>VONZ01000006.1:3120000-3497500 GCA_012976165.1 Labeo catla | reverse complement strand
TTGTAAATGATCCCAGCCGAGAAAGAAGGTTTTTACCTAGCGTAACGATCAGTTATTTTAATAAAAAGAATACAATTTATATACTTTTTAACGTCAAACGCTCGTCTTGTCATACTCTGCTTGGAGTGTTTTAAAGTTAAACTGCATTAAACTGCATTTTGGAAGTTCAAAATTGGAGAAAAATGCAGAAATGTTTTCCTCAAAAAACTTAATTTCTTTACGACTGAAGAAAGAAAGACATGAACATCTTGGATGACAAGGGGGTGAGTACATTATATGTGAATCTTTGTTTTGGAAGTGGACTTCTCCTTTAAATGTGTTGAGCCCAGGGGCGTTTGCATATTGCAGTTGCCATACCCTAGCATTCAGAGTTCAGACAAAACTTCATGATGATGCTCATTAAAGACACTCGAAATATACCTGAACACTGCTAGGCTGGCATTCCTAATAGTGACAATAACACGGTAGCAGGGTGTGTCACCATCAGCGTTGCTGTTATCAGGGTTGCCAGGCTTTCACAAAAAAACCTACACAATTGCTACGTAAAACTAGCCCAAATCTAGCCATACCCTAGTTTTCCGTGAAACGCAGCCACTGGTTGAGACCATCATCTTACCTCATACTCCTCGGCTTCGATCAGCAGTTTGGCTGTTGTTATTCTGGATTCATAAGGCGGGATGTTGCTCTGAAACAAAAAACAATACGGAAAATATTAAGTGAAAGGCAAAGTACTCAAGAATAATAAAAGACTTCATGTGATTTTAAAGTCTCATTATTATGATTTATATGGTTAATTGATAAATGTGCGACTAATAGTCAACTAATGCTTAAAATGAACGACTACTAGTCGACCAGAAAAATCTTTAGTCGAGAGCAGCCCTAGTTGTATGTTAAGTTACACAACAAAGATCTGCAGTCTTTACACCTCAAACACTGCATTGGCGCAGAAGAATTAAAGTAGCCGTTAAGGGTATTGTCAGTAGCAATCAAAAGTACACCACAAATGCTTTCCATAAACCTTATCGCATTCTTTACTCACAGCATTGCTTGAATTTGGTAGATAATTTTCTTCATGACACTACTGCTAATAAAACTTGTGGTCAGTGCCTATAGCCGTGAGGTTAGTGCACTGACATATAGCGCAACTGCGCTTCAGGCCGACCTGGGTTGGAATCCCAACCCAGCGTCCTTTGCCGATCCTGCTCCCTCGCTCTCCACCCAACACTTTCCTATCAATCTCCACTGTCCTATCGACTAAAAAGCACAAAAAGGCCCAAAAAAAAAAAAAATGTGTTTAAGAACTATTTTAGGACAGAACAAGCTAAACAGTGTATTGACTACTACCAAGAAAAGGGTACAAGTCCACATCAGGAATCCATTTTCCAAACCGTGTTTTTGGTTAATTCTGAATCACTACAGTACACCTATAATAATTTTATATTCTGACTATTTCAGACTGGTTCTGGTAGGAACCGGTACGGTAGTAGTTCGTCATGGACATAAACAGAAGTAGCTCCGGCTACAATGTTCTTCTACAAGACGCATGCAGTTCTGTTTATTAACTGCTACAGCGCCAAAAGTTATGGACTGCAGCTTTAAATAAGTAAAAGTTCTGTATGTGACTGATTTCTTTCCAAGGTCTCAATGGACATTTCAAAAATCCCACTTTATAAACACTATTTACTTATTCAATTTATCACCACACCATCAAGGCCACTTCATCTCTTGTGTTAATTGTAGTCTGTCTGTGATGTTATGAAGCTCATTCTTATATTGCCCATACAAACACAGGATCTCATCTCTATACTGAATAAATAGTTTGTAAATCAGCTTTGTAAGAAGAGCACTGAACCCGATTACATCATGCTTCAAACAGGCGCATACTCGCCTACCTGCCAAGATTTTCCACAAGTCGCAAAGCTGCATCTACATATGACAAAATTATGCCTAGTGCCAAGCAAGTTCCCTGAAATTTCAACCAGCAGGAAAGTAAACAACTTTTAAAAATTCCCTCAACGAGTCAGTTCAGGTGAGGCTTGTTTTTCGGTGGTTTCTTCAGCCCTACTTAACAGATGAACTGCGAAAATTAATTTAGGCACATGGAAATGAAAATATGTCTCCGAAAAACCATGAAAGGTGTAGCCTTAAGGAAAAAACAATGTTTTTAAGAGTCACAAGGCTGTCAGCGGCGAAGCGTGGTCACTTGATGAGGGATATGTGTGTGTGTGTGTGTGTGTGTGTGTGTGTGTGTGTGTGTGTGTGTGTCTGCGTGTGTGGCCCCAGGGCCAGCCTAGCGGCAGAATGCCACAGCCTTGGCCTGGCGTTGAGAGAAAAATGAAAAGATAAAATAAGCTAGTTTGTTTCCTTTCTTCCTCCATCGTTTCCAGACTAAAAACTTTTTTTAAGCGTACTACTATTTCATTCCATGCCATCAGAAAGAGGTCAAAGGAGAGGTCATGATGCATCCTATCTTTATCTCTCCATTCCCTTTGGAACGCAAACACCTGTGTACACACCTTATTCTGATCTTCTTCCTCCTCCATGTCATGCTCTGTGCTCGCCAATGACTCTTCCTCTTTCTGCAGGCTAGGTAACCATGACGACACACTCTTCTTCAGGTACTCACGCCCCTCCTGCATAAAAAAAAATGATGAAAAACAAGTTGAGAGAGCCTTTCCTCTAGGTATGCTGATTGCAAAAATACAGGTACATGCTTTTTTCAGGAAAAGGTATACGATGTTAGGAATTAGGAAGTAGAATATGATGACAAGTATTAAGATAGGACAACAGGAAGCTCTATAAGAAGAGGGGAAGTGGAAAAGGATGAGAGGAAGTGAGAGAAAGTAGGGTAATCTGTAGTGAGATGAGAGGAAGTAGGATAGGATGAAAGTAAGGGAGGAATCAGGAGAAGAAAACAGGAAGTGGGTTAAGAAGAGAGAATGTACAGTAAGACAATTTGAGAGGAAGTGGCATATAATGCAAAGAAGCAGGAAATAGCATGGCCATTAAAAAGTGGTATAGGATGAGAGGAAGTAGGAAATGAGGAATAAGGAAGTAGAACAGGATGAGTAGTAGTAGTATCGGACAACAGGAAGCTGTATGAGAAGAGGGGAAAAGAAATAGGATGAGAAAGTAGTATAATCAGTAGTGGTACAAGATTAAAGGAAGTAGGATGAGATGAAAGGAAGCAGTAATGGATAAAAGGGAGTAGAATATGTTGAACGCTTTAAAAGTGGTATTGCATGAGAGGAAGTAAGATGGGCATGAGATATAAGGAACTAGGAAGTGGAATAGGTTAACAGGAAGTAAAACAGGACACCAGGAAGCTCTATAAGATGAGGGGAAATGGTGTACGATGAAAAGAAGTGACAGAAAGTAGGATAACAGGTAGTGACTTGATATGAAAGGAAGCAGCATAAGATGAGAAGTAGTAGTAAAGGATAAGAGGATGTGGAATATGTTGAAAGGAAGTAGGTTAGACAATCGTTAATATGGGAGGAAGTGATACAGGATTTAGAGGTAGTAGTATAAGAAGTGGGAAATTGCATGAGAAATAGAAATTATAAAGGATGAGAGGAGATGACAGAAAGTAAGATAATTGGCAGTGGTATGAGATAAAAGGAAGTAGGATGGGACGAAAGGAAGTAGTAAAGGAAAAAACGGAGTAGAATATGTTGAGAGGAAGTAGGATAGAAAGACAATCTGAAAGGAAGTAGCATATGACGCATTAAAAAAAGGCCATTAAAAAGGTATAACATGAGAGGAAGCAATATGGTAAGATAGGTAATAAATGGGAAATGACATAAGGAACTAGGAAGTGGAATAGGATAACAGGAAGTAGAACAGAACACCAGGAAGCTCTATAATATGAGGGAAAATGGTGTGGGATGAGAGGAAGTGACAGAAAGTAGGATAACTGGTAGTGGCTTCAGATTAAAAGGAAGCAGGATCGGATGAGAGGAAGTAGTAAAGAATAAGAGGAAGCAGCAAAGAAGTAGAAAGTTGCATGGGCAATAAAATGTGGTAAAGAATTAAAAGGAGGTGACAGAAAGTAGGATAACTGGTAGTGGTATGAGACAAAGGAAGTAGTAAAGGATAAAAGAGAATATAATATGTTGAGAAGAAGCAGGATAGGAAAATAGGAAGTAGGTTAGGGAGAGAAAAAATAAGACAATCTGAAAGGAAGTAGCATCTGATTAAAAAGAAGCAGGAAATAGCAGGGCCATTAAAAAAAAAAAAAAGGTATAGCATGAGAGGAAATAAGATGGTAAGATAGGTAATAATATGGGATGAGAGAAAATTTTAACAGACAAATTGGGAATATATATATTAAGGAACTAGGAAAATCAATAGGATGGCAGGAAGTACAACAGGACACCAGAAGAGATGAGAGGAAGTGACAGAAAGTGGGATAACAGCTAGTGACTTAAGACGAAAAGAACCAGGATAGGATGAGAAGTAGCAAAAGATAAGAGGAAGTAGGATATGTTGAAGGGAAGTAGGATGGGATGAAAGGAAGTAGTTAAGGATAAATTGGAGTAGAATATGTTGAAAGGAAGCAGGACAGGACAATAGAAAGTAGGTTAAGGAAAGAGAACGTAAGACAGTCTGTAAGGAAGTGGCATATGATGCAAAGAAGCAGGAAATAGCATGGCCATTAAAAAGGTATAGGTATAGGATGAGAGGAAGTAGCAAATGAGGAATTAGGAAGTAGAACATGATGAGAAGTAGTAGTATTAGACAACAGGAAGTTATATGAGAAGAGGGGAAATGGTATAGGATGAAAGTAATTGGTATGAGATGATAGGAAGTAGTATGGGATAAAAGGAATAGAAAAAATGGAGTAGAATATGTTAAAAGAAAGCAGGACAGGACAACAGGAAGTAGGTTAGGGAGAGATGAAGTATGACAGTCTGAAGGAAGTGGCATATGATGCAAACATGCAGGAAATAGCAGGGCCATTAAAAAGTGGTATAGGATGAGAGGAAGTAAGATGGTAATAATATGGCATGAGAGAAATCTTGTAACAGAGAAAATGGGAAAGGATATAATGAAATATAAAGTGGAATAGCATAACAGGAAGTGGAACAGGACACCAGGAAGCTCTATAAGATGAGAGGAAATGGTATAGGATGAGAGGAAGTGACAGAAAGTAGAATAACTGGGAGTGGCTTGAGATATGATGAGAGGAAGTAGTAAAGGATAAGAGGAAGTAGAACATGTTAAGAGGAAGTAGTTGAGAAAAATAAGTTAGGATGAGGAAACTGCACGGGCAACAAAAAGTGGTAAAGGATGCGAGCAGGTGACAGAAAGTAGAATAACAGGTAGTGCTATAAGGAAGTAGAATACTTTGAGAGGAAGCAGAATAGGATGAAAGGAAGTAGGTCAGGGTGAGAGAAAATGAGATGAGGAAGTGATAAAGGATGAGAGGAAGTGGTACTGTATATGATGCAAAGAAGTACTGTAGAAAATAGCATGAGCAATAAGAAGCAGTATAGACTGAGAAGTAGCAAAGCATGAAAGGAAATGAAAAAGTAGGATAGTAGGAACAGGTAGTGCTACAAGATGAAAGAATGTAGGATCGGAGGAGAGGAAGTAGTAAAGGAGTAGGTCAGGTCGTGAGAGAAAGTAATATAAGATGAGATGCCACTGTATGAGATGAAAATAAATAGGAAATAGCAATATGTGGTATAGAAAACAGGAAAAAGCATGAATAAGATGGGATGAGAAGGAAGTAAAATGGGATGACAGAAAACAGTTTAGGAAAAGAGGAAATGGAAAGAGATGGGATGAATTGGTAAGTAGAACAGAATGACAAAAAGCAGAATAGGACAACAAAATGCTCTATAAGATGACGTGAAGTGGTATAAGAAGAAAGTAAGTAACTAAGTAGGATAACACGTGAAATGAAGAAGTGAAGGATATGTGATGTGAAATTAGGAAACTGTGTGGACAATAAGAAAGTAGGAAATGGTATGAACAAGTAGAATATGGTAAAGTACAAGAGGCAGAAACATAGGATTAGAGGCAGTGACATAAGATGAGATGAAAAAGCACAAGCCTGAAAAAGGGTTGAAGTTGGAGGACACAAAGAGACTCAAGTTTATGATTTTTCAGTCAAGTTTTGCTGTCAGCTCTCTGAAGGGAAATGGAAGTGTCTTCTGAAGTGAAAATACCCGCAATGTTACAAGAGCTTTAAGCTGGAGACTGAAGCTCAACTCAGGTCGCTCACGATCAGCAGACGTGCTGGTCTTATGTCAGTTTGCCCCCTAGTGGTCCAACGAGGAACTGCATTAAGGCAGGCGTGTTTGCGCTAGTAGTAAATCTGTCCCACACTGAGTCATATTCAATAAGCTTGTTTTATTAATGGCTTGTAATTCATTAGCTGTGACCTAACTCTATCATCTGCCATCTTCATCTATCCCTCATACAAAAAAACAAGCGTACATGCCCAAAACCTGTCTTTCTTACTTTCTTCTCTCCCACAATTTCTATGTCCTTCTCAGAAATACATGACTCAGCTCTCTCAGCTGCTGTCCACCTACACTAATTATGACTGCATAATGGCCCACTGCTCACAACGCTCTTCTTTCTAGAAGTGCAATGAACCAGTGAGATAGTGAGGGAACTCTGGGTAATTCACTTCTCAGTTGTCCTGTCGTACCTCAGTTTTCTCGATGCTGAACAGGTAGCTGGCCATCAGCTGGAGAGCTTCGGGGTTGTGCTCATCGTACTGTAAAGCTTTGTCGATAGCCTCTTTGCAGCGGTCAGCAGCACCCTCTTCCATGCTGTCAAACAATCAAAAAGTTATAAAGCTATTTAAATCACATAAAAGCCAGTCAGTGATATTAAACTCATGTGTAAGTACATATTTTTGCATAATGTGCAAATGTTTGCACAAAGAAATCAATATCTTAAACGTGTGAGAGGAAAACGAAAGAAATTGAGAAAGGATAGAGAACAGGATAACAATGATATAAGATAAGAGGTACAGGAAGCACTATCCTTCAAAACACTATGGTTTACCCATTTGTCGGCAAGAAGTTTTTAATCATTTAAAATATAATAAAGCTTAATATAATCACTTTTTCTTGCATATATTTTAATAAGGTCAGATTAAGTATATTGTTTCATTTTTACATTCATATACATTATCAGTCAAAAGTATTTAAACAGTAAGATTTTGAAGTTTTTTTTTTTTTTAAAGAAGTCTCTTTTGCTCACCAAGCCTGCATTTATTTCATCCAAAGTACAACAAAAATAGTAAAATTCGGAAATATTTTTACTATTTAAAATAGCTGCTTTCAATTTGAATATATTTTAAAATGTAATTTATTCCTGTGAATTCAATTTTTCAATTTTTAGCATCATTACGCCAGTCACATTAACCTTCAGAAATCATTCTAATATTCTGATTTGCTGCTTAAAAACATTTATTATTATGTTGAAAACAGCTGAGTAGATCTTTCAGGTTTCTTTTTTGAATAGAAAGCTCAGAAAAAGAGCATTTATCTGAATAAGAACTCTTTTGTAACATTATAAATGCCTTATAAATTATAAATCATTACTTTTGATCAATTTAATGCATCCTTATTAACTGAAAGTATTCATTTCTATAATTTCTTTACCAAAAATAAATAAATAAATAATTATACTGACTCCAAGCTTTTGAATGGTATAGTGTATAATGTTACAAAAGCTTTTGATTTCAGATAAATGTTGATCTTTGGATCTTTCTATTCATCAAAGAATCTAAAGAAAAAAAAAAAAATGTACTCAACTGTTTTAAATATTGACAATAATAATAATAATAATAATAATAATAAAAAATGTATCTTGAACAACAAATAAGCATATTAGAATATTTCTGAAGGATCATGTGACATTGAAGACTGGAGTAATGGTGCTGAAAATTCAGTTTTGATCACAGAAATAAATTACACTTTAAATACATATTCAAATAGAAAGCAGTTATTTTAAATAGTTAAAATATTTTACAATATTACTGCTTTTGCTATATTTCAGATCAAATAAATGCAGGCTTGGTGAACAAGAGAATTCTTTCTGTTCAAAAACTTTTGACTGGTAGTGTCTGTTACACTAAATGATGATGAAACATTATTTTGTTTCATTATTTCCTTATTTTAACATTTTATTTTCACAAAAGTTATTTGAAACATTAAAGTAGACACTTTACTTGCATTTAATATGCTTTTTAATTTGATGCAGACACCAAAATGGGACACATCAAATATGTATTAGAATTAAATGCATTTTTTGAAACCTTTTTGAAGTAACACACACTGCGTGTTGCAGCTCTGTCTGGATACAATGCTTACACCAAAAAATTACAAGTTTGACCAACAATTGAACTAAACAAGAGTCTCCACAGCACCCAGGGGCATCAACACTAGCAAAGAGAATGTTATTTATTAGCACACACACTCTCTTTCCGCTCTTGATTTTCCAGTTATCGCCTGCAGCAAACATCTACCACAACAACAAACCCGATGCACACGTACATCCAGAGGAAAGGCAAAGAGACGTACTGTACTTTGCTAGAAGCTGCTGCTGCACGTTCATAATGTACACTGATGTGTGAAATGGTAAGGCGCTTATTTATAGTGAATAAACCTGACCTTTTTCTCATGCTCTGAATTTCAATCTCAGGGTTTGAATGAAGTCACGTCGTGCCAAGATCCTCTGCAATCAACACTAAGCGCATCTCCAATCCAAATCTACTTTTCATCTCTCTCCTACCATACCATTACTCCAGTCCTGAATTCCCAACCCTCTCCCTCTTTCTATCCCTCTATCAACCAGTCTGTGATTAGATCTTTTCTGCAGGCCTCAGAGCAGATGGGCTCCAGTCTGCAGCGTCCCAGGTGTGTACGTCAGTGTGTGTGTGGTATATCATCTCATCAGGTGCAGAAAGCCAAAAAGGTTGAGAAATGAAAAGAGTGAGAAAGGACAGGGCAAACAAAGATGGGCAGAAGTTGAACAAGAGCCAGAATATATCTGTGTAAAAAAAGAAAGATATTTACCAGAGATCTGTGAAGAAGATCTCAGCGATGGAACAGAAGGCCACAGACACGTCCTTCTTTGTGACGGCAACCTCAGATGGGAACGCAGCCGCTCCAAACGCACTAGCCTATCAGGGCACAGAACCATGACAATGAGTTAAAATAAAATTATTTACTCTGCCATTGTTAACTCATCCCTTATGTTATTCCAAACCTGTCGAATGTTAACTTTTATCTTAATGTTAATGTTTGTTTTGTCTTTTTTTTATGGAAAACAAAAATAAAATTGTTCATCCTGGTGACAACTGGCTCTCAAACTGCAAAAAAGACCAAAAAAATAAAAATAAAAAATATTCCAACATGATAGCTGTGAGTGATGAACAAACCAAATTTGAGTCATTAATTCACTGTTCCACTGAGACTGTCAAAATAAAAATGCACCACATGTTCATCACAAAACTATCTTATGGCTTCATAAGACTTATCTTTTATAGCACATATAGAACAAAAGCTTTATTTTTTATGGTGAATTATAATATTTAATAATTATAATAATATAACACAATATATAATTTTATATATCTAATCATTTTTTACTTTTTTAAATTATTACAATAATATTTTCAACAAACATGCAAGATGTTTAGTAGATATTCACAGTTAGTTATTATGATACATGCAAATTGTCAGCAGTGATTTTCCAGGGACCTCAGAGTGGCAAAATTACTTTTTAAAATATTTATTTAAATTAAAATACTATTAATAATAGTAATATTATTTTTTAATATTATTAAATAATCTAACTTAACTGATATTATGTAAATCATATTAAAACCATATTTATTTTACATTTATTTATTTGTTGTTTTTTTGTTTGGTTGTTTTTCGTGTGTGTTTTTTTTTTGTTTGTTTGTTTTGTTTTTTTTTTAGAATTTTTAAAATCCCAAAATAAATTATGGTTAATTCATATGAAAACATTTCTAATTTCTGCTAATAAAAAAAAATTCAAGGAAAATAAAAATGAAAATTGGCAGGCATTTGAACACTGTGTTGGACAATGGTAGCCCTTCAAGACAAAAAGGTTAAGAATCGAGGTTGCCAAGTCTGTGGTTTTTTGGGTACGTTTAAACTGTTGCCAAAGGTTTTCCCCCATGGGTTAAAGGTTTGAAATATTGCATAAATTACATTTGATTGAAATGACTGTATTAAAATATATTCCATTCTACCTATAATAAAACTGCCCTACAGTAGGCATTAAAGGAGTAGTTCACTTCTAGAACAAAAATTTACAGATAAAGTACTCACCCCCTTGTCATCAAGATGCTCATGTCTTTCTTTCTTCAGTCGTAAAGAAATCGTGTTTTTTGAGGAAAACCTCTCCGCATATAGTTGACTTCTATGGTGCCCCTGAGTTTGAACTTCCAAAATGCAGTTTAAATGCAGCTTCAAATGGGTCTAAACAATCCCAGCCGAGGAAGAAGGGTCTTATCTAGCTCTGCGTGAACTCTGTGTATTCCGGTTCATGACAGTTAGGGTATATCTGAAAACTCCTGTCTCATTTTCTCCTCCAAAATCAAAATCGCCCTACATCGCTGTTTTACCTTTTTTTGTAAAGGGCATGTTCACTTTGTAAACACTGGGTCAGTACTTCTGCAGCGATGTAGAACAATTTTGAAGTTGGAGGAGAAAATAAGATGGGAGTTTTTCGACATACCCTAACTGTCATGAACCAAAATACACAGAGTTCACGCAGAGCTAGTCAAGATGAGCATTTGAGGTTAAAAAGTATATAAATTGTATTTTTTTTTTTAGAAAACAAAGAGCCCTTTGAAGCTGCATTTTAAACTGCATTTAGAAAAAAAAAAACATAATTTCTTTAAGACTGCAGAAAGAAAGGTATGAAAATCTTGGATGACAAGGGGGTGAGTATATTATCTGTAAATTTTTGCTCTGGAAGTGAACTACTCCTTTAAGCTTTGTGAAGGAAGGTCACTTCTAGAAAGCCATCGAGCTTTGTTTAGGATCAATGCACATAACAGTGAGTGTAAAATATAATTTCTAGATACGGAAATTACATATTTTGAGTTTTGATGTTTAAAATATGGTCATTACGCTACTTTGGGCTGTTTTTGATTGGCATGGGCTACTTTTGTTTTGCAACCCTGTTGAGAACCACTTCCCTACAGGACTTCATTATTTGCTTATGTTTTATTGCCCTCTAGTGCAGAAAGATTGAACTGGACATTTAGCACTAAATAAATCGCATAGCTGGTTCCTCTTTGTTCAAACTAACAGAACTATCCCTTAAGACAAATCATTTAGACCACTGAGGACATACATCTTATGCTGCCCCAATGCTCAGAGCATTATTCACAGCATCTGAATCCAATACACAGTAATGTATGCAAGACCTGTGTGGTCACTGCAATTGATTACAGTTTGCTTTGATGTAAAACGATGTCTGTGACCAGACACATCTGTCAATTTGTCTTTTCCATTCACCTGGCCCGTGTAGACAGACACAAACGGCGCACACAGATTTACTACGAGACCAGCTCAGCATAACTAAATGCCTCCTGCTATTATGTCAGTGCTAATTCTGTGCCTTCCAGAAGGCATTACTCTGATTCAGCAGCTAACTTTGTAATCAATGCAAAGAAAGTGCTGTCCACTGGGAAAATGCAGCATAATGATGGAATGCATCCATTATTCATTAGCAGAAGCTCTGAGGGTTCTAAACGAAATGAAAATTCCTTTGTATTTCAGGGAGGAAAATTCTGTTTACATCTGGTCTCAGCTAGTTTCTTTAATTTACAGGGTTCTGTGGAACTTAAAACACATTCTGTTGAACAGTAGTGTATACAAATGTGTAAATCAGCAGGGTCTTGCCTCATTGGCGTGTTTGTCCATGGCGTTGAGCATGACCTCAGTTCCTTTGCTGAAGTATTGTACAGCCTCCATGCCTGTGTGAATCTGCCCCAGGTACATGTACTTACTGTGCCCCTCCTCTGGACTGAGCTCCACAGCTTTTAGATACACGTACAATGCTGTCAAGGATTGTAACACTCAAATACAATCAAAAACAAGACTAGAGGCTTCATGAGGACAGTACAGGATAAATATATTCAAGTGACTTCTATATCAAAGACCACTGGTGGTGGTACAGTATGTGTGAAGGATATCTGTTTAGCTTTCTCTATATCTCCCAGCTCAGCGCAGATGTTCCCCATCATGTCTAGGAGGGTCAGGTTAGTGGGCTCTATCTCCAGCGCTCGCTGACAGTACAGCCTGGCCATGTCAAAGTCAAAGTTGTCTATACTCTCTTCAGTCTGAGAGGAACAGAGAGTGGACATAATAATACAGTCTGAAAACAAGCAGTAATATTTTGTCTTTAACATGTACATTATAGAAAACGTATTACCTTTTCGATTAATTGATCGATTGTGTATTTTTCAGCTGTTTTCTTTTTGGCTTTTTCCTGCATCTTTGCTTTCATTCTCTCCTGTGGTGACATCAAGGCACCTGAACATCACAAAACACATTTTCACAGCCACTCACACAATCAAACTTTTAGTTACAAAATTTGTTTAATGTGAATAAGCACAGGTTAGGCAAATTGGACAACCTTTCTTCAATAAACTCAACATGAAACAGATCACATGGACATATAATGTCATGTTTAACTTACATTAAACCGTTATTGTCAAAGCAAGCAACGCTGACTACCAGTGTCCGGTCTATAGCAATAAACAGGTTTAATTTATGTTGTATTTTTAAAAGTGTGTTTTAAAGTCATTATTTGCGTAAACTAACAGCCATATGACCAGATAGTTTAACTCTATAACGGTTAACGTTAGATTTCTAAAACTGACATACCTTCATTTGGTTTGGTGTTTTTTCTTTTAGCTTTGTTTTTCTTTTTAGCTTTTGCTTGTCCGCCCATTGTTGTTAAATAATATCTGTGTATTTATGTCACTTTTATAAAGAGGAAAGTACTTCTCCACTAGAGGTGTGTTCACATGCCAGCGTGAAAGTACGCATGGGCTACAACGTGAATCAGATAGAATGACTTCCGGTTACATCTTTAACAAAATAAAAGTCCCCACGGATTTTTGGTGCGCCTGTCATTGGAAAGATTTGTTTTCATATAACCGATTCTCTTTTCAGTGCATTTTTGTAAATAAATAATATACTTCAAAATATATTATGCAAAGCTGAATTTTCATCAACTGTTACTCCAGTCTTAAGTGTCACATAATCCTTCAGAAATCATTCTAATATGCTGATTTATTATTACAGTTATCAATGTTGGAAATAGTTGTGCTGCCAAATATTTATTTGGGACCTGTGTTTTTTTTTAATGAATTCTCTGATGAATAACAAGTTCAAAAGAACATAATTTATTCAAAATATATATTTTTTTCTAACAGTGTAAATCTGTGCTATCCCTTTTTATTAATTTAACATCCTTGGTAAATAAAAGTATTCATTTCTTAAAAGTAAAAAAAAAGAAAGAATAAAAATTTACTGAGCCCAAACTTTTGAACAATAGTGTATATTGTTAGAAAACCTTTCTGTTTTAAATAAATGCTGTTCTTTTTAACCTTTTATTGATCAAAGAATCCTGAAAAAAAGTATCACAGGTTCCAAAAAATATTAAGCAGCACAACTGTTTCTAAATCAGCATATTAGAATAATTTTTAAAGGATCATGTGACACTGAAGACTGGAGTAATGATTCTGAAAATGTAACTTTAATTGGAGATATAAATAAAATTTTAATGTATATTAATATAGAAAAAACATTGTTTTACATCATAATAATATTTCACAACATTACATTTTTTCGGTATTTTTGATCAAACGAACAGCTTTGATGAGCATAAGAAACAGCTTAAAAAACAATAAATATCTTACTGATCCCAAACTTTTGAGCGGCAGTATGTGTGTGTGTATATATATTGTTTGAATGCAACATTGTACAACAATGAGATGGAATTAATTAAATACAGTTTATTTTATAAATTTAAATATTTGTAGTGAAAATGAGTTTTAAAAAGAAAGAAAGAAAGAAAGAAAAACAGCAAAAAGGTGTTATGTAATTTTATAACACTAATTATCTAATTATATACATTTTTAAATTTATTTAGTCATTTTTTTAGTCATTTTAAGCCAATTTATACCCATCATGTGCGCATAAAATTGACTTGTTATTCTAAGGTACCTTGGCGCATGGGTGGTAATATATCTAGAAGAAATTTTATCTTTTGACCATCTGTTCATTGCACACTTTGTTCGATTACACTGTTTACAAGACAACACTATAGCTTTTGTGGGCGCGCCTACTTCACGGTTGGTATGTTAAAAATTTATGGCTGCCTAATCTCTTTCTTATATAACATTGCTTTGCCAAGCTTTCTGTATATTCAAGCTCAGCCTCCTTATGGTAGGCGGGCACAACACACGTTGTCGTATGATTGATGGGCGGAATAACCAATCAAACTTCTCCCTCGCTCGACGTCACCAGAACCTTCTCGATTTGAACCAATCTCTCACAAAGTCGAACTTGAGGTGGAGGCACGTAGTAAATAAACTGAATGGTTCACAGAGCAATCTGCAGTTACCTCAGCGAGCATTTTTCATTGAATTCCTCCGTATTTTCTCTGGGTGTTGTCGAGTGGTGTTGACAGTCGTTGGCTGCTTTTAAAACTGGCTGTCGGAGGAACGAGCTAAACGTTTGTTTTGGTCGTTTGGTAACGTAACAAGCTACAGACCGTATGGTGAGTGAGTGAGTTACTTCAGGACATAACAGGCCTGTCCAGATAGACAGAAGGGAAACCTTGAATTAAGAAATCGAATACTAGATAAGACGTAATATAAAAGACACAAACCGAATCTGTATGAGGTTAATAGAGCTGTTGTGTGTTGTTGTTACAGGCTGCGTATTCAAAAGCTAACGTTCCTTAACGTTTTTGGCGCCAGCGTTCGGTCACTCATCGCTTGTGGGACAGTTTACACATCAGTAGAGCATCTGTGGCCAATGCCACCTGCTCACCAAAACCAAATCTTTAAGATTCAGCGGAATTCAAAAGCAGGCCAGGACGAGTGCGCTAGCCACGTCGCGTTCATTACAGCGGTTAGCTGTCATAAGGATCTCAATTTGTCTCGATGCATGGTTTGAGTTAATACTAACGGAAATCAAGAGCAGAAATGTCAGATACTAATAAAGAAGTAGTGGATCTGGTGTGGGGCAGACCCAGTGGCGGGGGAGTCCCTTCATCCCTCTTCCGCAGGTGGTCACAAGGTAAGCGTTCTCGAGAGTTCTTGATGCTTTAATAGCTATTTAAAGAAGTCTTACTAATGCTGACTCAGAATTCCAAGGTTGAAACTCTCAGTTTAAAGGATATACATCCATTACTTGTATTGCAAACATAAATCTGCAGTGGTCAGCATAGAAGACCAATGCCAAGTCTGTGTTACTTCATCCTGACTGCTTGCCCGGTTATAAATTGTGATGAATTGCTAAACTGAGACTTGTGACATTGACTGTGGTTTGTGTTCACTGTTTTTTTTCTATAGGCTTTGTGTTCAGTGAGGCTGAACGCTCTGCCCTGGAGCAGTTTGAAGGTGGACCGTGTGCTGTCATTGCACCTGTGCAGGTATTCGCCTTATAATGAAGCACGCCTACATCCACGCCTTTGTGAAATCAGAAGTATAATGACTGCGTTGCAGTGATGTAATATACAGGTTGGTGACAAATTAAAGGAAAATTCCAGAGGAACCGGAATCATGCTGGCATGTTGTGATAGCCTTTATCCTATCTTTATGGGACTGTTCTCTTCCAGGATGACAGTGACCCCGTCCATAGGATGCAAGGGGTCACTGATTGGTTTGATGGGTAATTTTTGACAGCAGTGAAATGAGGCTGGGAGGTACAGAAGTGCAGTGTATTCAGTGGCTTATACTGTTTAACAACCTGTCATTTGTTCAGACGTGAAATTTCTCTCCAAAAATGCTTTTACAAGATAAACACTTAAATTACGTGCAATCTAGGACCTTTATACAGTGTATGTCAGTGTAAAGTCTTGAAAGACCCGTTCATCAATAACAATAACAATATCATTGTCCAGACCAAAGCATAATGACTTTCTGTTTATTATAAGCACAAAACTGCAGCTATGTTTGACTGATGTCTCAAAGGACCCCCCCCCCAACACCTTGATTATAACACCAAATGAAGGAATATCTTCATAATATGTTATTATTATCAGTATGGTATTTCATGCCTTCAGTAGAGGTCCAGAGATTTATAGAATCTCTGCCAGGGTGCATTGGAGCAGTTGTGGTGGCATATGTTTGTCCAACACCTTAGTAAAGCACTTCAGGTTTTTCCTTTAATTTCTTACCTGTCTTTATATCACAGTAATTTAAGGCTTAAATAGACTACACGACTTTTGCTGGTTTTTTGTCCCAATTTGCAGTCTGGATGAGTCAATGCTAGTTGCCAAAAGTCAGAGCCGGTTTGCAGATTTTAGGCAGTTGACTGATTTTTGCAGAAAGTTGCATAGTGTATGATGGGCACAGATTCAGATTTTTTTATTTTTTCAGACTATGATGCAATCTAGTTGGAGGGTATGAAATATGTTTGATATTTTGACAATTTTAGAACATATGTGACCCTGCACAAAACACATAAGTAGCATGAGTATATTTGTAGCAATAGCCAAAAATACATTATTTAGATCAAAATTATTTATTTTTCTTTTATGCCAAAATCATTAGGATATAAAGTAACGATCATGTTCCATTAAGATATTTTCAAAATTTCCTACCATAAATATATAAATATACACATATTTAATATAAATATACAATATTTATTATTACCATGCATTTTCAAATTGTTGTATCCTAGCCAAATATTGTCCTATCCTGACAAACCACACATCAGTGGAAGAGTTTTTTTGAGTTTGTAACTTGAATGGATGCTATTGTGTGATCTTTAGTTGTTTAGTGTTTTTTTCTTTATAACCATTTATAAAGTTGGCAAGGGTAACGCTTGCTGTTTTAAAATCTGTTCAGATTTTAAGTTGTTTTGTGTATTCCAGCCTTTAGCCAGTCTATTTCTATTACAAATGCTGTCTGATTTGTGCATTCACAGGATGTTCTACCCTATTCTTAAACTCTTTGTAACATTGTGGAGCATTTGCTATCTAAACTGATATGAATATGTTGACATGTGCTATGCTGTCACATTGTACCTTTCGGCTGGTTAAGTTAAGCCCTAATGATTTGTGTTTTGTTTGTGTTATTTCTCAGGCTTTCCTGTTGAAGAACATTTTGTTTAACACTGAAGGCTCAAACTGGAAAGATATCTCAGGTTTGTTGTGCATTATTTTAAAGGGATTCCACCCTGTTTTTTACTTTTGTGCACTCAATAACACTCAGACCAGCCATTTATAAGCATCTCGAACTTATTCATTTTCTGAATCCAAAGTCGTTGTAGTATATTCTTTTCCTTGTTTGAAAAAGAGCACGTAATAGGTAGTAAGTGGAATAATGAACATAAGCATATTGTAAGTATTGTTACGCTTTGTACATTGTAGTCTTACTGTGTGCCTAAAAGTGGAGAAAGCAGAAACCAGATTTACTAACCGCTTGTACCAGCACAAACCCTGTTTTGGTTTTAAAAAAAAAAATACTTGCACTAGTCAAACTGGTGTTTGCTCAATAATTTACCAATCAAAAAAGCATGTCTTAACCCATTTGCACCGGTGTAGTTAGTAGATTACACACGTCTTATTATCATCAACTCTGCTTGTTTGTGCAGCTCTTCGTAGCTTGCGCTGGTCATTAAGGTCATGTTCTTTACTTTGTGCATCATTAGTAAATCACCCACAGAACTACTCACATCAGCGCTTTCATAGGATTGTGCTCTCATGCTAATTTGCCCCGTTTAGTAAATCTGACCCTATGTCTTCCTGCAGTCCAATTATAAAAGTAGCGTTCGTTAAAACCTTTCTTACCTGTCAACCATAATACTACGGCTTTTCTGGTGTATTTTTTTTAGATCACTTTAAATAAAAAAAAAAAAACGTGACAGCGTTGTGCCATTGTGTCCTTTTGTTTTATAGCTGACGTGATTTTTGTTTTCTTCTCCTCCCATCATCTCCTCCTTACACCTTTGTAATGATCATATTTGACATTATTAGCTGTTGCCCTCATTAGCATGTAAATTTGATATCCTCCTAGGAAGGCTGCTTGATCATCATAACAGAAAGAACATGCCCTACCAACTTAAATTTGTTTAATCTCTTTATTAGTTTCATGGGGTTTTGCAAGACATTTGAATTGAAAGCAAATGCAATTAAGATGTCTGATTTCAGATGCCTGGTTTGTTTATAGTGTGCAGTTGTGCACTTCATTTTAACTTTTGGGCAATTCCCAATATATTTGGCTGATACCAGTTAAAGTTAATGGCATGCAGCTACAATGGGACACAGTTATAGAGAAAAGTATTTTCTAGCACGACTACTCATTGCAAAACTGCATTCACTTGGTGTAGCACAGCATTCAGATGCATGGCTTAAAATATGCATTGTGTATCCTTACAGAGGAAGAGCAGAGGACAGTTTTGTGCTCCACCCTCAGTGAGATCCTGGAGTCTGCCTGCCTCAATAAGACACAGGCCTTTCACCTGGCCACCTTGCCTCGTGCTAAAATCACAGACAGCAGTGACATCACTGACAGCCACCCAGAGCCCGAGTCCAGCCAACCTACTGACACGCCGAGTAAGAAAATTAACAACAGTCATTCTTGATGTTGTACAGATCAGAGCCAAGAGACAGTTTTAATAATACCTAACACTGATGTGTAATGTTTGGTATATTTTAACTCTCTTTTCACAGTGAATGCTTACATTTGCAGCAGATGATTCAACACACCATGCTAGTGTAAACTTGCAAAGATGTGTTTTCTTATTAACTGTGATCTTACAGATAATTTTCTCCGGACTTGTTTTCTCTTACATCTTTTTAAATGCATTTGTGTTTTTGCATGGTGTGTGTGTAGCTGCTTTGGCTGCTGAGGAGCTTGGCTTTGAGAGGTTTCACAGCATCATACAGTAAGTGCACAAACTCTCTTTCCACACCACGTCACTTGTGCTTCTCTTTCCTTATGTCTTCACTGACTTACCCTTTCGTTCTCGTGTTTCAAATATGCAAATTCCTGGCAGAAAACTTCAGTAGTGCAGAAGCAACTAATTTCACAATTAAATAAGGGGCGCAGCTCTGGGTACATTTGTATTTCAGTAAGGATCTTTCCTAATTGATAGTGGTGTTGTGGTTACTCCTTTCTCAGGAAGAGGACTCTTAGGACTGTTGCTGAGTTGAAAGAGGCGGTGTTGTCACTGTATGACACTTGGAAGAACAAATTTGGGGTCCTGCTGTTCCTCTACTCTGTCATACTTACAAAGGTATAACTTTACATTTCCCACCCATGAAAAGTTTTTTTTAAATTCCTTTTAAAAGCAAGAGAATAATGCAGCAATTTCTTATCTACACCAGTGCTGGGGAAAGTTACTTTTAAAAGTAATGCATTACAATTTTGCGTTACTCCCTGAAAAAGTAACTAATTACGTTACTTAGTTACTTTTTATGGAAAGTAATGAGTTATGTTACTTTTGCGTTACTTTTTAAATCTGGGCAGGGCTTGCTTCTTTGTGTTTAATATAAAAAATTCTAATGTAAAAGCCCTTTTACACCAAAAGTGAAATGAATGCATGTTCACATTTAGTCTAGAATACAGTAACATCATGTTTACTCCCAATTTCCAGACAGGAGACTTGTCAATCAGTAAAAGGGGGGAAAAGTACTTTTTATTTGAAAAAGTAACTCAGATATTTTCTTAGAAATTTAGAAGTAATGCGTTACTTTACTAGTTACTTGAAAAAAGTAATATTATTATGTAACTTGCGTTACTTGTAATGCGCTACCCCCAACACTGATCTACACTACTGTTTAAAAGTGTGGGGTAAGTTTTTGTTTTTGAAAGAAGTCTCATGTGCTCATTTATGCATCATAAAAATACTGTGAGAACATTAATATTGTTTAATATTAATGCAATTTAAAATAATTGTTTTATATTAATTTTAATAAAGCAGAATTTTCAGAAGCCAAAAAATCTTACTGACGCCACACTTTTGAGCGATAGTCTACATGGCAAATTGTGCCCTTTGTAGCATGTCGTTTGCAAGCCATGCTCATCCATGTGTCTGTGTTTGTATTTATGGCTTGACTTCAACTTGAAGGGAATTGAAAACATAAAGAATGAGATTGAAGACACCTCTGAACCTCTGATTGACCCTGTGTACGGCCACGGCAGGTAAAATGCATCATGGGAGTTCAAGTTCTTAGCAATATATTTGATCGTGTGACTTTTAGGCAGCTGTTGTAAACGTTGGATTTTGTTCTGATAGGTGTATTTTGTGTTGTATAATGCTGGTTTGTAGGAGGGATGTAATGTTATTATCAATATTGTGGCATTGTGACAGCAAAATCAGCAGTCTCGATATTATCGTGGTCACATGACGATATGAAACGATAGGTCTTCTGGGCAAAAAGTATGGTTGTTGAAATATATTTAAGTCCACTTCCAGAACAAAAATTAACAGATAATTTACTCACCCACTTGTTATCCAAGATGTTCATGTCTTTCTTTCTTCAGTCAATATGAAATGATGTTTCTTAAGGAAAACATTTCAGGAATTTTCTCCATATAGTGAACTTCAGTGGTGCCCCCAAGTATGAACTTCCAAAATGCAGTTTAAATGCAGCTTCAAAGGGCTCTAAACGATCCCAGCTGAGGAAGATGGGTCTTATCTAGCGAAATGGTCTGTCAATTTCGAAACAAATTGACAATTTATATACTTTTTAACCTCAATTGCTTGTCTTGTCTCGTCTCTGCGATGCGCATGTGTAGTCTGTGTAACCTGGTCAATACAGTTAGGGTATATTGAAAAACTCCCTTCTCGTTTTCTTCTTAAACGTCAAAATGTAGGACGATGTGGGAGTTTTTCAACTTACCCTAATGGTCTTGACTCTATTGAACCAGAAAAAAAAGTGTTCAGACTTAGACAAGACGAGCATTTGAGGTTAAAAAGTATATAAATTGTCAATTTGTTTTGAAAATGACTTAATTGTTTTGTTAGATAAGGGGATCATTTAGAGTCATTTGAAGCTGCATTTAAACCGCATTTTAGAAGTTCTCAAAATGCATTAGATAGAATAATTTAACTTTAAAATGTACAAAATTTTCTTTTTTTTTTTAATATCGCAATAATATTGTATCGTGGACTTCATATTGTGATATTATCGTATAGTGAAATTTTTATATCATTACATCCCTAGTCTGTAGCACTGTTTATTATGACATTCAAAAATATATTAAGCTGAAATGTACATTTATAATGAACACTGACCGTTTTGTGTTGTCAAGTTTTTTTCTTTCCATATTTTTTAGCCAAAGTCTAATCAACCTGCTGGTGACGGGTCATGCTGTGTCTAATGTGTGGGACGGTGACAGAGAATGTTCTGGAATGAGTATGCTTCATATTTTTACTATATAATAATGTATTGGCATCTTTTGAGTAACAGTAGGCCACAGTTGTGCTGTTTTTGCAGACCACTTGGTGGCAGCATTATCTAATATTTTCCTCAAGATTTAGCACACTTCAAAATGCTTTCTGAGAGAATGCGAAGGTCATTAGGTTTTAAAGAGTGTTTTATGTTAGGCTGTTTATTCTTGTACAGTTGACAGAGGAATTTAATTATTTTATTTTTGCTTTCTCTAGAGCTTCATGGCATCCATCAGCAGGCCTCTGTTGGCTTCCTCACACTAATGGAGTCGCTGCGCTATTGCAAGGTGGGTGTCTACTCATGAGCACCCTCACAGGAGCTTAAAATACTGTAGTTAGATTTATCATTTATGTGGTATAGATGGTGTTCTCACTGTTGACAGTGTAGATAAATCTGGAAACCAATTTTGGCAAGTGTTGTGTGAAAGATGCGGAGAGTCCAAATGCCAAAGCTCACAGTTTCTTTGGTGGTTTTGCTGTTTTCCAGCTGTACATCTCACAGGGAGTTTGTGAAATGTAATTACCTACTGAAATACTGACTGCATTGAACAGACTGGCGTCACAGTCATCACTCTGACGGGCTGTTTTGCTATTTTTTGGGGGGGTTTTGAAGAATTTTTATGATTTGGAACAAACATTCTCTAGGTTTGTTCTCACACACAAAACAATTATGGAAATTCAGTGTAGGACAACAGAAATTCTGCTGTCTTTTTTTTTTTCTTTTTGGCTGTTCTTTGGCTTGTCTTTTTCATGATGTTCCTTTTTTTTCTTCTGTTTACCATTTATTGATTCTTGCTCTTTTATTTTTTCTCAAGTCTTTTAACAAAACATCATTATTCCGCATGCTTCACTGTTAAGCAAATGCCATTTATTATGTTTCAAGGGATACTTCATATTAATGTAAATCAGATAAAGTGTTCTACTTTGCTTATTTTTTTATTTAAGTATGTGTCATCACATCCAGCAAATCACATCTTGCCAATAATAGCGCTAAATATATTCTGTGCATGCTCAACCTAGCAGTCAATAAATCTAAATATACTTTTAAACATTTGTCCAGTGTTTCAGGGGGAGAAAAATCACTCACTTTTTTTTCCTGAAGCTAAATGCTTCCCTGCTCCATAACCACCCTCTAAAGGGTGAGCATCAGAGATCTGGCACCTAGTGCACACATCCTGTATGTTTTATGAGCCTGGGCAGGAATGGCTGTATTGTTTTAACCTGTGGAGAAAGTAATTAAGAAGCTGCTTTGTTTTGAATGGCAAATGTGCTAAGCAGATCTTCAGGATATGTGCAGTGATCTGTGTTTGGACTAGAGGAATGCAGGAATGTATCGCCTCATATTTAGAACCATCCGAGCCCCCATCACAATATTCATGATTACTTTAATCCATCCACCCCTGGAACGCCTTCCCGCCCAAATCTGCTGCTGATACTCACCTGTTGAGTGATGTGAGCTGAGTGTAAGGGCTTTTAGTGTTTGTATGCACTGCTGGAGATCGAGCTGTAGGTAGAGTGTGCAGAGCTCCACTTTGAACTCTGTGTTCTTGAATATTCTACAGTCTTGTGTTAAAACTGCTGACTCTTGTCTTGTTCCATTTAATTTGGTTTTGATTGGTGGATGTGGTTTGTGTGCCTGCAGAATTTCCTAATAATTTACTCACCCCCATGTCATCCAAGATGTCCATGTCTGTCTTTCTTCTTTCGAAAAGAAGCTAAGGTTTTTAAGGAAAACATGTAAATTCAATTATTTGTACTTTCTGTACTGGAAGCTCCTAACATTAAGACGAGTTCCTTGTGTGTGAAACACACTTGGCAATAAAGCTCTTTCTGATTCGGAAGCCGGAAGGCGCCCTTGCGCAGAAACTCCACATATGTTTTATAGCAGAAGTAGTAGTACAGGGGACGCTTCAGGAATCTCTAATCCAGTTATTGCTGTAGCTGAATAAAACGCAGATAGAGGAATTTTAACTGAGGAAACGTGGAGACAATAAACATATGATTGCTACAATGGTTTGTAAGTGTTCTTCAAGCAATTTTGCATATTTTTATAAGGATAAAGTATATTTATGATGCAATGCTTATCGACATAGCCTTTATAATACTATAAAATAGTATGATTTCAGCCTCATTCTGTGATATGAAACCACGGCTGATTACAAAAGGTTGTTTCACACACTTGACTATGTTATGAAGTTAATTTGGAGAAAAAGCATGCCAATAGCAACCGGTTTGTAAACAGGTTTTAGCCATATACTAGTTTCACGTCCGCCTGCAGCATGTCACGCTGCACTGTCGCACACAGAAATATGTCAACAACTAGACTTTATCGTCTTTATCGCAGGAAGACTAATTCTTATTGTGGGGAAAATTTTTACCGGTATATCGCAAATGATAAAATATCATCCATCCCTACTTCAAAGGGCTCTACATGATCCCAGCAGAGGGTCTTATGTAGTGAAAAATAAATAAAAATGTATATACTTTTTAACCACAAATGCACATCTTGCAGTAGCTCTGCATCCATGACTTCACGCATTACTTAAAATTTGGAAAGGTCATGCGTGACGTAGGCAGAAGTACCGACCCAAAGTCAAATGCCCTTTACAAAACAAGGTAAAACAATGATGTTGGATGATTTTGAAGTTGGAGAAGAAAATGAAATGGAGTTTTTCACCCTACCCTACCTTTTTGAACCGAAGTACACAGATGAAGAGCTAACCACGCGTGACCTTTTTAAGTTCCACCTTGATTACATAATGCATGTAGTCGTAGACGCACATTGCAGAGCTAGTGCAAGATGAGCATTTGTGGTTAAAAAGTATATTTAATTTTTTATTTTTTTTTTAACTGACCGATCGCTTTGATAGATAAGACCCTTACACCATGTCCTAACTGTGGGCACTGCGACACGCGATTTTAAAAGTATCTTTTTTTCATGTTAATTCTGAAATAGAGTTTTTGTCCTAACTAGCCGTGACGGCAAAACGCAAAATTTCTATTTTAGAAATGGTTTCTATTTCCGCAACGTCGCGACTGGAACAACAACATACAAATCATACAACACACAAATCATACAACACACAATGACAGTGTTAATCTCAGATATGGATTATGTGCTTTATTTAAAGTTGAATGTGTCTAATGTGAGTTTGAATATCATTTTGTGAGACCTTTATAGGCATGCTGAAAGCAACAAGAGAAAGTTTACTTCAGATCTTAAAAATAAATGAAAGCAAAAAGGTGTACATTAAAACTGAACTCCGTACGAACCAATAAGTGTATTCCATAACAAAGACAATATCAGCTACTCAGTATGTACATTTAATAATGTTAAAAAGGTTATTTTTTGTAAGAATTAGATCATAAACTTGCCCATTTCATTGGAAATGCAGTGCACTTCTGCCCTTCTGAATGACTGTGATAACTGTTGCATCGCGTGTGGTGTGGACACCTAGTTTGCTTGTTGCTGGAGTCTTGTCTTGTCGCATCGCCTGTAGTTATAATAAAATCAAGGAGTATTTAAATGGTCTCTGGGGCCATATATGGCCAGGAGTTGATGTCCCCCATCCCTGATGTAGAACATGTTTCAGTGTTCATATAATACAATCAGCCATTCATAATTAGTTATAGTGAACGTTCTAGTGTTTGTGTGTGGAATATCTTCAAACATTTTCATAAGCTGAATGATTGAATAGTTGGCAGTTCCTGTAAGTATTAGCAATCATCTTATCACAGTGAATCAACCTGTTCATGAGGATTCTGGAATGAAGCTGGCCAGGCCGTCATGGCATCGGTATGGAGATTGGCGCTCAACCACTGTTTCTTTTTTCTGCTTTTAAAGGTTGGCGCATATCTCAAATCTCCGAAGTTCCCTATTTGGATCCTTGGCAGCGAGACTCATCTCTCAGTATTCTTCTCTAAGGTGAGTTAAGAAAATAAGCTCCTTTCTTCCTTTCCTCGCTCTTCCACTCTCTCTCGTTCTTATCTGAAACAGTCTGGCAGTTTGCTTTTCTTTTATTTCGTTATTGAGTGAAGACTCAAAAACACAAGAATGTGCTAGCTAATAGATTTAGTGCTTTAGGCGTCTTCTGGAAGAGAAAACCAGAAAGAGAGGGGGAGTATGGGATGGATGAAGAGAGGCAGAAAGAGGTTTTTGGACTTATAAGGCATCCAGTGTGGTGTGTCCTGGCTTCGGCCCACGCGGCATGCGGTCAGATTTGGCACTTCAACATGCTCACAGAGAGAGATCGCCTAATGTGAGGTGTATCTCGGGTCTGAGTGGAAATGTCAGTTCGTGTAACTGTAGTACTTGGAGTTAAAGCATGTCCGTATGATAGATGTGAGAACTGTAGATGCTGATTCCACAGCCGTACAGAGTGGTGCTGCTAGTGATGGGCGTTAAATGATATCACTTTATGTTGTTAACGACGAAAAGTTCTGGACATTTTTACTCTGTATGGATTCATCTGACAGTCTGTCACACAGCTGAAATAAACCTGAGAACAGCTAGTCAGTGCATGTCGCTAATAAGTCTGCATGAAGAAGTGGCCCACACAGAAAACACAGAATTTAGGAAAAAATAAAATGGATTTCATGGGGCCCTAAATTAAAAGGTAGTATACTCTGTAGAGTTTAATCGTTATCGTACGATATAAGAAAAATATTGTAATAATATTTTTGGCCATATCGCCCAGTCCCAGTTGCTAGACTGTTATTGGTACTTGCTCATTGGCCAATTTCAAAACATCCCACTCCACGTTTCTGTGCTATTGTGGTCCCTAGATATGGCCTAGGTCATTCTTTCAGTGTATTTTTTTTTTTTTTTTGTAGCCATTTTATTGTTGCCCAGTTGAAAACCCTTGTCCCATTGCTTGGAAAAGTAATAGCACACCTCAAGCTGCACTATTTGAGGTATTATTCATGTCCACAGCACAAATGGTATGGGACACATTATGCCCTGAGGTTTAATACTTGAGGATAGGGGTACGTTCCACCTTCAGACTGTATGTATAAGCAATAGCGTATTATGTTAGTAGGGCCCTATGGTTTCTGAGTTTTGGGTGAATAAATCAAGGGTAGGTCAGTACGCTTCAATCAAAACGTGATATGGACTAGTGTGTATGAATATTAGGCCGCAAAAATACGATTTAAATATGAACCCTGCATGTTCTTCATGTGTGAATGAATGGCGCAGACGTGTGGTTTCATTTCCTACACACAAACTGAAGCGTGTGAAACTCGCGATGTTTTCAATCTCTGCCGCCACAATGTGAGTACATGTACAAATAAACCTCCACGGCTGCTCTGAGAGTCATTCTGTAACCATTTTTCCATTTCTTGTGGCAAAAACTATCGTCATATAATATATCCAAACAGACACTCAAAGGTCTTCACAGCGATAGTAATAATACATAAGTTTTTAAATAAAATCTGTTACTTGGAGATGCTTTTGATTATTAAACTTTATTGAAACCATTAAAATGGAAAACTTATCATGGAAAACACAATTTGGTAAAAATAAAACTGAATTTGAAAAGAAAAAAAAACATTTCGTAGGAACTTAAATATAATTTTTGTTAACTTTTAATAAATTGCTGTTAAATTGTGTAGGTTTCATGATTTCATTAAATTGCTTTCTGATCAAAAAGTTTAATTGAACCATTAAAACAGTCTAGAAAAATTAAAATGAAAAAAATGTAATTTGGAAAAAAATAAAACAAATTTCATAGAGCCCTATGTTAGGGATGCGTTCGAATACTGAATCGTTTTTCGGAAAGGCACAGAAAACAAATAGCACGTTCTGCGGAGCCATGGTTAGTGGTTTGCTACCTGTTACATTACAGTACAAAAAAAATCACTTATCTCATAAACAGAATAAGGAGAGATGACTGATGGGACTATGGCTTATGATTGACAGATCCTGTGCACCTCTGACTAATGTGTGGCAAGTACTGGTGCTCCGCAGTATACACAGTATGTGTGATTAGGCCTGTCGCAATAATCAATATATCGACTTATCGCACAATTTATGTACATGACCTCAATCAATTTTTTTTTTTTTTTGCATTCCACTTGCACCTGTGTCTTTCAGCTTCTCCTTCATAACATTTTGAGGTGCTAGGTCAAATTTTAAAAAATGCTTCTGCAAAAAAAAAGTTTAATCTGCATATACAGCCTTGTTTAGGGATCTGTGCCTTTGTGCATACGGACATCTGACTGCTAAGCAGGAATTGTGTTTTTCAGCAATAATGTGCACACTTAATTTACAGAGAAAAGAAGGTCAGGGAAAAATCTGTAGATGGAAAAATCTCCATACAAGTTCATTGTGCATTTTTCTGTTTTCTACTTGTTTCTTTGCACTTTTTGTTAGAAAATGTTTATTTACTATTTATTCAAGTTCTTTAAGGTATCTTAATATTTTGATACTTAATTTCAATGATCTAAATATTCTTAAGAATTCAAAGTTTGTTCTCATTTGAAAGTATAGGCCTTCTTGCATTATGCTGTTATATTATGATTATTTATTCAGTGGCATAAAATGGTCTTAAAATGACAGTATCGCTTATCGCAGTTATTTCTGGGGCAATATATCGCACAACGAAAAGTTATCGTGACAAGCCTTATGTGTGATCGCAAATCTCGAAAGTGAAAGTAAAACGTGAACACATTCAGAAGTGATTTCAATGCCCCACATATTAATAGCAGCTCAATGATGCCTGCGATTTACAGTAGGATTAGAGAAAGCATTAAAAAGTATTGTGTTTCGTCCCATCTCGTATTTATTGCCTTTAAGGGTTCTTTGTACACTGCATTTCCTTTCAAACAAGGTTTTCAGATTGAGGCATGTCCCTAATTGCTGTTGTTGCTATTTTGATATGTCATCATGCCTTAAAGCTTTATTCAATTACATGGGAGCAAGACTTTTTAAAACCCACTGGATTACAGTGTTTACTGAGTTTTGTGCAAGTACCCATGTGTTTTATCCGTTTACTCAACAGAGGAAATGCTTGTTTCTAATAAAGGTTTCCACCTGGAGGCAAATGAGATTGACAGCGACCATTAATCATGGTCTTACACTTAAGGCCATTTACTGTCAGTACATTATCCTCATCCGGCATTTGTGCGTGTGCTGAGAGAGGGTGCGCACTAGAGACTCTTTTTGTCCATGATTTGTTTCCTTCCTGTTCAGGAAATTTCTGACAGTGATGGAGTACTCTTATCATTTTTATTAATTGTATTTGGAACTTTAAACTAGCCAAGTTTGTAATGCAGATCCAGTATATCCAAAAGATTTGTTTACATTTTTGATTCTTGCAGTGCATGTTTCCCTCAAATGACACAAAATACAGCCAGAATTGTAGAGTTACAAAATAGCCAGTGCCATAGTACCAATGTTACCATGTTGCTATACTTCAGGCAGTATAATATTGCTCTATGTTTATACTTAAAATGTATTCATGTATTATTTAGAAATAGACACGTCTCTGAACAGGGCTGGTTGATTTACCGTTAAAGCATAATGGGTTTGGAGCAGCAGTGCTTTTAAAAGTGTGTTTGACTGAGTCTTTCATGATTGATGTCTCTCATCCTGATTGGAGCTGCTGGATCAAAATCCTCAGGGTTAACAAAGGCTCATCTCATACTTCTGCCCATGAATCACCCTACATTGTTCCTGTGTGTAGGCTGGTAGTACTGTGTTATAGTCTGTTAGTATAGTAACTATATAGTCTGTGTAGAGATTTTCTATATAAGAGCTCTTAAAGTAAAATTTACGGTAAGTATCCATAACATCTAAGTCATTACACACTAATAGTTTCCCCATCCTTTGCTTCTGCTTTTCCAGACTCCTAAGCTGCTTCCTAAGTTTCTTCAGGTCATTGCACACTGAGTCCGAAATTTTCGTATACGTTTTTTCGGGGTTTTTTATATTGGTCATCCTTTCCTAACAAAATGCTTGCTACGGATGCAAAATTGCAGGAAATCGAACGTGATTCAAATTTTTTTTATGACGGACGAAAGTTTCGGAGGGAAACGTGATTGACACAACGTGAGGCCGTATTTATTTTTTAACGTGCAAAAATTTCGGACTCAGTGTGCAGTGACCTTTAGACCAAATCTAAGCTTGACTACAGTATAATCTGTTAGCCACACTGTAATCAGATGCAGTTTTGAGAAGTAACCAAAAGCAGCTGTGCTCCAAACATAGTTGCATTCTTCAGTAATATGACAGTAGTTCAATTGCTTTCATAATAGTATTTCTGTCAAATTGCTTGATTCAGTTCACAGATTCATTGATTCATGTAGTTGTTCCTCAGTGTTCCCAGAATTCTTTGTGCTGCATTTAATCTTCCATTTCTCGTAAAATAATAATTTAATATAATGCTGTTTTGGTTCTCACTATTTATTTCACAGCTGTTTGGAATACTTCATTCTAATCGGCCAGTCGTGGCGTTCTGTGGTCAAAGGTTTTTATGTGATGACTGCTGCACTAGATAGTTATAACCATCGTTCCAGGCATTTCCTACATGCTACTTTAATGTTTCTCATCACTCTGGTCTCTTTCTTTTCGCATAATACAATGATTACAGTCGAAATATTTCATGTCTTTTTATTTATTCAGGAAATACTTGAATATGAAGAAAGCTGTGCTTTTAATTTGTGAGCCTCTTGAGGTTGTCAAGCATCAGTTTCAAAGATGTTTCTCCAACACTGTGCAGATATGCGGTTTCTCACTAGCTTTTCCATGTAGATTTTTATTCAATAATATTGAAGATGAAGCGTCTTGGCGGGGAGCTTAACTGCTTATATTTTAACCTCTGGTAGATTTTACACATTCTCAAACTCAGAGCTGCTCCATTCCCATGAGCTTTAGAAGATCTTACTGATTTAAGAGCCTGTTACTCTCTGCTCTCTTATACAAACAGCAGCCCTGTTCAACACGCACACACGCACACACACAATCAGTTTAACCCTTATGTTCTCACAGGGCTCCTACTTTTCTCTCTCAGCCTTTTCTCTGGGGCTGGTTAGCGGAGTATAGCCTCAGGTGAGCAATGCCACGATTTCCGGTATGAAAGCCGATCTTTTCCCCCCTAGAGCTCTCTGTGTGTCCATCTGGTTTAGTTTTCCCGATGGAGTCACCAGTAGAGTCAGCCACTCTGCCAAGCCCTCAGAGAGGGAAAAAGCTCTCAGGCGACAACTCGAAGAGCAGCTGTTAACAGGATGCACACTAAAGCTTTTGGACTAATTAGGTTGAGCTTGTATTGCCTGGTTAACATGCTTCATGATAAAAATGTAGTTTATTTGACCTTTTGATTGTCATGAAACAGCCTGTTGTTGTTTTAATCATTAGAGGCGTGATCTAGGTCAGAATGATCTGGATTTGGAAATGTTTTTGCAATCAAGGATCAGGTAGTCCATCTTACTTTTCTGCTGTTTTTTTTTTAAAGCAAGATTACCAAATCTGGATTACTAGCGCTCTACGGAACCCCTAAAGAGACATGGTGATGCAAACAGAAAAAAGAAATAAAAATAAATAAATAAATAATATATATATATATATATATATATATATATACATTGAGATAATTTGAGATCAAAAGTTTACATACACCTTGCAATACCTGCAAAATGTTAATTATTCTATGAACATAAGAGGGATCATACAAAATGCATGCTATTTTTTTTTTTTTTTTTAGTACTGACCTGAATAACATATTTCATATAAAAGATATTTACATATAGTCCACAAGAGAAAATAATAGTTGAATTTATAAAAATGACCCCGTTCAAAAGTTTACATACACTTGATTCTCAATACTATGTTGTTACCTGAATGATCCACAGCTGTGTTTTTTTTGTTGTTGTTGTTGTTGTTGATGTTGGTTGTTTGTTTGTTTGTTTGTTTGTTTGTTTGTTTGTTTGTTTGTTTGGTGAGTTGTTCATGAGTCCGTTGTTTGTCCTGAACAGGTAAAGTGCCCCCTGTTCTTTAGAAAAATCCTTCAGGTCCCACAGATTCCTTGTTTTTTCAGCATTTATTAATATTTGAACCCTTTCCAACTAGGGCTGCAAAAAAATCCTCAATTAAATTAGCCTGCATCAAGTAATCGGCAAAATACTGAAGTGGCACACTTCACGGACAAAAATCCATGAAACACATTATTAGACCGTTTTCCAAGGCTGCATGATATATTAAACCCATTTCTTTTACATGTGTGGAGCATCTCAAACTCCATCTCTGCATGTTGGTGTGAGTTTGGGTTTATTATAACGTACTGGCATTTGTTATGGGTAATGTACATTAGCTCTATTGTTTATAACACACTATGTATTTTAATTGTTTTGTTCAATAAAATCACGATTACTTGCTTTTGGTACTTTATTTGAACTATTATTGCCTCACTGATATCAGATATGTATTTTAGGTCATTTTAAAAGCTGCTCTTCACATAGGTCTATTTTTATTACCACAACTTTTATTAGTTGATTAATTGCTCATCAAAATAATCATTTGTTGCAGCCCTATTTCCATGACTATATGATTTTTAGATCCATCTTTTCACACTAATGACAATTGAAAGGACTCGTATGCAACTATTACAGAAGGTTCAAAACCTCACTGATGCTTCAGAAGGAAAAAACAATGCATTAAGAGCTGGGGGGTGAAATCTTTCTGAATTTGAAGGTCAGGGTAAATTTAACTTTTGTCTTCTGGGAAACATGTAAGTATCTTCTATAGCTCCTGAAGGGCAGTAATAAATGAAAAAAAAAAATGTAATATTTAGACAAAATTTAAAAAAAAAATACATCTTCAATTACATATTCTTTTCAAAAGTTTTCACTCCTGGCTCTTAATGCTTAGTTTTTCTGTCTGAAGCATCAGTGAGCTGTTGAACCTTTTGTAATAGTTGCGTATGAGTTCCTCAGTTGTCCTCAGTGTGAAAAGATGGATCTCAAAATCATACAGTCACTGTTGGAAAGAGTTCAAATACACAAAAATGCTGAAAAACCAAAGAATTTGTGGAACATGAAGGATTTTTCTGAAGAACAGCAGGCAGTTTAACTGTTCAGGACAAACAAGGGACTCGTGAACAACTATCAATAAACAAAAAAAAAACAAAACTGTGGATCAGTCAACTTTTGAATGGGGTCACTTATAAATTTAATTATTATTTTCTGTTGTGCACTATATGTAAACATCTTTTATGTGAAATATCTTATTCAGGTCAGTACTAAACAAAAACAACATGCAGTTTTTATGATCCCACTTGTTTTGGTAAAATAAATAACATTTTACAGATTCTGCAAGGTGTATGTAAACTTTTGACCTCAACTGTATGTCAGTGTTTTTGCATTATTTCAGAAAAGTTTTGCTTTGCATTTACACAAAAAAAAAACTTTGTTTAATATTTTTTTATTAAGTTATCCTAATGTTACTTAAAAGTTTTGCACAACACAAACTGACCATTTGATCCAGATCAATTTTGTGGTCTAATCCAATTTCAGAATTTTTTCTTTTGAGCAACCCATTTTCAAGTTTTGATCCAATCTGAAGCTGAAATCAGATCAGCGTATTTGTGTTGTCCAACATTCTCATATTTGGTTGATTATTTAGGAAAGGTGGATAAAATTAAATATCCAACTTTCATAGTATTATAATAGTAATAGTAATTAAAATGGTCATAACAACACATTATCCTTACATTTGACAGCTGCTCATTAGGTGTGGAGAATTTAATATGATTTTGTGGTTTTACTGGTCTAATTTTTGGTAACCTGTTCTGTCAGTGGTTTCCTGAAAGTTTATTTTTAGCCCTAAAGGTTTCTCTCTAATGGGATTTGTCTGTTAACGCAGTTTGTTTGTAATGTGTCATGGAAGGTGGCTTTTTTTCCCTCTCTGTGTGTGGAAACCCGTCTCCCAACGGATCCATACTCCCGTTACTGTCTTTGTTTGTCTCGGTGTCTGCTTTTAGCCTCTAATAGGGTTTGTGTTCCCCTCTTATCTGATTTGCGTGCACACAAAGCAGCAGACACTACACAAATGACCTTTCACAGAGGTCCTGAGAGGGACACGGACACACACACAGGCACCGCAGTGGACACTAAAGGAATGATCTCAGGTCCCAGTGGATGAACAGCCACACACACCCTGAGGACAGTGAGTAATGGAATAGCAGCTTTTAGCGCAGCGCGCTGGTAACTATAACCGTGTATAATGCAGAGAAACACGATCCGTGACTACTGAACCACAGTACCCCTGTTTATACCAAATCTGATGCTTCTTTTGCTCACTCACCCACTCGTAAGGTGATTAATGGGTCTACGGATGCTGTTGCCTGTGTTGGACACCAAGATGATGGTGTCCTTTTTTTGAATGCTTTCACTTTTTTACCTCTCCTCTTATAGCTGCTTTCAAGCTTCTTTGAGGTGATGAGCTTCACATCCCTTATTTCCTTCCATCCTGCTCTGTCTCTCTGGAGGCTCTTTGTCTGTATCTAAGTATGGGATGTTAACCTTCTTCTCGTCCCTCGTTTCCTCGTTCCACTCATCAGACCACGTTCTGTCTCGGATCTGATGAGGTTAACATCCTCATTTCTTTACGGATCCCTTGGTCCTCTTCTCCTTCCTGTCCACCCTTCAGGGGCCTGATCCCTTCTTATACCTACAAACCAGTGCAACCAGCCCTTAGCTCACAAAGCTGTTTTCATCCAATTTCCAGTTCGGCCCCCTGCTCAGTGCAAAATACTTGTAAATGATGGCGCTACAAAAACGAGGGATGGAAGTTAATGGCTCTGTTCCAAAACGTAGTGAACTACCTATGGAGAAGGTATTTGCTTGTTGACATGAAGGCTTTGCTTTCTCCTGGAAAGATAAATAATCTAATAAATGCAGTCAACTCATGAGTTCAGTAAAGAAATTAAGTCCCAATGAATTGGACCACAAAACCAGTCTTAAGTTGCTGGGGTATATTAGTAGAAGTAGCCAAAATACATTGTATGGGTCAAAATGATTGATTTTTCTTTTATGCCAAAAATCATCAGGAAATTAAGCAAAGATCATGTTCCATGAAGATATTTTGTAAATTTCCTACCGTAAATATAACAAAACTTAATTTTCGATTAGTAATATGCATTATTAAGAACTTTATTTGGACAACTTTAAAGGTTATTTTTCTCAATATTTTTATTTTTATTTATTTATTTATTTATTTTTCCCTCAGATTCCATATATTCAAATAGTTGTATCTCTGCCAAATATTGTCTTATCATAACAAACCATACATCAATGGAAAGCTTATTCAGCTTTCAGATTATGTAGAGATCTCAATTTCGAAAAATGGACCCTTATGGCTGGTTTTGTGGTCCAGGGTCACATATACCTTTTCCCACCACTAGAATTTTAATGTGCCTTTTCCCATGACTTCAAAAATTATTCTGCTATGCTGGGGGTCTGAGGGTCAACATTAACATTTCATACTAAAATATTGTTATAAGTAGTGATGTAAACTGTAGTTAACATGGTTAATTTTACCTGTTATTTATAGTTTAGCAACATACAATTATCAACCTATTAAAATCAACGTGAAGCATTTTAAGTTAGTCACTTATAAGTAGGGCTGGGTATCGAGATCGATTATTTTTTTGGCACCAACCGGATTGCCTCGATACCATAGAGTATTGAAAAATCTCTTGTTGTTCAGTACCAAATTTTGCTTTCAAAAACAGCGTTTTAAAATGAAAATGATCCTTGCCCATACTAGCGATTCCACTGCGTTTCAGAAAATATCTGCACCACCGAAAACCACCATTGAGTGTTTGTAATGACTTCGACTGCGATCTAATGTGTGTTTTGGCCGTTTTGCTGAAATGTCATTTGAGCCTTTTATATCAAAATAATTGCTGCACCTGGTTAGCCTTGCTCATGTAAAAGCCCTGTATTGTTTTAAAAATATGCAGATTATTATGAAAAACACAAACAAATCATATACTGTCATACGAAAACGCACTAGTGTAAACAGCTTAATAAATGTGGAAACTGTTACTTTTTGTTACATGCTTTTTTTTTTTGTTTGTTTTTGTTTGTTTGTTTGTTTGTACAGTGGCTCAGGAAATGAGTCTTCGAGTCTGTAAAAATGTCAACAAGCTGAAAAAAAAAAAAAAGTTTTTTAAAATAAAAGTTTTTTTTTTTTAACATTTTTGAAGTAATGTAATTTTGTTAAAATTAATTTTAGTATCTCAAAAAGTATTGTGATATCGCAGAATATTTGAATGATACCCAGCCCCACTCATAAGGTTCTGTAACAGTTAGGATGTTGCCTTAGAAGGCAGCTGCCTATTCAGGTAGTAGCCGGTGAGTCATCTCACTAGGTTTTAGAACAGAGTTCTTTAAGAAGAAAAAGAAACCGCAACGCTGGTAAAGTCGTCCGGTGCACCCCAGGGCTCTGTCATCCTCTGCTAATTTACTGACTCCATGCCCCCAAACACAAACACTCGCCTTACTTTTGTGAGTCCCACAGGAGCTCGCCTCACCGCAGCAGCCGTGCTTCTGTAGAGCCCTGCTCTGCTACCGTGAGGAGCTCTCGATCTTTTGTACCGCCACGTAGGACCACCGTGTTCTCACAGCGATAGCGCAACACTGAATGTGACCCGAAACCAGCACAGGCTCTGATTTCTGTCAGCCTGAAAGACTTCAATCATCACGTTCTTATATGTCTTCCATGAAAGGATGGCACAGTGGGATATACACTAACATATGTAAAGGAACCGAATAGGAAGGAAGAAAAATAATATCGCTTAATAGATTCTAGTCTCATCAGACACTGTGTGTTTCCAGTTTCATCAGACAGTTGTCTCTCAGAGGCATTGTGCTGTCTTGACATATCATTAATCATTCCTTTTGTGGGATCTGATCTATTATACACAATTCAGCTTTGTAATGCCGCACTTACGCACATGTATATGACTGCACCAGCAATTCTCTGAGAATTAGAATCTCTGAAGGCCTAAAAATGATTACTAAATGGCATCCACACCAACGGACAATCACGTTTTGAAGTCAAGTCGATTCTGATTGTTTTTATTGTTCATCAGTTGTATAATTGTACATGTGCCATCATCAGTCCTGCCTTAAATTTCATGTCTATCAAGGCTCTACATGGCTGTATGGACAAACATACACGCACTACTTCATCCCCAAGGGGCTCGTAAAACATGCAGGGCCTCACATCCTCTCTTAACCCACAACAGTGGCCTCTTCAGCAGCCTCTCACTAACGCTGACGCCTGTATAGGGAGTACTTCACCAACAAAAGATGTGGACACAAAGAGAGAACGACAAGGAGATGGAGAGATAGTGTTAAATGTAGAAACGGACAGACCTTGACTTGAAGAGCGAGACGCCAGAGGGAGTAAAGAGTGGATGTGATAGTCTAGTCAGTGACCCAGCCAGCTCTGACGTATCGGGTGTCTAAACCTCTGCTGTCTGATGCTGGTGACATTTTCTCTGTCGTGGAGAACTTCAGAGGAGCAGATCTACCCTTAGTTTGAGTTACAGTGGTCTGGTTGCCGTCATTGGTAATGTGGCTAATGTAACTGTGTAATTGTTGCTGCTGCTTTGATGTTGGTTAAACACTGTGCTTGTTGTTTGGAGTTTGACTCCTGAGAGGAGCTCCATGAATGGGTTTCCCCTCAAAACCCATGAACCTTTGCACCTGAACCAGACTTTCTCAGAGATACCAATCTTTCCTTTAAGATTAATCGCATTTGGTTGAAAGTTTCAGTGACAACAGGTCTTTTACAAAGCACGGTCAATTCAGAAGTAGGATTGTTTTGTTTAAAACGGTTTACAATGCCGCACTACTGTTGGTTGCTATTAAGTGTTGCCGCTTGCAGTATTCAGCTTTATTAGGTGCAAATTATCCTATCTTTTGCCTAGGGCTGGTTATTCTGATTCAACAAGCTTTCAATTTGATTTCATTCTGATTCATTAAGGTTATATTACCAATGAAAAGTTTGGGGCCAGTAAGATTTTTTTTAGTTTTTCTTTTTGAAAAATCTCTTATGCTCACTAAAGCTATATTTATTTGATTTTAAAAATACAGTAAAACAGTAATATTGTGAAATATTGTTAACATTTATTGGGGTCATATGATGCGATTTCATGTTTCCCTTTGTCTTTGGAGTGTTATAAGCTGTTCATGCATATATAAGATCCGTAAAGGCACACAGATTAAAGTCTCAAACCCAAAGAAATGTTCTTATTGAAAGTTAAGACTCAACCTTGCCTTCCTCGCCTTCGTCACTGTGTGGAAAGATTTGCATAACACTGCCCAAATGTATACGCAAAAAAAGAAGGCGTAACACTTATTCTCACTGTAGTATTGTTGCAGCCGCCACCATGCTGGAGACGCTGTGTGTTTCATTGTGAAAGCAAAGCTACTTAGTTTGGGCTTCCAAAAGAGGACACAGCTAGAAATCAGTGGTTAAACACTGTTCCAGAACAGTGCAACCCAAATATTTGCGTGTGTGCTGCGCATTTTACAGAGGACTGTTCACTGAACCTGGGAGAGTATGCTGTCTTGCCAACTTTGCTAGGACAGTCTGGCACTTCTGACTCACAGCCTGTATGTTTTTCATATTTAAAGAATTTGCTACTCACTATTCAAACATGAGTTTTGAGCAGTGTAGAGTAGCGCTTGTTTGTCGTTTCTGCAATCACAAATGCAGACATGGTTTTATGTATCCATAGTATGGTCCCCATGGCGCAATGCATAAAAAAACAAAACAAGTCATTATAATCAGTAATTACGTCCTCAATGGATGCAACAAATGCCTCATTTGTAATGGCTTTTTTTTTTTTTGTCCCATCGCGCCAGGACACGGCATCACAACATGGTTTGGGGTGTAACATTACCGTCACACGCTTGAGGTATTCGGCCAATCACAACGGACTGGATAGCCGGCTAATCAGAGCACACCATGCTTTTCAGAACAATGAGTTTTGTAAAAATCACAGCGTTTCAGAAAGGCGGGACATAGAGAAGCAACAAAAATAATGTGTTTTTTGAACCTTGTAAACACATTGCATTACAACAAATACAAAAAGCAAACAAAAGCACACACATCAATCTCAAATAAGTGCTTAAATTAAAAGTAGAAGTAAAAACAAGTAGATTTTTTTTTTTTTTTTTTTAGTAAAAACAAGTTGTTTTTTGTTTTTGTGTGTGTGTGTGTGTGTGTGTGTGTGTGTGTAAAGTCGGCAACGCCAAATTTATTTTAAAAAAACGCTATGCGGAAGTTTTTAAATACATTTTAATACTTTTGGAGCTTTGGTGTTGCCAACTTTACATAAAAAATTAAATCAAATAAATACACAAAATAATGTTCTTTTTAGCAACATCGTATGACCCGTTTAAAAAAAACAATTTCAACAGCCATTACAATGGACTTTTAAATGATGTCAAATGATACTTCAGAAATCATTCTGATTTGCTATTGTTTTTGTTTTGTTTTGTTTTTGTTTGCATTTTTGTAAACAATGTGAAAGTCATTGCTTTTGCTGTTGATCAATTTAAGGAATCCCTGCTATTTCAAACTATACAGAATATAATTAGTTCAGGCTAACTAAATGAAATCAGTTATGTTAGGTAGGGCCCAATGAAATCAGTATTTATTATTATTTATTTATTTATTTATTTTATTTTATTTTTCAAATTCTGTTTGTTTCTGTATTATTTTTTTTCTGGATTCTGTTTTGTCTTAATGGTTATTTATTTTTATTTTATTTAGTTAGGTTTTTTTGTGTGTGTATGTGTTTTCTATTAATTTTCTGAGTTCCATTTTAATGGTTTCATTAAATTGTAATAATCAAAAGCATCTCTAATTAACTGATTTTATTTTTAAAAATATATATTTTTTTTTATGTATTTATTTGTTTGTTTTTATTTTTACATTTTTCTGGTAAATAAATTCTGGTAAATAATTTTTCTTGTAAATATTCCTAATAAAATAATGTTCTAAGCATTTTATTAGTAGTAGTAGCAGTACTACCATTACTTTGAGTAATATATTTCTGTCACAGTTTCTTCAAGTTAAACCAAATTTTTATTTTGATGGGTTACTGTGAAGACCTTTAAGTATCTATGTGTGTATATATGACAATAGTTTTTTTTTTCAAAAGAAACTGTAAAATCCTCATGAAGTCACTTTTAGAGTAGTTCTAGAGATTGTTTGTGTTCATGAATGTTGAGGCGGCAGAGGCTGAAAACATCACAAGCATCACATGCCCTTCAGTATGTGCGTAGTAAATGAAACCACGCATCTATGCCATTCATTCACGCAGAGACACACAAAACATGCAGGATTCATATTTACGGTAAATAGTCTTTTTTGCAGTTTAATATTCACAGACACTAGTGCATATTGTGTTTTGAAGTGCACTGACCTACTTTTGATTTATTCATTCAAAAATTGGTGACATTCTGTGACATTCCATGTTACACAAATTCCATTTAAATGCCGTCTGCGTTTTCTGCATCACAGAAATCATAGAGCCCTACGTTAGGGCATAGCAAGACGAGCGTCATTGTCTGCACTTCCACTGATAGTTTCCCCATTGTGTCGCTGCACATTTGGATAAATTTTAAACTCAACTCACCTAAAATTGACAACTCTTAAGTGATCATTGTCCGCATGAACACCCATTTAAATCTTATTACAGTTAAGTTGTGAAATTGAGCTAGTGCACGATAAAATAACTTGAATCTGATTTGGATTTCACCTTACAATTTTTACCTCACTAGAGCTGGAATGTATCAGGCTAGCCTGCTGTTTGTGTGGATGACAGGAGTGTAAAAAACGCTTGTTCAGTCTAATGAACAATCTCACATCCCCTTTTAAGGTTAAACAGTGTTTTTTTTATGAGCTTTTCAAAAATAGAGTGGACCACACTCTTTTCCTCTCGTCTGTCATCTGTATATGGCTCTCCTTATCACAGATTTGATACTTTGTTTAATCATATGGCTTTCTTAGAAGTGAGGATGAGGTCTCTGTTTCTTTCTTTCTTTATCTCATTACCTCTGACTGTTGCCTTCTACGGCGTATGTGTGCGCATGTATTTGGGTCTCAAGAAAATAATGAAAGCCAGACTCAGGATTCTTAACCTGTGAGTCTGCTTTACAGATATGTTGAAAGTTTGCTCACTGAGCCTGTTGATAAACAGGCATATATAATATCACTGTATCTAAGTGCACAGAGTGCATTTGGGAATATTACTGATTCCTGGATAGAAATGCTCAAGGCACTTAGCTGAAAACACCTGTGTGACTTGACTAAGTGTAATTTAAAACCATTTTAGACTGTTTCTTTTTTGGGTTAATAAATGAGGCTTTATTTTTTTCTGTCCCTGAAATGTTAAACCATCCAGGATAGTAGGTCTGTGTGGAGAATCTGACTTCAGCATGGCTCCACGGGTCCGTCTAGGTCAGATCACTCATCACGCAGAACCATCCCGCCTCGAGCTGAAGTCTTTAACCGATGCACTGCTCTGTAATTCCCCTCTATTAGAATGTGTGTGAGAGAGCGACGGAGAAACGCTGACAAAGCAGGGTTGATTACAGGACTGGTTGCGTTGTTGTGAATCCACAGTGTAAACATCAGCGGAACAGCATGTTGTTTTTGTCACCAGGGGTCAGACTTTATAACAAGACATGCACTCGTTTGCTATTAGCGTGGAGCCACAGTGCATGTTTGTGTGTGAAGACGGTAAAGGTTTATGTGCACAAACACGTGTCATGACTGATATACTTGATGTCAGGGCACACACACAAAAAAGGATGATGTTTGCAAGCATGTTGTGATTTCTAACCAACAAAACATTCTGCTTCATTGACGTTCTCCACAATGACTGGCCTATGTCACCTTCATGTCATTCCAAACCAGCCTGAATTTCTATGTTCAGTGGAACATGAAGAAAACAAGAAATTTTGAAGAAATTCTGATCTTCTGATCTTGCATACAGTTAAAGCATGCATTGCATACATTGAATCAACCTCAAGTTAGCATTATTTTTAATGATATAAAAAAAACATATGTATAAAAACAGTTGTAAACAAGAAATGCTGTTTACTTCAGTTGATATTCACCAAGCAGTTTTGGTTGTCTATTAATTTCTGATAAACATAGCAATTGAACTGCACAGATTGTTGTTAATTTTTAAAATCTGGTTTTTGTAATGTTAGGTGTTTTAATTTAAATTAAAAGGATTCCTGTGTAATTTACAACTTTAAAGTGCAGCATTCACTTTAAATTACTTTCATAACCAAGTAAAAAGAACATTATACACCTTCAAAATGTAGCGTCAGTAAGATTGATTGATTGATTGATTTTTATATTTTAAAGAAATTAATACTTCAGCAAGAGTGCATTAAGTTGATCAATAGGGACAGTAAGTGACAGTAACAGTAATAGTAACAGTAGGTAACAGTACATTTCTTCAGTGTAATATAATAATGTAATACATTGTAAAATAATCATTAAGTCATTTATCAAATCAATAATCCAAAGTCATTTTAAAAACTATTTTTACAACAATTTGCTCCTTGTACTCTTGGGCGTACAATAAAACCATACAATGATTTTAAACTGTCAAAAAAAAAAGAATTAATAAATCAATGACATTTTTGAAATGAATACCATACAATACTAAATAAAAACCCTTACATTTTTTTTTTACCTTTGTGTTTTAATGAAGAATATGGAAGCCCATTTCCACCACTGAATAAAAAGTAAAAAAAAAAAAAATAATAAAAAACATTCTCACAATTCTTACTTTTTTTTCCCTCAATTACGATACAAACTCCCAGTTCTGAGATATAAAGTCAAAATCGCGAGATATAAACTCACGGTTCTGTTCTTTTTTTCTCACAATTGCGTGAAGTCACAGCTGTGAGTTATAAAGTCAATATTGCAAGATATAAACTTGCAGTTGTGAGAAAAAGACTCCGAATTCTGAGATTTTAAACTCGCAATTCTGAGAAGGTCAGAATTGTGAGTTTATCTCGCAATTGCGAGTTTCTATTCTGACTTCATAACTCGCAGTTGCGAGTTAGGTTGTATTCATACTTATCATTTTTGGTTTGATTAAAACAAACTTGGTGCAGTTCATTTGAGTAAGTGTGAATGCTGCCATCCAAACAAGCGGACTGAGACAGCTAAAAAGATGGGTTTTCATCCACTTACAAACAAATTCTGGTGCGGTTTGAATGAAATATGAAGAACCAAATACTTCTAAACCAGGGATATGCAACGTCAGTGCTGCAGTGCCGATGTCCTTCAGCATTTAGTTCCAACCCTGAAAAAAAACCTCACCTGCCTGTAGCCCTAGTAATCCCAATAACCTTGATTAGCTTGTTCAGGTGTGTTTGATTAGAGTTGGAACGAAACTCTGCAGGTCGTCAGCACTCCAGGACCACCGTTGCCTATCCCTGTTCTAAACAAACCAAAAACAAGAAGTAATGACAAGATGCAACGCTATGCGACATGATTTCACAAAGGGAACAAGCAGTGTATCCAAAACAAAATGAGCAGAGGGCAAACGTGGAGCAACAGAAAAGGGTAAAGAGCCTTTTATGAGCTTTTCGTAAGTTCGCAGGTGGTGAAAATAAAATCTTATGTACATGCAACAATGAGCGAGCTGAGTCGAGCAGACAGCATTAGGTGTATTCCACCTAAGGGGCACTGAGCAGACCGATCACTGAATGGGTAATTAGATGTCATACACCTCCAGCACCACCTTTGCCTTTTGTTTGGAGTTCAGTCACAAAATATACGTCATTCAACCCGACCAATCAGGTTGTGAACGTATCGCTACATCAACGTAACAACGTATGCCTTTAGGTTCGGTATCTTTAGGTTCACTTTCAAAAATGGCAGTGTGAACGCTAAGCAGACCAGGACCAAATGTATCATTTTCCTTTTTGGTCCGGACCAAAAGAACCAAATGAATCAAACAAGTAGTGTGAACACACCCTCATGCACATGCAATTCTGAGGAAAAAAGTCAGAATTGCAAGTTTATATCTCACAATTCTGACCCATGTTTATGGAACTCTTTAAGAGTTTAACTGCTCGTTGCAGATGTTTTACCTATTAAAACTTCTCACTAGTATAATTAAGCACTCGTCCATTTTTCTCTCACTCTTTTGTCACCGCTGAGCTTTGTGCAACTGCTGTACGTTTAAAAACTAACAAATCTTTTTAATTACCTGAGGAATGAGGGTTTATACCTCCACATGGCCTCAGACAAGAGCTCTGAAAGTTTAGTTTTGTGTTGACTACCTGCCATTGGACTGTGGAAAGGTGTCCGGTTTGACTGTGTGGAGTACTAGCTCAGATTGTGGTATTAAGACAAACAGTATCCAGCTGCAACTTCTCCTCCCTGTCATCTACTTTCTCATTCTTTAGTACCTCATTTTTTTCTCATTTTATCTCCTCTGTTGATGTGTCCCTCTTTTGTGGTGTGACTGTGAGCTGTATATTTACTCTGTGAAATAAGAGGAGATATTTGTGAGTGTTACACTGAAACCATACTGTGAAAGTATACAGGCTGTGTTTATATTCACTCTTCCGTGACCGTGTTTGTATGTTCATCGCTAATGTTTGTTCTTTTCAATTGCAGTAAAACACGTTATATTTAACTATGCTGAAGAAAACGTGAGAAGTTTTTAATGTGAGAGCGCAGTTGCCAGGGTGTGCCAAGGTATTCTGAGTCTGACAGGCAAAGATTTTATTTCTCGTTATTTCAGTAATGGCACATCTCTCAGCAAGCCATATGAAATGAGCCATCTTTTATGTACTTTGCTTAAAATGTGTGAAGGCGAGCTTCGAGTTAGTAAAGCCCTGTGAAATAGTATGAAACCTTTTTCACTCTGAGACACACAGAACATGTGGAGTTCATATTTAAACAGCAGTCTTTTTGTGGTTTTCATAATCACAGACAGTAGTCCCTAACGCTACTTGAACATGATTAATTCTGCAGCCCTACTTTTGATTTATAAATCCAAAATTTGCCAAATTCGGAGACATTTTGTGTTATACGGTAAATTTAATTTTAATGACTGTTCCGTGATTCTATCCATATTTTCTGCTTCACAGAAACCCCTAGATTAGGGGTTTGATCAAATCTCTTAGTATGCAAAATATTAGTATGCCAGTGTGTATGAGCACCATTTGCTTATCAAGTTTATTGGCAATCATTTGATGACACTGTCATTTAAACAAAATAGAGCTCTTTCAAAATCTCACACACTCATCTAGCTTTCATTATGCTTCCCATTTGAAGAGTATTGATGAATTTCCCATGCCGAGTTTTGATAACGTGACCTTGTTCTCATCCTCAGTCACCGTGAGAACTAGTTAACCCCTTAATCCACCACCTTCCTTTCTAATAATGAGAATCAGTGTTTGTGAAACACAGATGGCAAGGAAGAGATCTTAAAGTGAATGGGTTCAAATGAGGGGGCAGGTCAGAAGTTTGGAGCACTCAAACACTGTTCCCAAAAATATAGGCAGCTCTTTTTTTAAAGGAGACCTATTATTCCCTTTTTTACAAGATGTAATATAAGGCTGCATTCAGACTGTCAGTTTTTGGGATTGACAACCACCTTAACTTACAGGTGTGAGTCTCGAAACGTCCCGTTCACACAGCATCTTACAGAAGCATCTCGAATAACAACAGCAACAGTGAACAAAGTAATATCAAAGATGGCGACGTCCATAAAAATGAAAGTCTTATCCCTTTCTGACAGTCCAGTCGAGCCGTGAGTTTATTCATCAAACCTTCATTAACCGACCGCAGCTTTTAAATTTGGGTGCGGAGCATTTGAGTGAAGCATTTGAGAACACAGAACATCACAGAACAGCACACAGAACACACAACTAACTGGAGCAACTCCAGAGAAGACTGGATATAAACTTTCAGATGACACCCAGCTCATTTCTCCGTCACTGTAAGTTACCGAAACCACAAGTTAAAGCATGCAACATACGGTAGACCCGCGTTAGTGAGGTTGAGCGGCTCTCTCGCACTGAATGATGTGACGGACAACTAGTTGTCCAGTCTTGTTCCGTTCACACAGCGCATGTGTTCCAAAAATGCAGTTGTGAGTCCTGAAAATCAGCAGGTGTGAGTTTGGTTATAGAATGCGGTTGCAACACTCGTAAATAACTGAACTGCGTGTGAGCATAACCGTATTAAGGACTCAAATACAGGACTGACAACCGTATTCTGCTGCTGTGTGAACATGGCCCATGTCTCAGGTGTCCCCAGAATGTGTCTTTGAAGTTTCACCTCAAAATACTCCACAGATCATTTATTATATCATTTTGAAAATGCCTATTTTGAGTGGAAGCAGAAATGCACCATTTTCGTGCATGTCTCTTTAAATGCAAATGAGTTGCTGCTCCCCACCCCCTTTTTCAGAAGAGTGCTGTGCCCTTACAGCTCATAGCTCAGATATTCTGCTAAAAAAAACATATGTTTGGTTTTGATTATCATGTCTCTCGCATTCAAATTATGCGTTTTAAACCACATTAGTTTAAACGCACTCACACAGAAAGCGGCTGTCACACAGCATGTGAGTACTAAACTAAGTTCTCTTGTCTTATTGCGCTTAAACTGGCAAATACATACAAGTTTATGTTAAAAACACACGAGTTACAAAAACAGTCGGTTATGTCTGTGAAGGTAAACAGCTGGGAAAGTAATTGCATGTTTATATTGAGTCTCTGTGGTAGCAGCATAATATCCAGTAAATAAATCAATGAATCCACTGCTGTCTTGTCTCCTCTGAGGCTGGAACTCTAAATAGTGTTCTGTGCTCATCTCTGCAGCCAACGACAGAACAGTTAGCATGCTTTGCTCGAACTTTTGACATGGCGTTAGCACCGGTACACCGTTATTACTTACGGCAGATTAAGGGGCGGTAATATTATAATAAGATTCCCTTCCTATGTCACGAGAGTAGCAAAATCTGAATGGTACCAAAAAAAATTAACTGGGTTGTCCTTTTTCACGTTTTCTGGGTTGGTGGATACACCGGGGACCCAATTATAGCACTTAAACACGGAAAAAATCTGATTTTCACGATATGTCACCTTTAAGCTGAATCCTAACTGAAATGGCACAGATTTGAAACTCACTGATCACTAAACGGTTGTTCACAAAATGAAGATTGAAATGCTTCATAGTAGATGAAGATTATATTGAATAGTCAGTTCATCTATAATTCCCAAATATGCTGTCTAGGTATGAAGCTTGATTCCTATATGAGACTAAATGGCACCCTGAACGTTATTGGAATGTAGAAGGAAAACTCTGTGAACTGTTTTTAGTTGTACGTGATTCAGCTGTGCATGCTGACTCTGCATATTTTCCAGCTTGAGTCGTTTTTACACACATACAGATGTGTTTTGTTGTCCCAAGTCCCTCAGGCAGCACATATTGATGGGGCAGTGATCCCGCTGTAACTCAAACATGAACAAACACACATGGATCTTGGTTTGTTTTCTATTAATCAGCAAAGTTCGCAGCCTGTTTGTGTGTTTGGCTCGTGTGGGAGAGAGATAGAAGATTGTTTTCATTAAAAGATCTGTGAGATTGCTTGATGGAAGGGCAATTTTGCCATTTATGAGTTTATCTCTAGATCAGTTATACTCATACACACACCCAAAACATAATCGCACACTCAGTCCCTTTGCAAACACACACAAACATAATCTAATTGAAGCAAGTACAGTTCATATAAACATTTTTCTGATTTTTATTGTTGTGTATTTCAGCAAGGGCCCTTAAAACACATTGCATCATCATGTGAATGCTCACACTCAGGTCATTTGAGGTCAGCTGTCCCTCATCCTCTCAGAAAAAATCAACTTAAGATCGACTTATCTCATTATCTCTAAACTTGAAATAGAAGTATTTAGCTTCTCAAAAATGATGTTCCCCAATGCCATAACTCTCTTTTCTCTTTTATATTTCCTTCTCTTTCTAGGAGATGGCTTTGGTGGCCCCGGAGTCCCCGTCAGAACAGGCCAGAAGAGTCTTCCAGACATTTGACCCGGAAGGTAAAATGATTAAAAGGAAGCGTTTTATCTGTTATGTGTGTTTGTGAGTGAGAAGAAGCTCAGAATGTCAGCTCAACCCCAGCAGCTGAGTCAACTTGTCCTGCGCCGAGAGGAAGATGTGCTTTAGCTCCACAAAACCCAGAGCGAGTTTATTATCTCTGCAGCTTATCAGCCAGTGCAAAGATCCAATGCTTACTGTGTTTGTTTATACTTTACTGTAACTGAAGAGAGAGTAGGAAATGAGAAAGAAAAGACTACATTTGATCTGATACTAAGGCGTTATTTCAGTGGGGTAAAAGAGCAGTAATTTTCTCCAACAAGGGAGTGTGAGTGTGAATCAGTTATGTAGTTCGGTGGCTAAATTTTTCTGGTTTAAGGTTAAGCCCTTCATTCTTTTTGATGACTCTCCCACAGTGTCTCTTTACACAGCCAGTTATCAGTCAGAAAGACCAGACTACACACTCGCACGCTCCCTCACATCCACCAACATACAGTTTCACTGCCACTGTTTAAACGAGCTTCAGTTGACAAGCCAAACCTGAAATTTTGAACACTGTTTAGACTACACAGTTTATCTGATATTTAGTATAGTAATGATTTTAGACTGAATGTCACCTATGACCTGTATGGGCCATTATACAGAATTGGTCCAAAGTCAGAGCTGGAAGTGTCTTGGAAAAAAAATAAAAATGTATTTTTTCAAAAAAAAAAAACCTGTATGTATGCAAATCGTATAATATCCAAGGTACACACTTCTAGTAATTGTGCAGTTAGTTCTCAAATTGTATTTTCAGAAAGTTTTGGAATATTTGTCAACTCCCCAGATTTGTCACTACCGAAACATTAATAATAATTTAAATAGAAGGGCGATATTGACCTGCTAAGAGTTTGCTTACATCTACATTGAAAATATATTTTAAAAAAAAATAAAAAAAAAAAAAAAAATCAGAGGTAAATCAATAACAATTACATTTTTAACAATATTTCATGTGTAATTTATGAGATTTATTGTATTTTGAATTCAATTTTTTTTGTAAAAGGCAAAAAATTGAACATACTGATTTGAAAGTTAAGTATTTATTAGTTTGAATATACATCGAACCGAAAGCTATCATAACATCTTAGTTAATAATTCAGTACACTTTATTTCTGACAAAACATCCCATGTTTTGGTAGTGACTGCACATTTTCGGTAGCAACCACATCACATTACAGAATGTTAACTTGCATACTAAAACATACTAAAATACAAAAAAAAAATTGGCAGTGGCTATTTGCACTTGGATGCTGTTTACACTAAGTGATAGTAGCATATTTTCTCAACGATAGATTCTATTTACACTGTTTTTCACAGGATTTTCTGCTATTTATAATGCTTATTGCAAATATCTATCTGCACCTCAGTATTGTAGTACATTAAAACGGTATGCAGTAATTACGTATTGAGTGTAAATGATAGTTTTTATTCAATTTATTAAATGGATGCTGCTTTATTGGAACAATAAGCCCTCCCTACACCTACCCTAACTGATACTTTTTCAACTTTTCGATTATTTCCTTCATTTTTATTGAAAATAATTGCCTTTCCGATATGATGTGAGATTTGAAAAGGGAAAAAAAAGGCTCACCAGAAGGCAGATTCGAACCCGAGTCGATCGTGTCGAAAAAAGTAGAACACGTGCTTTATCCTCTGCGCCACTGGAGCTGATGATTGACAGCGGTCTTTTGTAGTGTTGAGTTAGTGTAAATAGCCTCTGCCAACAAAAAAAAGTGCAAAAAAATTGCATAACTGTACAAAAAAAAAAAAAAATTTCCCTAAATAAAGGATTATGTGTTCCCTTTTGTCACTACCGAAATGATGACATGTTTCGGTCGTGACTGTTACGGTAGTGACAATTTTAGATACTTTTGAACCTAGCTCAAAGATGCTAATCAGTGCATGGTTAGCTAGCACAGTTCTGAACAGTACTCCCAGAAAATTGCAAAAAAAAAAATTTCAGACTTTTAAACACATTTACCTCAAAATGGTGGGGCCTATCTACTTGCCATGAGAGACTGGGACACGGGAATATTTCCTGATCATAATTTAGTAACTTCTGCAGTTAAAACCAGTCTCAGCCAATGGACTAAAACATACACTGTTTCAGTAGAGACATGAAAAATGCGGTCACAATTTTTTTTTAATTACATACATTTTCATAATTTACAAAGAACTAATAAAATAAATATAGAAAGAGAGAGAGCTCCTTTTTTAAAGAATCATGAAGATACTTTTAGAAACAACAATGGAAAAAAATACAAAAGAGATTTTTATATCATTTTCATAAGTTGAAATTTAGGGGTTAGGGTTTGGGACAGCCACCCTTCCAATTGAAAGTACTCAATAAATGATGATTTTATGTATATTAAGCTTACTGACACATTAAATATTATTGTGAGTTTCAATAAATAATGGAAGGATCTTAGTAAACAATTAAGATTTTTTTTTTTTTTTGGTTGTGGGATAGCAGTTTGCACCAGTTCTGTAGAATGGCCCATATATGATTAACGGCCAGCAGTGTTTTATTTGTTGAGATCTCGCATGATGATTCATTATGATTTAAGATAGTCAGTGTGCTCAGATTGCAAAGTCAGCAATATAGCTTTCTGAACAAACCACTGATGCTCCCTTAGTCATATGTAGTGCAGTATATCTTTGCCTGTAGATCCTATTTGTGTTGTTCCCAGAGTCTGTTGCGTGAAGTTATATTTGCCTCCCTTATTTTTTTCTTCTAATATTTATCGCTCTTGTATCAAACCTAAGACTCCTGATGATAGTATAGAGAATAGGTAGAGAAGGCGTTTGAGGGAAGAAATGAGAACCTGGAGCAGAGCTCGCCCACTGCACTCATATCTGTCAGGTAGATGAGGATTCTGTGTATATATATCACTGAATGCGTCACAGTGAAAAAGTAAGTGTTCTTCCAAAGTTTTGATTTAAAGCGTCTAATTTACAGCACACACTCAAAGTGTCATCAAGAACAAGATTAGATGGTCTTGCTTGGCATCTCTCTGCCTTTTAACGTCGTAAACAACATTCCTGTTCCTCGTGTTAATGAGAACAATACTGTGTGTGTGCGCCTGATGAGAGAGCGTCTGTGTATTTTAGCTCAATTTCATTTACTAGCACTTTGAATGTGTTTATAACAAGTCCAAACACTAAAGCACTAAATGAGATCTTTCACATGCATTTCATTTGTCCAAAGGAGAAAGGAAAGACGCCTAATGCATCAGACAGTCTGGTTATGTAGCGTAATTTTATGCTAAAATTAACCCCGTTTACTTTGCTAATAAATGCCCTCCTCCTTACTGTTAATTGGTGCATTGTTTTAAAAAGCAACTCCAAGGTGCGTTGTGAAACAAATTATATTAGGCAATACCATATTAAGCTGACATTCATTATTCAGTTAAACCCTGATGGATGGTGCCACCCCACATTATTTCCCACTCAGAAATATATCGCATTACAAAAGTAATATTTTGTGAATACCTTTTATGTCAGTAGTATAGAAGCTACTTTAGCCTAAGTTTCTAATGCATTATTCAAAACGTCTGAGTGTATCTAATTTCATGCTGTGGTACAGATATTTATTGTTCTTAATCCAGTCACTGCTGGAAAGTTTAAGCAGAGAGTTCATTTTATAGCGAACGGAAAAGAGTTAGCATACCAGCTGCTCTGCAAACATCCTGTCTGACACTTGGAGACCAGAGACGAGGAAAAACAACATACACCACTCATCCATCCATTTATCAGCCATTGTCTGACGCTGTTTGTGTGCATATGTGCGCGTAGTCGGTAGAATGGCTTTAATTAGAGACATGAAACTCTTGTCTTATGTTGGGCATAAGACACCAGTGGTGTGGGTGGTGATGAAGACTCGCAGAAGCTCTAACCATCTGCTTCTTTTCTTTTTTCCTCATCTTTAGATAATGGGTTCATTCCAGACACACTGCTTGAAGATGTTATGAAAGCGTTGGATCTCGTTTCCGAGCCAGACTAGTAAGTTTGTGTGTGAAGTGAGTGTATACAATGTTTTTGATTATAAAACAGATCAAGATGGATGCTGATCGGTCAGTGTTCAAGCAGTGCTAAATTTTTAATTCTGAAAGAAAGTAATACCTAATTACAAGGATGCATTAAATTATTTAAAAAAATCCTTAAAAAATGCATCACTGTTTCCACAAAAATATTCAGCAGCACAACTGTTTTCACTGATAATGTGTAAGCAACATATTTCAAAAACATAAAAAAAATGTACCTTCCCCAAACTCTTTAAAGAAGTCCACTTCCAGAACAAAAATTTACAGATAATGTACTCGCCCCCTTGTCATCCAAGATCATGTCTTTCATGTCTTTCTTTCTTCAGCCGTAAAGAAACTCTGTTTTTTGAGGGAAACATTTCTCCATATAATGGACCGATATGGTGCCCCAATTTTGAACTTACAAAATGCAGTTTAAATGCGGTTTCAAATGATCCCAAATGCGGTTGTAAACTATCCCATACGGGCAGAAAGGTTCTTATCTAGCGAAATGATCAGTTATTTTCATAAAAATAATACTGTTTATATACTTTTTTATGTCAAGTGCTCATCTTGTCTTACTCTGCCTTGACTGTTTGTTTTTTTTTCCGGTTCATGACAGTTAGGGTATGTCAAAACTCCCATCTCATGTTCTCCCTCAACTTCCAAATCGTCCTATATTGCTGTTTTACCTTTTTTGTTAAGGGTGTAAAGAAAGACATGAACATCTTGGATGACAAGAGGGTGAGTACATTATCTGTAAATTTTTGTTCTGGAAGTGGACTCTCCTTTAACCTTTACCTTATAATATATTTTTTTATATTTTTAATATATATATTTTTATATTTTCATATGTTTTATATATTTTTATATATATATATATATATATATATATATATAATTTTTTTTTTACATTAGAATACACTACGTCAAAAGTTTTTGTACAGTAAAATTTTTAATGTTTTTTTTTTAAGTTTTTGCTTACCAAGTCTTTGCATTTATTTGATCCAAAGTACAGCAAAAACTGTAACATTTTGAAATATTTAAAATATTTACTATTTAATATAACTGTTTTCTTGAATATATTTTAAAATTATTTAATTTATTCCTGTGATTTCAAAGCTGATTTCTTTTTTTTTAGCGTAATTACTCCAGTCACATGACCCTTCAGAAATCATTCTAATATTCTGATTTGCTGCTCAAAAACATTTATTATTATTATGTTGAAAACAACTGAGTAGATTTTTTTTTTTTTTTCGGGTTTCTTTGATATCTAAAATAGAAATCTTTTGTAACATTATAAATGTCTTTATCATCGCTTTTAATCAAGTTGAAGCATATATTTTTATTGCTAAATAAAAGTTTATATTTCTAAAATTCCAAGCTTTTGAATGGTATAGTGTATAATGTTAAAAAGCTTTTTATTTCAGATAAATGCTGATCGTTGGATCTTTCTATTCATCAAAGAATCCTGAAGAAAATATACTCAGCAATTTTAAATATTGATAATAATTTAAAAACAATCTTGAACAGTAAATCAGCATATTAGAATGATTTCTGCAGTATCATGTGACACTGGAGACTGGAGTAATGATGCTAGAAATTTAGCTTTGATCACAGAAATAAATTACATTTTAAAATATTTCCAAATAGAAAGCAGTTATTTTAAATAATACAAATATTTAACAATTTTACTGTTTTTGCTGTACTTTGATCAAATAAATGCAGGCTTGGTGAGCAGAAGGGACTAAAATGTATATATGTATGTATATCTCATATATATATATATATATATATATATATATATATATATGTATGTATGTATGTGTGTATGTATATGTGTGTGTGTGTGTGTGTGTGTGTGTGTGTATATAATTTTTTTTTTTTTTGATTAAAATGTATTATGAACAGCAAACATTATATCACTTACTTCTAACAGCAAGGTGACATTTGTATTTGTCATTAAGTGATTTGAAGAGGTTTGTGCATGTTAAAACAACTATGCTCCCACTATTTGCATAATTTGGGTTCACATGCCATTCAGATTCACTCATTACTCCTTTTAGAGCAAAGAGGAGGAATAGAGCGTAAAGTCTCGACATTCCATCTAAAGCCAGTTTAAAGACACCCACCATAGTCCCTTTGAAACGTTCACCTCTTAAACAGTTTCCCACTGAAATCTGAGTAATTTTGAACCACCTGCTTTCTTATATCAACCTTTAACAGCTTGAAAGACAACTTCAGCCTCTCAAAGAGTTTGTTATATGAAAGTTAAATTGACTAAATAAAGTTTAGGTCATGTGTTTGTTTTTACACAGCACCCTATTCTGTTAAAAGCAGTTTGGTCAAGTGTCGAAGTCTGAACCTTCCTTTGGCCTTTTCTGAAATTATATACAACGTAATCAGTGTTTTGGCAATTGCCAATTTTTATGTGTATGTTAAAGTGACCTGTGATCACATCAGAGCGCATTTATCATCCTCTGGTTACTGATTTTGTGTGGGAGAGAGTTAGTAATGTTATCAAGTCTCGCTGTATGACTTTAAAAGGAAAAGTCTGCCCCGTTTTAACATTGCTGAGGTTGTTTTTAAAACAATATTAGTCAGATTCCAAGCATTACTCACAGTTATATGTTTAGTATCTGATCATAATTCATGATTATAGCTCATTTTGATGACAGCCTCAGACAACATGTTTCACTGCTCAAGGATGCCAATGAGCAAAACATGCAGAAAACATGCGATGTGAGGACACACAAGCTACATCCTTTCATGGTCCCTCATAGCTATCTCTCTTTCTCACTCTTTCTCTCTCCCTCTCTCTCTCTTTCATAGTGTGAATCTGATGAAGAGTAAGCTGGATCCAGAGGGGTTGGGTATTATTCTGTTAGGTCAGTTTCTACAGGAGTTCTTCCCTGATCAGGTAATACATGCATCATGTCTCTCTATTTGAGGTTGAATGTTTAAACATGTTTCCAAAGACCAAATTGCTATGTAAGTGGACAGCTCTCTGGGCTTTGAGACGATCATAAATTGTCTCCTGCTTGTTAAAGGGAAAGCTCACCCAGAAATGAAAATTATGTCATTAATTACTCACCCTCATTTTGTTCCAAATCCGTAAGACCTTAGTTTATCTTCGGAACACGAGTTAAGATATTTCTGATGAAATTTGCAAGCTTTCTGACCCTGCATAGACAGCAACGCAACTGACACGTTCAAGACCCAGAATGGTAGTAAGAACATCATTAAAATAGTCCATGTGACATCAGTGGTTAAACCGTAATGTTTTGAAGCCATAAGAATACTGTTTGTGTGCAAAGAAAACAAAAATAAAGATTTTATTCAACAATTTGTTTTCAACTCTTTTGTTAGTCTTCAGTGCACAGCGAGCAAGCTGCCACCTAAGATGCCTTATTTTTTAGTTGTTCAAGCACGTAACGCTGAAAACTCTATTGTAATTGTTAGAATGGTCAATCTCCACGTAAAACTGATTGGGCGGACCAAACTGTAAGTCATAGAGACTTGAAACTTGAAGGGATGGTAGTACCAATTGGCCTGACGGGGGCACTACAGCAGCAAAAGTACAAAATCGCTCACCTACTTTTGTGAACTAATCTTAGGTTTTTCACCCGATCAGAACCATACCGCATTTTTCAAAGGTGTAAACGATTGTATATTGTGCTTCTTTTTTTTTTGTTTTGTTTTGTTTTTTGTTTTCACACATATGCACAATATTCGTATCACACAATAAACCTCCTCATTCCAAACAGCTCTGCTTCTAGAACCACTGCTGTCAAACAAACCATTGTTAAATGATTAAGAAAATGAACAAAACCTACTGAGAACTAGTCCTAGGTTTCTCGCTTCGATAATACTTTTGTGTGCAAAGAAAACAAAAATAATGACTTTATTCGACAATTTCTTCTCTTCTGCGTCAGTCTCTGCCACACGTTCACGAGAGTGCCGTGCCACATCGATTTGAGTACCACGACTGCGTCGATCGATACGGAAGAGAAGAAATTGTTGAATAAAGTTATTTTTGTAGCTTCATAAAATTAAGGTTGAACCACTGATTTCACATGGACTATTTTAAAGATGTTCTTACTACCTTTCTGGGCCTTAAACAGGCAGTGTCAGTTGCGTTGCTGTCTATGCAGGTCATAAAGCTCTGGGATTCATCAAAAATATCTTAATTTGTGTTCGGAAGATAAACTAGTTCTTATGGGTTTGGAATGACATGAGGGTAAGTAATTAATGACAGAATTTTAATTTTGCGGTGAACTATCCCTTCAACATGCTAAGATCAAACTCGAGTGAATATCTGTATCAACTGTGAGTTGAGTATTTGTGTGGTACTCAGAGTGGCTGCCTACGTAGGGAGTTTAAAATCAGTATTTTATGAAGTTCATTGGTTAGAAAGATGCCTATGAAAGCAACAGACAGCTAGGCAGCTCACTGTGTTTTAGAACATAGCTACTTCTCTTATCATGGCTATCCTGCTGTCTTTTTTTCTCCCCATTGATTCTTGCTCTTGCTCAACGTTGTTTGCTTTTTCTTGCTGTTTTTTCATTACATTCAAATAAACCTACAATCAGCCCCAGATTAAATCTATGTACATGTAGCCCCTCAGAAAGAGAGAGAGAGGTGGGAGAGAGGCTGATGGTTATAGTTGGCATGGACTTGCACTGCTCTGTGTTAAATAGATTAGGGCTTTAGGGATACATGCAAAAAGGCCTCAATTTACCATCAAATCAAATACTCTAACCCTATTTCAGGCCCACTCAAACACACACACACACACACGGTCCGCTGTTGTAGTTTTGGCAGCGAGGCAGGCATGCGGTATGGGGGCTAGACAGAGGTATTTGGCTCCTGTCAAGACTCTGTGCTTGGGTTTTGCTGCTGGATTGACTTGGTCTGCAGAGTTCTGGTACTGGTTTGCAATCAGGTCTTTTCAGCAGCTGCATGGGGGGGGTGTATATGATTGTTTTGGAATTTAAAACAATGTATCAGCCAGTTTTGAGCATGTCATTACGTCTAAAACCATTTATTGAACCGCTGTTTTAGGCTCTCTTGTTCAAGTTTATGGAGTGTGTTTTGATGTGTTTGAGTTGGAATTGGATATTTGGTTAAGTTGTCTTAACTCATGGAAAAGTTTTTCTGGCATCCTATGGATGGAGTCAGATCTAGGCAGTATATGTCACAGTGAGCTGTTTGCTGATGTTCCACAGACCTGATGATGTACATGTCCACGCTGACACGTGTCGTCTCGCTTTTCCAGGATTCTGTGATCCCAGACTCATTTCCCGTGTATCACTATAATGGCCTGAAGCAGTCCAACCACAATGAGAAGGTAAAACACACGCATGCTCATTTTCTAATGCCTACGCATGCAAGCACACTTTAATAACACATATTACCCATGCTGGCATGAAAGCCCTGGTGGGTCAGTCTTATCCTGTCTGATCCCTGGGATGTGGAGTCTGTGAGCCACCCCGTCCTACGGCCCACACCACTATGAGCTCTCCTACTAGCCTTCCAGGTCATTCATGTGAGTGTCGACAGCTTTCGAGACTGGGCAGAGTATATTGAAGCCACAAAAATCTGAAACCGTTTCACTGGACTAATGTCTCAGGCTCCTGGTTCTCTTTATTTTGATTTGTGTTTATATAAAGTCAAACCAGGCAAGATGATTTGCATCATTTAAAAAACACATGGTCAAATGCATTTAGTGTAATATTATTTTCAGGTTTGACTTTTAGTTTCAGTTCAGTTTCTTCTGTGGTTTTATTAGTCTTTGTTCAGTTTTATTTTCCTGGTCTGATTTTTTTATATTAGTTTTAGCAATTATAGCTACAGAAATAATGAAGTTGTCATCATTTATTCACCCTTATGTCGTTCCACAAACCCCATAAGAGATTTTCTTTCTTCTGTGGAACAGAAAAGAAAACATTAAGAATCATCTCTGGTTCTCACGCATCTCCAATATGAAATTGGTAAAACCTGATAGAACTTTTAAATATGCTTTAAAAAGCAAGAGGAAGCAATTGAATGTTTGTGCATTATTTTTGATACCGGTTACATTTTTAGTTGTCAAATTAAAATGATTTTTTTTTTTTTACTATACATTTTGGAATATTTTAATGGTTTATTGCATCTGTATATTCTTTTAGAAATTAATTTTATTGCGTTTACACAAAAGCATTTTAACTAGTAGTTAGGAGTGTGATAATGATTAAAAAAATATCTTGATGTTTTTCTGGAATTTTGTTGATAACGATAATTAGGCAATATTTTGCTCAGTGTGTTATTGTGCTGGTACCTTGAGAGGTTTAATAGCCCAAAGCTTTTGATATTCTTCATATTCATGGGGTGGTTACTTCTGGAGTAACAGAAATTAACTAAGTTTCAAGTTACATTTTTATGGGCATTTTTACCATATTTTTTGCTAACTTAATTAAATGTATGCATATTAATAAATTTAAATAGTAAGACACTATACGGCTGTTACCAATTAAATGAAATCAGTGTCAACAAAATTTGTGTTTGTAATGCAAAGGTGGCACAGAATCTGCATCTGAAGTGGCATTTAGATGCATTCACGCAGACTGTTTAATGCAGGACATAAATACAGTATACCTGCAGTTACAAATGCATATTTAATGCTTTGTTTAAAAAAAAAAAAGGTTGAATATTGATATTTGAAATTATTTGGAGGGGAGGAAGGAAATATATACTGTAAATAGAAACCTAAAATCCCTGCTAGGTGGCTAGTGAATTTTTGAGTCATTCATTCAACCAATTTGTTCAAACGGCTGATTGGTTCAGTAGTGAAACACCGTCGTGTGTTGCTCAGAGATGCAAAACAGTTCTGCTGTGGCTTTGTTAAAAGCTCTTTTCATTGTCGAAATTCAGAAAAAAACAGTCTCTGTCTACACTACACAACTAAAAACATGTCACATGAACATTCAGGCTGCTTACGTCATCACGAATGTCTGATTCAAGAGGGGATGTAAAAATGCTGTCATTTCTTTGTTTACTTTGCAATTTAACGGTTACTTTTCTTAAATTAGCCTCTGAAATGAGACGCAATAAATGAGCATGATGTTATTGTTTACATGGTCATCAAGGAAACGCAGAGCGAATGTGGGCAGCCACTTGTGCAGCCACGTGCCCAGATTTTGAACTTCCAAAATGCAGTTTAAATGCGGCTTTAAATGATCCCAAATGCGAAAACGATCTGCTATTTTCATTCGAAACGATCGGTTATTTTCATAAAAAAAAAAAAAATACAGTTTAATTTTTTTTTTTTTTAATCTCAAACGCTCGTCTTGTCTTGTTCTCATTGAAACTCTGTGTATTCTGACTCAAGACAGTTAGGGTATGTTGAAAAACTCCAATCGTATTTTCTCCCTCAACTTCAAAAATCATTTCAAAATCATCCTACATCACTGCAGAAGTACCAACCCGGTCTTTGCAAAGTGAACATGCAAAGATCATCAAACACCCTCAACAAAAAAGGTAAAACGGCTAGATAAGACCCTTCGCTAGAGAAGACCCTTCTTTCTCGGCTGGGATCGTTTACAACCTCATTTGGGATCATTTGAAGCCGCATTTAAATGGCATTATGGAAGTTCAAAATCGGGGCACCATATCAGTCCATTATATGGAGAAAAATCCTGAAATGTTTTCCTAAAAAAACATAATTTCTTTATGGCTGAAGAAACAAAGACTTAAACATTTTGGCTGACAAGGGGTGAGTACATTATCTGTCAATTTTTGTTCTGTAAGTGGACTTCTCCTTTAAAACAAAGACTCCTTATATACTTTAATATTCACTCTGATGTTGTTCCAGGTGCTTATTCTCATCCCATGTTCTTTATATTGCCACCGGTAGTTAAGTGCTTTTTCTGACCATTGTGAACCATTGCCTGTATTCCATACACATCGCCATAAAGAGTGCTAATGACATTTACACATGCCATCCTTAAGCACTAGAGAACGCACCCCTGACCGCCTTGTACGTTCATTGATCACAGAGAGTGTGTGCGTGACCATATACTGCTTAACGGAAGTGCGTGTGTGTGAGAAGGAGATTGACAGAAGTTTAGAGATAATGGGTAGGAACTGCCACATCAGGCCCCTGAGGACACACAGGTTACTCTTCATTACTCTGGCAAACGCATTAGCAGCAGCAGTAAAGTGTGCAGCCTTTGTTGTTGAGGTTTCCTCTGTGCCACTCGTATATTCACAGGGGCCCTTTCTCAGGAACCAAACACCTTGCAAAATGTAAAGAGCTCCTCTGGCTATAACGCAGACCATACTGGCACTTGGAAGCCAAAGCCCAAATTGCCTTTCTGCTCAAGTCATACAATCATCCGAAGGGATCTGCTCTCATTCCGTCTTCCTCCAGCACTCCTGCTTCATGTCACTTGTGCATTCTGGACCACTTTTGCACTGCTGTCAGCATGATTCAATAACAGTTTTGTGTTTTTATCGTCAGAGCACTTTGACAAAAAGTTTATTTTATTAAATTAATTACTGCTGGATGTAATTCGGTACACATTCATAAGATGTTTGCTTGGCTAAATATGCAGGTTTTCACAGGATTTGAACACTGTGGCTCATTCCTTGTTAGATATTTCAGATAATTTAATTGTTTCAGCTACTGTTGGGGCTGCAGCAGTCTTAAAGGAACAGTTCACCCAAAAATACAAATTCTGTCATAGTTTACCCTTATATGCACCTGTATGACACATTCAATACAATTTAAAATAAATTTTGACATATTTAAAATATATTAAATTATAAATATACAATTAATTTAGAATTATTTTAGATTTATTTTTAGGTTCATATGATGTTTTTTTTTTTTCTAGATTATTCATTTCTGATTCTTTCATTAAATATTATTAATTATAATTACAATTTAATTTAATTGCTGAAATTATGCATGTTTTACTTACTCCCTGTAAATTAAATAGTGTGGTGTTACTTAGGCCTATCGGCTTTATATAATGGATCAGTCAGTTCTTTATTGAGTTTGTGTGTACAGTCGGACTGACATTCTCTGACTGACTATGAGCACACATGTATTTGTTTTAGTCTGAATATAAAGAAATGTTTATTTTAAAGCTTAGAATTAGAGCTGAACCCAATCCCAGTTAACCAGCAGCAGACTGTTATCTTCAGCCAAACAGGCCAAAAACCTTTAGAACATGCAATCTGGCTGACCAGTGAAAATATTTGGGTTATTTCAAGTAAACATACATAGAGTGTTGACAAGTTTTATTAAAGGCATGTTCCGACTAACATGGAGAACCCGCTGGGCCACGCGACAATAGTTGACTGGCTGTGATGATGAATGTGTGCCTTATAGTTCTAACAAGATGTAGAGCTTTATTGTGCCTTGAAATGGCTGGTAATGGTTCACAGTTTAGTCAGCTGGAGGATGTCGCTCTTCCTTCCATTGCATTCTACTGCCAAGAACAAAAGTACAGCTGTAAAATAGGGATTGATGGGCTTGGGTAAAATGGGGAGCTTGAGAAATATGGAAGTAATTGAAGTGGTACAGTAAGGTGGTTTGAAGATCTTGAAAATTCAGATCTGAACGATCTCGAAGAGATCATCTCTTAACGTCCTTTTCTTCACCTGCCTATTGGCTGGTTTTGCAGTCTTAAAGTGATAGTTCATCCAAAAATGAAAATTCTGTCATTAATTACTCACCCTCTTATTACCACATTCAAGGCCCAGAAAGTTAGTAAAGACCTTGATAAAACAGTCCATGTGACATCAGTGGTTCAACCTTAATTTTACGAAGACACGAGAATGCGTTGTGTACTCTTGTGAATGTAGGGCGACATGAACAAAAAAATGATCACGATTAGTCAATATCGATAATTATCACGATAAATGTTACATTTTTATTTTTCAGGTTTAAAGGCAGATTTTTGCTCCAATGTAAAAGTTATAAAAACCAGACGATTATTTGTGGTTTTAAACTATTATTTATGTTTAGAACATGACAAACACCTAACGTTTTTGAATTTTTTTACACTTTACAAAAAAGAAATAAAAAATAACAAATAATTTCTTAGTTCTATGTTTTAAAGAGACATATTGTTTTAAATCAAGAAACAGGTTTGTGTTGCCTCATAATATTAATAATAATATATATTTTTTGTCTCTTAGAAGTACACATTTATTAGTAGCTTGAGTTAGGATGCAGATGTAGATTTATGTTCATCATCAATATCAGTAATATTGGTAAAAATTCTAGCAACCTAATTTTTAAATGGTGAAATTTAATTATGCTGACTGCTTAAGGGTTTTTTTGTTTCTTTTTTTTATTATTAACCATTGGTCTTCCATGGTAGCATACATTTAGATCATGATACACACAGTTAAAACCACAAATGTAGCACCTCAGTACCATGGTAAAAATGTAATATGGTTTCTATGTATTTGTATGAAAAACAGTAGTCTAAATACATTTAGTATAAATGCATAAACGCTATAGCTTAGTCACAAAAAATACTGTAACTATATTCCAGCACTCCTTTCAATACATTTAATACAGGTCTACATTAATAATATAATAAAATCCAACAAGAATACCAACATTTCTGACACAATACCATGGTGCAGTTAGTGCTACTACAGTAAATCTATGGTAAATGATTGTGATTTGTAGATTAAAAGCCTTCTGCACCACACAGGCATTTGAATTTTGACCCGAGTGGATAAACTGTAAGAATGGCACGCTTCAAATGACTAGCCCTCTTTCATTCCGCCTCTGCCGCATAAACATTATATCGAACATTTATCAAACTCGTTATCGTTTATCAAGGAAATTTATAATGTGCGATAATTATCGTATCACTTTATCACCCAGCCCTATGTGAACATGCATCAAAGACTGACACAGAAGAGAAGAAATTGTTGAATTAAGTCATTTATTTTTGTTTTCTTTGTGAGCAAAAAGTATTCTTGTAGCTTCATAAAATTACAGTTGAACCATTGATGTCACATTCACTATTTTATCAATGTCCTTACCTTTCTGGGTCTTGAACATATCAGTTAACTTGCTGTCTATGCAGGGTCAGAAAGCTGTCGGATTTCATCAAAATTATCTTAATTTGTGTTCTGAAGATGAACGAAGGTCTTACAGGTTTGGAACGACATGAGGGTGAGGAATTAATGACAGAATTTTCATTTTTAGGTGAACTATCTCTTTAAATCAATCTAACATCTCTCTGTAGTCAGCATCAGTGTGTGTGTTTGTTTCATGGATGGTTATCCCAACCCTGGGAAAGCTGAAAAACACTCATGGTTGATGACAAAAGCAACTTTTTTGCTAAAAACACAAGGTTGAGCAGAGGTTAGTTGGCTACTTAGAAGAAAAATGACAAGTGGAGTCTTACAAGTGTGTGATCTGCTTCCCAATGGCTTGGACAGACTGGTTTCCGCTGTTAGCATGTCTGAGCCTCGCTGCATAATGGGCTGGTGATGTTGGTGTAGAGATGTTTGTGGCTGCCACCAGAGGGAGCGCCATGGAGCTTTATGGCTTTTACTCAAGACTGGGTTGAATTAAGCGGTGCCTAAAGGATGATGATTGTCTCTATGTGGAAAGATTGACTCCAAGGCTTGATGATTGTGGACAGCACAGCTTAATTCCTAATTTTAAAGGTCATCAGGGGTCAATGGATCTCCAATATTGCCATTAATGAAACCTGTGAAATCTGTGGATTCTCAGGTTTGTCCCGCAATGTACAACCGCAACACAAAAGAGACACACAAAAAATGAGGGTGCATGTTTATCAAGAGACTTTGTCAAAGGCAGATTCCTTCCTGGCAATATGACGCCCTCCATATGGAAGCCATTGACTGTCTCATGTCTGATGATGTCATAGCAAGAGGCCAGGTCTCTAATGAGACTTATACAGAGAGAGACACATTGGCATTCCCAGAAACAAGGTCCATGGTTTTATTTTGAGTGACTGTACATGCGCAAATGTGTTGCATGTTCACCCTTTGTGTTTCTTTCTGCCAGGTGAGTTACGTCGAGGGCACCGCTTTGGTCATGGGTTTTGAGGACCCCATGGTACGTACGGACGACACCCCGGTCAAGCGCTGTCTACAGACCAAATGGCCCTACATCGAGCTCCTGTGGACCACAGAAAGGTCTCCCTCCCTCAATTAACCTTCATCTCTCACCTTTCACCTGCCAACCTCTGGCTACACAGCCCGCTGACTTCAGGAACGCTCAAAGGACTCCTCACTCTCTCTGCACTACATTTAGGAGGCCAACACGGGGCCTGAAGTTCAAATGAGAGACGATGCTCTTCGCCTGGCACTCACACAAAGCCTCTTGTTTGCTTTTTAAACATCTCAACTGGCTTAATTATTGGGCTAATTTTGTGTTTAAAGCCCTGGGGTTGAATAAAAAAAAATGTTTTTGTTTTTTTTCTAAATTATGTTACTTTCTGTTGCCATCTGTTGTGAATACCAAATGTATTTGCTTTTGCAGGTGTTCATATTATTTTTGTTAACTTTCTACATGATTTTGTTTACTGGTCTGAAATGATAAATCTTTGAATTAGCACACCATCTGTGATGATCTTATGAGTAATTTATGGAATTGTTAATATTTATTTTTGTTTTTTTTTATTTTGAAGTTTCATTGTTGGTAGTTGTAAATATTTAAGGGATCATTTGACCAAAGCTTCTGGTTGGACATAAAGTATTTGTGTTTGTCAGTGGTCAGCTGAGGAGCTGCCATGTTCTGCAGCTCTCAGCCCTAAGAGGAAGTCTGTTTAGACAGGTTTACAAAAGAATGCACTACAATCCCATGCTGGGCACCAAACGACAGTGGGAGAATAGGGCAATTTTAGTATTTAAACTTTGAAGTTACAACCCTCCAGGAGGGATTCTCTGCATGAAAGAGAAGAAGAATAACACTGACAAACGCTCACCCTTTATTTATTCTGACCCTGATGGTTCACTAAAATAAACACTTTTGTTCTTCACGTCTGGGCTGTAGTGTTTGTGTAATATGAAATGCTCCTGACTATAAGATAACTGTAAAAATTGGTAATCATTGAAAAACTAACCTTGTCAATCAGATTTCATGTTTTCTTATGCTGTCAGTAGGGAAAGCAGTAAAAGATCCTGGCCTAGAGCCACAGCATTAGGAACGTGCGGCTACACCTGCAGATAGGATGGCAATGTTGTTATGAATGATTTGGACTATCTACAACTTAACGATAACTGTTCACTATAGGAAAGTTGCTACTTTGCTGTAGTTGAAACTATGTGACCGATTAGGTAAGTAAAAAACGTAACTACACTTAAAAAATGCTGGGTTAAAAACAACCAAACCTGGGTTATTTGGCAACACAGCTTTGGGTAAATATTGGACAGAACACCTGTTTGGTTATTTTAACCCAGTTGCTTGGGTTAAATGTTTTTACCCAACATGCTGGGTTGTTTTAAGTCAACTGTTGTGTAAAATTACAATATTGCTGGCTTAAAATAGGCTGGATGTTACAAAATCCAACACAGAATTACTTAAAAACTAAGACTGATAAGACAAAACTACTACGAATTCTACTACAAATGACAGTATAAAATGCACCAAGGATTAATCAGCTGCTGGGTTCATGAATATTAATCATGTTGTCTGCGTTCGCTCGAACAGATTTGCTGAAATCAAAACAGGGACGATAATAGGTGAGCGCGAGCCAATGAGATTGTTGTTTCCACATTAGTGGAAACCGCCTACTACCAGAGAAACCAGCAGTTCTTAAAAGCTGAAGAATTGCAAAGTAACTCCGTTATTCTGACAGGAAAATACAGCAAAGTGTATAGTTTACATGTAGTATTCTTCATGGTATATAGAGTATATATCTCGCTCTGAATCTTTCTTTGCGCCTGTGTGTGAGACAAAGCGACGGCTAGTTGTGTGCCTTTACACTGGAGTTTACAGTTCGTCAAATACAGGTACGCTGCGCATTCATTTTCAGATTAACTGAAAAGTAAAATTATAATAATATTATAATAAATAATAGTAACGGCGCATTTTATTGTCAGTAACGGTAACAGCGTTGTAACAGTAATTCGTTTGATTACTTGTTATTGAGAAAAATAACGCCGTTATCACCATCACTGAATGTTACATACATTTAAACTCGTTTAACAAGCATTATAGAAATAAAAAATGTAACATTTAAAAGAAGCATTTTAATTCACCCGTTACCTGTAATCCTATTTCACCGAAATAGTGCTAATTCTTGTGCCGGTGTGTCTCCGAAATCTGAGCCTGTGATGGGCTGCTGTTCGCCGGGTGAGCTGCGAACTTCAGACCGCCGCCTCGCGCCTCGTAGCTGAAAGATGCCGTGACTGACTCCATAACCTGCCCATAAACAAACAGTACTGAGATTAGAAAACATATTTTAACATCAGTTTATGTTATGCAAGGCAAAATGAGTTTCCATCATGCGAAACGACCCCTGCTGACGTATTTAACGTTAGCTGACTGACATCTCGTCCTTGTATGCTGCTTTGCGTAAAACAATATAATTTACAGCACAGTAAAGACTTCACAAATGGAAAAAATATATATACAAACCTTTATTTCCCTGAAGAAGTGCACCAATCCGGTGGCGGTGAGAACCGCTCTCTCCTGTAGAGCATGCAAAAAGCCCGCGCTCTGACTGTACCTCAGCAGCTGGGTTGTTTTGTCAGAGATATTGGCTCAAGCCAGTGGTTGAGTAGAAAAAATAACCCAACATTAAAAATGACTCAGCAGCTTAGTTAAAGAAAAACTACCCAGCACCTAGGTAAAATATAAAAATAACCCCCCTAAAAATAGCCCAAAAAAATGACCCAACAAGCTGAACCCAGCATTTGGGTAAAAAAAAAAAAATTAGAGTGCAGAAAAACTACCCAGCACCTGGGTAAAATATTAAAAACATCTCATAAAATGACCCAATTCCGTATGGATCATTTTCCCACATTTTCTAACCCTTCTCTCTTTTTCTGAAAGGGGACATTGGATGCAAAATTTACTTTTACATTGTGTTTGCATATAAATGTGTCTGAGCAGTGTGTGCAACCACCCTACAACTTGTGGAACTCGGGCATTCGATGTCCCTTTTAAATGAATTGAATTAAGTGACTGAAAATGTTTAATCATCGTCTATATCAGTGGTTCTCTTAGTGAATTTTTGTGTTTCTTGGCTACAATGGTTTTCGGTTGTTTGGTTTACCTTTTGAGTCTTTTGAGCTGCCCCTTCCTAAGATGTCGAGATAGAGATATTAATACACCAGGCCAATTACTGACAAATTTAAATGTTTCAATTTCAAGGATTTGTTTTTCTTTGACTCAGCAGTTACATTTTGTGTCAAATGGTTGTGATCAGTATTTGTTTTGATTGGTTAGTGACGTTTAAATCAGAGTTGGATTTAAGACCTTTGCCATCAAATAAATTTGATGTCTCAGGATGTGATCGTTGTGGCCCATATGATCCACAGGGTCACAGATCAAGCTGCTCTAGTTTCCTCTATAAAGGTCAGACCAACAGATAATTAAAAACGTTCCCGCTGAGGGTGTGTGTGACATATGGAAGACATCTTTCATGGGCCAAGTGACTTGCCCAAATTCCGCATTATTACAGAAAGAAATAAAAGCGACATTTAGTGGAACCAAATTTTTCATTAAGCTTCTTGCGAAACAACTTGGCGCCACATCAAACAAGCAATATTCAATGGCAGAGAAAATAAATTCAAAACAAGATGCGGAATACTGGATACAGGACTTTTATATGCAGAACGTGCCTACTGAGCTCTTTCATGTCTGCATAGTTCCTATTCATTTTTTACTTTTAAGAATATGGCTGGAACCGGGTTGGCTGGGAGTTTTCAGACGTTTGTTGCGTCATATTATAAACAATTTTAACTAAACGTTGATGATGCTGTGGTCATCGCTCTGTAAACATTGCGAAGCACACACTGTAAAAGATTCTGTTATGGCTCGCCATGATCATATATCACTACAGCCAATCTGGGACAAGTGTATATATTATAATGACTTCCAAACAATCTGCTGTTTGACAGGTGCTTCTATTTTCAGTAGATGACGCTAATATTACTGTCTGTCTGGAATATGAAAACATGGAGGATTTTATGTCACAGCCAGAGTTTATCAGTTCCTGTCAGAACAAAAGTTCAAGAAATCTTTATAAATGAACAGAAAATGTGGAGGAGAGAGTATTTTGGGATGGTTTATTTCAAACATCACTGAAATAGAAATAGAAAGTGACATTGGTAAAATCTAAATTATTTTTGGACCTTTAACCATTTTCTTAAGTTCTCTGTGATCCTTTTTAGTGACTCTCAGGCAATTGTCCTCTTGCTGATGGTTATTGAGTTTGAATAATAAGCTAAATGTTGGCTGTGCAAATGGTGTGAATGAAGCCAGATTAAAAGCTAGAGTAAAACAAATGCATAAATTCTGAAAACGATATGTGAAATATGCAGATCTGGCTCAGTTATATCAAACTATTCAGATGTTGTTGAAAAGATTGTTGAACAGATTGTCCCTTAAAACTCACTAATATGATTCTCAGGGAAAAAAGATGACATTGCTCATTTTGAAGGGCTTCAGCTGAGACCAAATTAAATGTGCACTAGTTTGTCATATAAAGCGCTCTACAGGACACTGATCTGTACAAGAGGATGGAACAAAAGAAGCTGTTACTCAAGAACCACATTAAGCACATCTGGAGTTTGCCAATAATGCATAATAGTAAACCAGAAAGAAAGGAGTTTATAGTCAGATGAGACCAAGATAAAGCTTTTAATCAAATTTCAAAGCTTGATGTGTGATGCAAATCAAATGGTGTCAACTGACTTAATGAAGTTCAGGAAAAAGTTTATTTTCACAGCAAGAATTATCACACAGGCCAAATTAAAGGAGTATTTTGGTTTCAATAGAACTTAGGTTCAATGGATGTTCATAATGTTGATTACTGCGAACAATTATTTTGACTTGTCCCTCATTTTGTTCATTATAGTAACTGTAAAAAACAGAGGAAGTGAATAAGGACATCTTAAGGGATTAAAAGCAGAAATTTTAATGTTCAGTTCATTCTTCTGTTAAAGGTTTTGTAATGTTTGGCCAGTAAAATTGTTATTGTCATTTTTGCATTCATTTCTAGTAGTAAGTTGTCATAGTGACAAAGTTTTTTTATTTGTCATAAAACTTTAAAAAAGTTTCAGTATTTCTAATAAAAATAGGCAGCGGCTATTTGCATTAAGTGTAAACAGCGATTTACACTGTGTAAAGAGCAATTAGATGCTTTTTACACTAAGTGAAAATAAAACTTTTTTTAGCGATAGATGCTATTTACACTAAGTGTAAAGCATTTTTTAACAATAGATGCTGTTTGCACTGTGCAAATAGCAATTAAATGGCATATTTTCTTAACGATAGATGCTATTTACACTAAGTGCAAATAGCTATAGATTCTATTGTCACTGTGTTAAAATAGCATGATTTTCCGCTTTTTGTAATACGGAGGCAATTATCTGCACCTCAGTATTGTAGTACATTATAAAACATTATGCTGTAATAGCGTATTGAGTGTAAATAATAGTTTTCATTCAAATTATTAAATGGATGCCACTTTACTGGGACAGTAAGCCCTTCCTACATCTACCCTAACTGATACTTTATTAACTTTTCGGTTATTTCCTTATTTTTTATTTTTTTTTATTGAAATTAAATGCCTTTCCGATATGAGATGAGATTTAAAAGGGAGAAAAAAAGTTCAGCAAAGGCGAATTTGAACCCGGGTCGATTGCGACGAAAAGAGTACAGCATGCACTTCACCATCTACACCATTGGAGCAGATGTTTAACATTAGTCTTTTGTAGTGTTGACCAGCCCTATCACACGTTGGTGGGCGGAGTTAGTGTAAATAGCCTCTGCCAACAAGGCAGGCTATTTGCACTTAGTGTAAATAGACACTCCGATAAAGGCACCACAGAGAACAAAATTACAGCGTAATATTTGAATCTGTCAAGTTCAAATAAAGCACTAATTAAATGTCTTAATATTTTTCCAAGGCATTTTATAGTTTCACTTTTACATTTTTTTACACCCTACAATGCTAAAAATCATTTCACTCTTTTTTTTTTTTTAAACAGTCTCAATTATTGACATTATATTACTCAAGCACTGCCCACAACTGCTAATGGACTGTCCCCTATTAGCATATTTCCCCCCTCAGCAAGTTGTACACTATCTGCCATTTTCTCTTGAGCGCTCGAGCAGCTGTAGCGACAACAAGGTCTCGTAAGCAATGCAGGTGTTTTATAGTTGGATGTAAAAGTGAATATAAGAGTCTTCATTTTCACCTAATATGAGGACGCAGTGTATTAGTTTTGTTTTTAATGGTAATGTGCGACAAAATACACAAAAAAAATGGTAGAGAGAGGCAGGGTGAGCAGTAGCTCATTATCATTTAAAGAGACATGCACCGAAACGGATCGTTGTAAATAGAGGCTTTTTGACAAAGTATTGTTGTTTTACACAACCATTGAGGAATTTTAACCAAAGTATTTTGTGACATTTCATGAAGACCCTAAGGAATCATACCAATTTGAAAAACAGGCATCCAATGTCCCCTTTAATCTTTTGAGCCTTGTTTTAAAATCCCAGTGTTTCTGGTCAGTGTGATAAAAGACTGTCTGGCTCTGCCTCCCAGATCCTTAGAGGGGAATTCAGAAAATGTTCTCCAGCTCTCTCATACTCCTGGAATGACAGTACAATACATGGACCATGCCTAATCTATTATTTTTTCTTGAAATATGTGTGTCTGATGGATATGAACTCTTCTCGTTGTTTACAAAAGCCTTCAGAGGCAGCTGAGCCAAATATGCCAGTTCTAAGAAGAGAAGTGTGTATCCATTCACCACTGTGAATGTGTGTTTTATTATACCAGACAGAGCGATGACAACAATCACTGGAGATTCAATACTGAACCCATTATTGACTATGGAATCAAATCATCGTGCTTTTAGTCCTGGGTTGCAAAGACGACACTATATCCAAGACTGTCACCAACAGTCCCAAAAATGGACAGCAGAGAACGCTTCAGACCTGGCTGATGCATGTGCACTGTCTGCTGTGAAGGTTTTTATATATTTCACCTGCTTCTCTTTGAGAGTGGGCCAAAAACATACTTTATATCTCAACAGCAGTAAGCTATGTAAGGAAATGTTTTGCTAGCTCTGTGGAACAGTTTATGGTGAACAGAGAAGCAGTGGAATTCGGTTTAATTTTTTTTTTTTTTTTCAGAAGGTCATGCTTCTTTAGTTCACCCTTGCTGTATCATCAACATTTAATCCATGTTATTCTTAAGTGCAGAAGTAAGCCTATGGGGGAGACTTCCAGTTCATTAGCTATAGGAAAGTAATGAGAAGAACATGAAGTATACAGTAAAACTGTTTGAACTACAAACCAGTGTTCATAATTAAGATAATACGTTAAAATAATATGGTAAGACACACCAATTTGCAATATCAACCAGCAAAACGAGTTGTTTTGTACAGCTAAAAAAAACCTGAAAAGCATAATAACATCCACTAGCATTTTGCAAATACGTGAGTGGTTTTCTAAAATGTGTAAAAGTGTGAGATTGTTTACAGTTGGAACTTCACAGGATAGGTGGTGAAGCGAATGACTTCATTTAGACAAGATTAAAACTCTGACAGCCAGATGGCCTGCGTCTTGCGCTCAGATGTGAACGCAGTGCCTAAATTTAGGTTTGCTCCAATGAAACAGGTCAAGCAGGAACTACGATTGTAGGTTCTCTTCAAAACATCCGCACCGTTTATTTTCCAAACGTTATACTTATCACGCACGCTTCATACCAAAGTTTTAACTTTGGATGTCTGATGAGGATAATTACCGTTCATTATTTGCAGCCGGTGTTAAAATTGTGAAATTAAAAGCATTGGCTCTAAGGTTGACAGACTGAAACATCCTAATCCGAGTAATACAGTGTTAATAAACTTTGATATACACTACCAGTCAAAAGTTTTTGAACAGTAAGATTTTTAATGTTTTTTAAATAATTCTTCTGCTCGCCAAGCCTGCATTTATTTGATCCAAAATACAGCATAAGCAGTAATACTGTGAAATATTTTTACTATTTAAAATAACTGCTTTCTATTTGAATATATTTTAAAATGTAATTTATTTCTGTGATCAAAGCTACATTTTCAACATCATTACTCCATTCCTCAGTGTCACATGATCCTTCAGAAATCATTCTAATATTCTGATTTGCTGTTCAAGAAACATTTATTATTATCAATATTTAAAACAGTTGAGTAGCTACATTTTTTTCAGGATTCATTGATGAATAGGAAGATCTAAAGATCAGCATTTATCTGAAATAAAAAGCTTTGGTTACATTATACGCTATACAGCAGGGGTCACCAAACTTGGTCCTGGAGGACTAGTGTCCTGCAGAGTTTAGCCTCATCACACCTGCCTGGAAGTTTCAAGTATACCTTGATTAGCTGGTTCAGGTGTGTCTTATTAGGGTTGGAACTAAACTCTGCAGGACACCGGCCCTCCAGGACAGAGCCTGTTGACCCCTGCTATAGAGGGTTTGCACTGACCTCACGATTTGGTCAGTTAGCCTACCTGGACACACGGTGATATTGGCGATACTCGGATGTAAACAACAGCATGGATTGCACGGTTAATGTACTACATTGTTCTGCTAATTTATGCTGTCTAAACCGTAGGGAAAAAATGTGTGGAAACTACTAAATCACATAGAGAAGGACTTAGTAAGCAGGAAAGGGTGCAATATTTTGACAAACTAAAGTTAATAGGTAAATAATAGGTAAAGATAAATACAAGCAGTGTTAATTAAAGGGGTCATCTGATGCCCATTTTCCACAAGTTGATATGATTCTTTAGGGTCTTAATGAAAAGTCTCTAATATACTTTGATTAAAAATTGTCAATGGTTTTGTAAAACAACACCCTTTTTACCTTGTCAAAATCAGCTCAGCAAAAATCATCTCATTCTAAGGGGTTGTTCCTTTAAATGCAAATGAGCTCTGCTCGCCCTGCCCCTCTCTTCTCACTGTGGAAAGACGATCTTGTTTACTTTAGCTGCATTTATCCCCGTTTAGCCGCTAAACTTCCTTACTACCACGTTATAAGGAAAGACGGTCGCAAAGATTCATAAAAAAACGCTTATACTCACTTCTGCTGTAAGTGAAGTTGGATCATGAATGATTCGCGTGAACATAGACGGATATATGTAGATCGGGAGGTGCATTCCCTTCACAAACAAACGTAATCTACTGCATCTTCAGCTGCTCAGATGTTGGGAGTAAGTGACGACCACTATGTTCACTATTACATCCAGCAACACAACACCTCAATCTGAGACTTTCTTGTCTAACTTACATCCCTGCTTCGGCATCGGAACATGGAAAGTTACTGGACTGTGACAGCTGGTCTTAGGTAAGACGCTTATGTCAGTCAACTATCGTGGGAGCGACCACCCACAGGCATCTGAGAACGACTCGATTTGAAAAGTTATTTTCACAGATTAATTAAAAACCACTGCATGGATTTTTATCATTAAAATGTGTACATACACTGCCAACACACATTAATGTTCGAACAACATGAAAAAGTGAACTTAGCATCCAATGACCCCTTTAAGATATTAGCCTAATATTTCACCTACCTGACTGGAAATGATAAGAACAAACACAAATGTTGTCAATATTCTTGTCATGGAAATGCTGGAAATCCCAACCCAAAAGCTCATTTTGTTAGAAAAAATTCTACTCAGCTGTTTTCAACATAATAATAATAAATGTTTTTTGAGCAGCAAATCAGAATATTAGAATTCACTAATTTTATATAAATTCGTGTTTATTAAAATAATAATAATAATTAATTAATTATTAATAATAATTCATTTTGATAAGTAATAATAGAAGTAATAATGTTTAAAATTAATAATAGCTATCACTACTAATAATACAGTAGTAGCAATATTATAATAAAAGTCTTTTCCTTTCGTAATTGTCTAATTTAGTGTGTGTGTTTCCATAAAAGGAGTTGGCCGGATGCTGTGATGGGGTGCAGGAGTCCGGTCTCGTGCGCAGCTCATTATAATGTTTAGTAGGCAGAGAGCTCGCTCAGAGAAAGGCGCGCAGCTTGCAAAAAGCCAGCAGCAGACGCATGGAGCGCGCATTCAATTTATGACAGCTGAACACGGACATACCTTACATTCTCTCTGTACATCTTTAATCAAAACTTTTGGATTACATTTGGAGACACCGGGCTGACGCCATGCACCCTTGTTTATTTCGCGTGTGTTTTCGTGGGGTTTTGCTCATATTTTCAATTTTATGCAAAGCTGGTGCTTTCAACCTGGATTTGGAAAAGCCAACGGTTTACAATGGACCAGAGGGAAGTTATTTTGGATACTCACTGGACTTCTACCACCCAACGCAGGATAGAAACGTGTAAGTGAGATTTTAAAAACTTTTGTGTTGTTTATATTGTTGTTTTTATTAAAATGACAAACTCCCAAAGAGAGGCATCTTCCAGTATATTTCGTAATAACCACTTTTCTCAGAAACAAACTTAGTCCTACAATGTTCGCAGCTTTTGACTTTTGACGCAGCTTCTTTTGCAAAAACATTTTCAGCACCACCAATGTGGACCAGTGAACTCAGATTCTTGAGGTTGATATTGAAGTACATGTAATTGGGGAACTTTGCTGGGATTCATTTTGTGACTTATAAGTGTTTTACCTTGATTCAGTAGGATGCTGTTGTGTGTAGATTTATGCCTTTCTCTCTCCAGCATGTCGGTGCTGGTTGGGGCTCCTAAAGCGAACACCTCTCAGCCAGGAATTGTGGAGGGAGGAGCGGTGTACTACTGCCCCTGGCCGGCATCAGACCCAGACTCCTGCCGCCAGATCCCCTTTGATAAAGCAAGTAGGTACCCTGATGATTTACAACCGGTCAACTAATGCAAAACGTTCAGAACCGTTTCTGTTGAGACGCTTCATTTATAACGATAAGTTCCTTTTTATACATTTTCTTAAATGACAGTGTTCAATTTAAATCCTTAAATTTAAACAATCTAGAAACACGCTATGTTGTTTCTTTATCTCATTTGCTAACACAAATATCTCAAACAACATCTTCAGAGTAGGTTTCATAAATTCATAAAAAGATCAAAAACCACATCCAAGAAAGAGTTAATTTCACCGCATATGGTTTGGTTTAAAATTTCAGGAGCAGAGTAATTACCAGGGAAAGGCGCGTAACTTTACCTCAGTGCGTAATCTGCCGTAATTTAGACGTCCATTACGTGCGTCTATTATTTAGGGCACCAGAACATTGAATCTTTACATTTTAATGTATTTTTTAATGTATTTTATGCATTTCCCAATGTTTTTCTGCTGTCTATGTCGTCTAAATCACTTAGTGAGGGAAAAGGTGTAGGAGATGTCTGTATTGTGAAATCAAACTTGAAGTGCCAGAAAAAAGAGGAAATGTTGTTTTTGAGAGTCACAAAACATCACATTTAGAATGATTTTGCCATCTGGAACGGAGATTGCAGGAGTGTTTATGATATTATTGGACTATGTTGAGGAGCCATGGCTTGCCGGTAAATGCAGTGGTCGGTTTTGGACACAGACACATGGATGCAGCGGAATTTGAGCGCTGATGTTTCGTCAGAGTCTTGTGGTGTTATTCATAGCATTCTCTAGAGGGAGCTTCGATCGCAGTATTTATGTGCTGTTTCTGCTTCTAACGTAGGCTCATATGAGAAAAAAAGGCTATTACATGAGCACCTAAATAGAGAATCACGCAGCCAGTGCGGTTTGATTCTCGAATTAATGACTCGTACGAGTCGGTTCTTTATACGCAGAGCGAACAATGTTGTCCGATTCTCAAACAAGCGACTCGAATGAGCCGGTTCTTTTTAGTGAATCAAAACAATTAAGGCAAACAGTATGATCCGATTCCCGAATTAATAACAGTAGCCTACAGTATATTTGGCTCCACGAATAAATCACTTTTATAAACCGGTCCTTTTTATTTGATTTAAAGATAAAAAGCCGTATCTCTTCTTCAGTATTGCTAAAAGAAAGAGGAATGTACTGATTTATTTTAGCATCTACATTTAAACAGTCCATAAATATAAAAAAAATGGATTTAAAAAGTGGTTTGCATGGCTTTGGAGCAGCTAATTATTATTATTAGATTATATTAATGCTAATAATAGTCAAGGTTTTTTTGTATTTCTTTATTTAATTATTGCTTTAAGTTATTATTATTATTATTATTTAATTTGAGGAAGAAAACCCTTTTGGCGCATCATATTCAGCCATTTGTAGGTGAGCCAGTGAGAATCACCATTTTTAGAAGTACTGAAGTGTGCGTGAGGAATTGACATTGAAATGGATTGTCTTTTGGAGATGAAAGCAATGGTGTTCTGGTTGGTTTTAAAAGGAGCCTGATGGTGATGAGGTGAGAGAGGCAGAGAGAGAGGGAGAGTTAAAAGAGCTGTAAACACCAGGGAAATAAGGAAAGAGCAAACTCTGACTAGGGAGGACAGAAGCACTATCTGTTCTTTGTTAGTGCCTGAGAAGACGTGTCATGCGTTTCCAACATCTACTCCACAAGAACATCTACGCCGAACACACACGTTTCCAGATTCATTAGTCACGTTGTTTTTAACACACTTGACCTTTGATCCTGTGCGCTCTTCCCACTGTGGCCCTCAGAGCTCTCCATGGGGGGCATGGCACGTGTGTGTGCGAATGACGTTTCTGATGACAGCCTGTGTGTGTGTGACTAATGCAGTCCTGACTGAGAAAAGTAAATTCATTGGATACACCAGATGGACCTCCCCTTGCAAGTTTTCACACAGTTCTCTCACACACACACCTTCAATTACATGTCCAGATATTGTAGAGGCCTTACAGCAGATATGTTTGTAAATATGTAGTTTTATATATATGCATTATGAAAAAGAAAAATGCCAAGCATGTGTTTTGAACCCAAAAACGAAACAGATGTTTTAACCCACCAAATGATGCCCTGTGGTGTTTTTATATTGTGAGTCTGGCCTTGCATTTTAGCAAAAGTCTGTGACACCAGAACATGTGTTCATTTAAGCAGGATGACCTGAATTTTTGGCCTGTTTCGTGCTTTTCTGTGTTTTAGATTTAAACAGTCTCATCATGTTTATAAATGAGAAGTAGTACTACATAAGTATGTTTGTGTCTGTTTAGTTTCATCTAGTGTTCATGCATTCTGCTGATCTCAGTCAGTAAAAGCAACTTCCTACAATTCAGCATGGTCGTATTGCACTTATAGGCTTGCAAAACATAATGTAAACACACTTAAATTGTAGCTAACTTTTATATAATAACAAGAAAAAATGTTTTGGCAAGACACCCTTTTGGATACAAATTTTTAATGTTTTCTGTGCAAAAGTCACCACCGTGATGCTAAAGTATTCATTTGTGATCGCTAGGGTGTTTCTGAGCAGTTTCTTGGGTGGTATTAGAATATTTCTATTCAGTTTCTAGGGTGCTCAAGGAGTTTCCTACAGGAGGTTAAAAGCTGGTTACTACATTGCTGTGGCATGCTTTGCTGGTGAATGGTTTGCTACAGATACGGTGTTCTGGATGGTTTCTAAGGTGTTGTTAGTGTATTTGGGCTGGTTGTTAAAGGAGTAGTTCGCTTCCAGAACAAAAATCTAAAGATAATTTACTCACCCCCTTTGTCTTCCAAGATGTTTATGTCTTTCTTTCTTCAGTTGTAAAGGAATTATATTTTTGTTTATGTATTTTCAGGAATGTTTTCCATGTAGTGGACTATGGTGCCCGCGAGTTTGAACTTCCAAAACACAGATTAAATGCAGCTTTAAAGGGCTCTAAACTATCCCAGCCGAGGAAGAAGGGTCTTATCTAGCGAAACAATCAGATTGTTTTATGTTTTTTTGTAATGGGTGTTTGACCTCCCTTGCGTGTTCACTTTGTAAACACTGGGTCGGTACTTCTGTAGCGATGTAGGGCCATTTTAAAGTTGGAGGAGAAAATGAGATGGGAATTTTTCAACATAGCCTAGCTGTATTGACCCGGAATACACAGAATTCACGCAGAGCTAGACAAGACGAGCATTTGAGGTTAAAAAGTATAAAAGTTGTCAATTTTTTTTTTTTTTTTTAGAAAATAATTGTTTCACTAGATAAGACCCTTCTTTCTCGGCTGGGATCATTTAGAGCCCACTGAAGCTGCATTTAAATTGCACATTCAAACTCGCAGGCACCATTGAAGTCCACAATATGGAGAAAAATCCTGAAATGTTCGCCTCAAAAAAAAAAATATCTTTACGACTGAAGAAAGACATAAACGTCTTGGAGTAAATTATCTGTAAATTTTTGTTCTGGAAGTGAACTTCTCCTTTAAGGTGTTGCTGTGCAGTTTGGCTCTCAGGAAAGAAACAAGAATGTAAACCCAAGTTCCAAACCAAGTCTACAGAATTTTATTGGCAGGTGAATATCATAAATCAAATTCTTTAGAAAAGGAGTAGCAGACTCTTTTCAACATGGTACATAAGTTAACATACACATACATGGCACAAACAACAGTGAGGGACAAGCTCTGTCATATGTCCCAAACTTTAATATTTAAGGAGTGGTCACATTAGTAGAATTTTGGCAAAATTTCACAGGAAAAAAAAGGCAGTTGTCCATTGTCAATAGTGTAGCTTTTTTTTTTTTTTTTTTTGGTAAAACCAGTGAATTTTCTGTGTCCTAACTGTCAGTTGCACAGGCTCCTATTGAAATGGCTCAATGTTAACTGAGAAAAGACACTAAATAATGGTAAATGTGACCATATCATTGAAGTTTGAAATTTGTCTTCACAGTATTAAAGGTGATGCCTTAGTGAAAACACCATTAATGAATCTTTAAAGGGATAGTTCACCTAAAATTGTGAATTCTGTCATTAAATACTCACCTAAACTGATAAGACCTTCGTTTATCTTCAGAACACAAATGAAGATATTTTTGATGAAATTCGAGAGCTTTCTGACCCTGCATAGACAGCAACTGACATGTTAAAGGCCCAGAAAGGTAGTAACAACATTAATAAAACAGTCCGTGTGACATCAGTGGTTCAACTGTAAATTTATGAAGCTACCAGAATACTTTCTGTGTGCAAAAAAAAGAATTTATTCAACAATTTCTTCAGCACGCGTTTACATAGCAAGCGTTGTTGTATTCTCGTAAATGCACGTCAAAGACTAACATGGATTTGAGCATGGTAGTTGCGTTGCTGTCTATGTAGGGTCAGAAAACTCTCGGATTTCAACAAAAATATCTTAATTTGTGTTTCAAAGATGAACGAAGATCTTAGGGGTTTGGATTGACATGAGGGTGAGTAATTAATAAAGGAATTTTCATTTTTGGGTGAACTATCCCTTTAAGGAAGTTTAACAGAGAGAAAGAACACAACTTTAAAATTCTGCAAAATCTTAGAAGACATACATATAGCATAAAGAAAAAGGCCTGAGAGATGGAGAGAAGAAAGCAGAGCAGGATTAGAGTTGATGTGTTTTTATGAGGTGTAGACTGTACCTTATGGAGCTCTAAACAGGTCCAGCTGTAGCGAGATCTTTTCTGGATCACACAGAACCCCTGTAGACACAGATCCACAGAATCATGTATCTGAGAGTAAAACGACCCCCTGTAGATGTGCTTTCACATAAACAAACACACTCAGACTCATTTAAAACCTAATTTGCTGTTTCATGGCTCATATTGTTCCAAAATGAGTATGCTGGCACAAGCGTTTTCGCAATCTGTTATGATTCTCAGCTGCCTGATGTTTTCTGTTTATTTTATAATGAAGTCCCACTGTGTTTTTCTGTGACTTTCATTTTTCCTCTCTCTTCTTCAGATAACCGGATGATTAAAGTGAACGGGACGCGGGAGCCTCTAGAATTTAAATCCCATCAGTGGTTTGGGGCCACAGTTAGGACCCACCAAGGCAAAGTGGTGGTAAGTGATGCTCAGAAATATAATCCAGTTAAAGAGCATTTACAGTCATCCTCATGCTGGATGCATGCTTCCGTACATTCATGGATGCGGTTGGAAACTGTACTCTTTATCAGTAAGTATCTGCCCATCAATGGGTTTAATGGCATTAGTGTTTCATTCATGAATGCATGGGAGCCAGAATCAGAGTTTTATTCATGAATGCATGGGAGTGTTGTTGTGGGGAAATGTTTTGATAGGAAATGTGGCTCTGTCCCGGTACTGAGGGGGTTTTGGAAAATGTTGATTTGAGGTTGACCATGCGAGGTGGAGAGCTGCTGATGTTTGAAAGAAAAAGCCCAGAGTTATTACATGAGGGAAGGCATGGTTCCCAAATGTGACTGTTGTTCTCCAAACAATCAAATACGGAAACATTTGGCTCTTTCATTTTTCTTTATTCAGAAAATTACAGAAGACTGTAATGGATGTTTTTTTTTTTCATCTCCAGCTTAGTCCTAAGAAGTCTTTTTATGTTCAAGTACCATGTGTTCTTCTGTAGGCTTGTGCACCCCTTTATCACTGGAGGACAGTGAAGGTCAGCAGTGAGATGGATCCGGTGGGAACTTGTTATGTGGCTGTGCAGAACTTTAGTGCCTATGCTGAGTATTCACCATGTCGAACCAGTGAGTATACACGCATATACACACACACAAAGAAACAGTGATGCAGAACCAATCAGTGTGCATTTAACTTTAACTACTTGCAAATTTAAAATGTTTTTAAGCTTTACTAAAGTTTAGCATATCTCAGTTTGTTTAGAACAGAAACACACTGCAAGGCGAAATTTCCTGTTCACATCTGTGTTACATTCAAAAGTTTAGACGTTTGGAGTCTGTAAGATTTTAAGAAAACTTTTAGAAGAGATGCATTCAATTGATCAAATGTGATATTGAATCTGTTTTAAATAAATGCTGTTGTTTTGAACCTTATATTAATTTAAAAATTCTGAGAAAAATATGTTTTGATTTCTGTAAAACTATTAAGCAACATTGATAATAATATTAAATGTTTCTTGAGGTTCATGTGGCACTGAAAACTAGAGTAGCGATGCTGAAAATTTAGCTTTGCTTTCACAGGAATTAATTATGTTGTAAAATGTACACTACCAGTCAAAAGTGTTTTAATGTTTTTTAAAGAAGTCTCTTCTGCTCACCAAGATTTGCTTACATTTGATCCAAAAGAACGGCAAAAGCAGTCATATTTTGAAATGTTTTAGCTATTTAAAATAACTCTTTTAATATTCTGATTTGCTGCTAAAAAACATTTATTATTATTATAATGTTGAAAACAGCTGAGTGGAATTTTTTCAGGTTTCTTTGATCAATAGAAAGTTCAGAAGAACAGCGTTTGTCTGAAATATAAATCTTTTTTAACATTATAAATGTCTTTATCATCACTTTTGATAAATTTAAAGCATCCTTGTTAAAAAATATTATTTTTTATAAAAAATATTAATTTTTATAAATTTATAAAGCTTTTTATTTCAGATAAATGCTGATATCTAAAAGCTGGATCTTTCTATTCATCAAAGAATCCTGAAAAAATGTACTCAACTGTTTTAAATATTGATAATAATAATTAAAAATGTTTCTTGAACAGCAAATCGGCATATTAGAATGATTTCTGAAGGATCATGTGACACTGAAGACTGGAGTAATGATGCTGAAAATTTAGGTGTGATCACAGGAATAAATAACATTTTAAAATACATTCAAACAGAAAGCAGTTATTTTAAATAATAAAAATATTTCACATTATTACTGATTTTGCTGTATTTCGGATCAAATAAATGCAGGCTTGGTGAGCAGAATACTATTCTTTAAAAAACAAAAAATCTTACTGTTCAAAAACGTTTGACTGGTAGTGTATTAAAATACAAAACAAAACAAGCTGTAATAATATTTCACAATATTACTGTTTTACTGTATTTGTGGTCAAGTAAATGCAGCCTTGGTGAGCAGAAGAGAATTCTTTCAAAAATATTAAATAATCGCACTGACCTCAAACTTTTGAACGGTAGTGTAGCTTGTCAGCTTTTATATAGAGAACTGTAATGGTCAATTATATTTGGAATTATTCTGAAAAATAGCTCAGAAAAATTAGTAGTGTTAGTGTGAATCCAGAGCGCTTTATGTTCACAATGTGAGCTATAAGTGTATCTAAGATGTCTGCATTCATTTAGTTTGTTCACAAGCCAAAACTTTTGCATACCACCCTAAAACGAATCAAGTTCTGCCCAGAGGCTGACAGAACCTATAAGCCTGTGGAACATGACAGGTTTTGGCACTGTTCGTTGCAATGCAAACAGCATAAATCTGTGTAATGCAGTATGCATGCTTTCGTTTCTCATCTGCATCATCCTCAGCGTTGTACTTGCTAGATACAGCACCAAAAAAACTGTCACTCTTGGAGTGTTTTGACTGATTAACTGTATTTGTACTGAATTTTTTTTTTTTTTGATGACTTTCTGACTAGCAACGAAGAGAAGTTGTGCCAGCTCTGCTTTTCACACAGAATCACAGATGTGTCCGTTGCTTCTTGGGCTGCCCAGTTGTGCCATTTGCCATGGCAGTCATATGCCCTGCTGTAAACAAAGATCAAAGGGGAAACTCACATGTTTATTTTAATGTAATTTCCTGATTATTTCCTGTACTTTAAAGTCTCATTCACAGTTACGCTAGTTGTTAAATTTACCCTGATATGACGGATTTACCCCCGTCATATCAGATACACACATTCCCTTAAATGTACATAGCACGCACACACATATACCGTGATAGTGTGTATAAACAGTTAATGAAGGGTGAAGAGGTATATTAATAATAATAATTGTGCCTAATATGTTCTGAGGGAAAATTATTATATGATACATGAGGCCATAATGACTGTGAATTACTTTCCTCATTCTTTGTTAAACAATTTCAAGTGCCAGCCGTCTCCCTGGCAGGTCGGCTAGGAGTCCCTGCCAAGACTCAGGGCAGAGAAGATCTGTGTTGATATAAACCAGCTTGTGTTCGCTCTGCAATGAACTCACTCATGTGTACATGTACACACACGTTTGCAAAGACAGTAGTATTGAGAAAATGTGAAATATGAAATACTCAGTCTGGCAGAAGAGTGTAGGAAAGAAAAAGGGTCGGAATGAGAAAGTGTTTATTGTATTTTTAGAGAACATGACGAGAGCAGGCTTGGGATTTGGAAGTGATGTTCCGCCTTATTAACCCTCCCCACCTACTGTACGCAACACACACAGGACAAAATATACTGTACATAATACAGCATATTCTTGCTGGAAAATGGAACGACATTCCTATCCTCCAGTCAGATTTAAGGTTATATTTTGCCGTGGACTTGGGGTTGGAGCATTGTTCTTATCAGTCATTCATCTACTTCTGATTAATGGGTTGGTTATGGTTAGGTTTGAGATTAAGCATAGGGTTAGGACCATAATTGCCACTTTGTTTTATGAAAAACTGCAGACAGGGAGAATTTACACAGATTTGTGATGTCACAAAATGGCAGTGGCAGTTATGTTATGCTAATTTACTGAATATATTAAAAAATAATCAATATATCATGTACAATGTGTGCAAAAAAAGGATATTTTAAACAACAACAACAGCAATAATAATAATCATTATAATTATTGTTATTATTATTATTATTATTATTATTATTAAATATATATTTATATTTTAATATAAAAACATATATTTAAGGCTCTTTTTTTGCCGTGGCCATACGAGTGTAGCAGTGTGATGATTTGTTTATTCATCTTCAGTGTAAGAATAATTATACCTACTTTTAAAAACTTAAATGAAGTATTCTAAAAAATTAAATAACTATACTGTACTCAGTACATTAAAATAAACTATTAAATTATTAACATGGTAGTTAGTGGTAGTGGTAGTAGTATGTCCTAGTTGTATGCTGTTATAATAGTATATTATTAATATAGAATATATTGATTTATGATCATTCCAGTATATTCAGTAAGGACCAGTTTGGGATCAGTAAAACCAGTAAGATTTTTAATGTTTTTTTTAAGTTTCTTACACTCATCCTGCATTTATTTGATTAAAAATCCAGAAAAAAATGTAATGTTGTGAAATATTCTATTTTTTTTATATCAATGTAAAATAACTGTTTTCTATGTGACTATATTTTAAAATGCAATTTATTTATGTGATCAAAGCATCATTACTCCAGTCTTCAGTGTCACATGATCCTTCAGAAATCATTCTAATATGCTGATTTATTATAAATATTGAAAATAATATTGCTAAATATTGCTGCTTAATATTTAGTTGGAACCTGTGATACTTTTTCAGCATTTTTTATTAAATACAAAGTTAAAAAGAACAGCATTTATTTAAAATAGAAATCTTTTTAAATAATAAAAAAACTACTTTTTTTGACAGAAATTCATACTTTTATTCTCCAAGGTTGTGTTAAATTGCTAAAAAATGATAGCAAAGACTTGTTAGAAATATATTGTTAGAAAAGATTTCTATTTTGAATAAATGCTGTTCTTTTTAACGTTATATTCATCGAAGAATCCTGAAAAAAGGAATCACAGGTTCAAAAAGCACAACTGTTTTTAAACACTGATAATAAAAGTAATAAATCAGCATATTAAAATGGTTTTTGAAGGATCATGTGACACAGACTGGAGTAATGGCTGATGAAAATTTAGCTTTGCAAAACAGGAATAAAGTATGTTTTAAAATATATTCAAATAGAAAACTATTATTTTAAACGGTAATAATATTTCACAGTATTACTGTTTTTTCTGTATTTTTTTTTTTTATCAAAACAGCCTTGAGTAGAAGAGAGAATAAGAGATTTTTCTAAAAAAGCATTAAAAATCTTACAGATCCCAAACTTTTGAATGGCGGGGTAGTTCAAAGAGTAATTTAGACCCCATATTTGCATTTACATTAAAGAATAATATGAAGTATGAACTTGTGAACTTGTGAACTTGTATCACATCATACATTTACGTACATGTTTTATAGACATGTCTTTGAAGTGCTGAAACCTTATGTACTTAATCATATCCTAATGACTTGTAATACAGAAGTTGCTCTGATATTTACAGATAACCCGGACCCCGAGGGCCAGGGCTTTTGCCAGGCGGGCTTCAGCGTTGATTTCACTAAGGTAACAAATTTCCTTCCTCAACCCTTTTCTACACACTACACACTCCTGTGTAATATAGCCTGATTTTTATTTAAAATTCAAAACATTCACTTTACTTCCAGTTTTAAATGGAAAATGACTTTTAGACCCTGCTTTTACTGTATGTATCACTTTGACCCCTTATTCAGTCAGAAAGAGGTTTAATTCCTATACGTTCATGCCTTATTTCTTTTATCTCCACATAACTCACTCTTGTGTTTAAACTAATCAGTATTCATCTCTCTTGTCAGCAGCTTGTAAGTATTTCTCCATAACCCTGCTCAAAATGCACAAGCAAACACAAGGAAATAAACATAAACACATTTTTGAGGCATGTGTCCTCATTTCTACCTTCTCTTTTATTTCCTCACTTGTTTTTTCTCTGTCTTTCAGGAAGGGACTCTGGTTGTGGGAGGGCCAGGGAGTTTCTACTGGCAAGGTAACACACTTCTCCTCATTATTTTGTCTTTTCCATCATTCCATCCTTTTACAGAGTCTCTCAAAGTGAGATTGGCAGATGCAAGACTCTCATATCCCAGACCCACAGTCTCACAGGACCCCAAGAATCTCAGTCCTGTCCAACAAACTGACCAGGCTGACCCTTCCTCCACCTTCAGAGCAGAATAACAGACACTCAGAACGATGACACGTCACCTCCCGTGAGCCCTGTTACTAAAATAATCAGGGATTATGTCAGCGTGTTAGCGCTACCATTGCTGAGTCTGTTCAGCCAATCAGAGCTCGGCATTCATTCCTCAGTCAAGTGTTCTGCCACAGTTCACTCATCACAGATGGGTCAATGATAGCAGTAATATAGCGGTTGTGATAATAGAAGACAGAGAGAGGTCAATGAGCTGCTTTTTCTGGTTAGTGGCTTTAATGTTGGCTCACAGTTGAAGCTGTAATCGCTGCTTTTGAACTAAAGTGAAAGCAGGTTAATGAATGCCTGCACTTGCTCACTTTTAGCCTGAATTGTACGTTCTGCACAATTGGCAATGAAATACATTTAAAGAGATTGCAGAAATCTGTACACCTGTGGACGTTTAGCGGTGTTTATGTTAGGGAAAAATAGAACAGCAAGTGTTTGGCATGTTTGAGACTGTCAGTATCAACTCATCTGGCTGATTAAAAAATGTGGCAGTTCCACTTTTAGTTGAGTTGAAAATCTGCTTAGCTTTATTAATGCACCTTTTTACAAAAAATATATTCAGTTTTAAGCAAATTTTGCATTAAATACTTAATTTGCATAAATTGTTTTATTTCTATATCTATATATAATCATATAATTTAGTTATAATTGCTGTAATTATAATATTTCTAAATTGTAATTTTTGTATTGTATTACCCATTAGCGACACAGGCTAGCTCAAATTTGATATTAAAATCAGCCAAAAACGCATTTCAATTAGCCAGTTAGTATGAGTGTGGGAAATATCAGGAAATAAAATAAATAAATAAATAAAATGTTAAAAAAAATTAAATAAAATGCTTCTTAAGATTTAAAATCTTTAAAATGTCTATAGTGTATATATACATATATAACATTTTATATTTTCAGGAGTCAAAAGTATACATACACCTTGCAGGAGCCGCAAAATGTTAATTATTTTACCAAAATAAGATGGAACATGCAAAATGCATGTTATTTTTTATTTAGTACTGACCTGAATAGGATATTTCACATAAAAGACGTTTACATGGTCCACAAGAGAAGATAATAGTTGAATTTATAAAATAACCCTGTTCAAAAATGTACATGCGCTTGATTCCTAATACTCTTTTCTTACCTGAATGATCCACAGCTGTGTTTCCTTTTCTTTTTTTTTATTTAGTGATATATGTTCATGAGTCCCTTGTTTGTCCTGAACAGTTAAACTGCCCACTGTTCTTCAGAAAAATCCTTGAGGTTCCACAAATTCTTAGCTTTTTCACTATTTTTGTTTATTTGAACCCTTTCCAACAATGACTATGATTTTAAGATCCATCTTTTCAAACTGAGGACAACTGAGGGACTCACCGAGGCTCCAGAAAGAAACATAATGCATTAAGAGCTGGGGGGTGAAAACTTTTTAAATTTGAAGATTAGGGTATATTTAACTTATTTTGTCTTCTGGGAAACACCTAAGTGTCTTCTGTAGCTTCTGAAGGGCAATACTAAATGAAAAAAAAATGATATTTAGAAAAATGTACATATCTTGATTCTGTTCAGAAGTTTTCACCCCCGGCTCTTATTGCATCATTTTCCCTTCTGGAGCATCAGTGAGCGTTTGGACCTTTTGTAATAGTTGCATACGAGTCCTTCAGTTGTCTTCAGTGTAAGAGATGAAGAGATGATCTCAAAATGATACAGTCATTGCTGGAAAGGGTTCAAATACACTAAAATGTTGAAAATCCAAAGAATTTGTGGGATTTTTCTAAGAAGAATCAAGCGTATGTAACTTATTCAGGTCAGTACTAAATAAAAAATAACATACATTTTGAATTATCCCTCTTATTTTGGTAAAATAATTAACATTTTTCAGATTTTGCAGGGTGTATGTACTTTTGACCTCAGCTGTATTAAATTAGCCATAAACTACCTTTTGAAAGTGCAGTGTATTTAAAAAATGATAATTTCACCAATTTAGCTTCACAAATACATCTAACTCTATTGTTTGTAGTGTAAGAGGACATTGCTGCTCTTAAAGATTAAAAAAAATGTGTGGAATAGATGTTTGGCCCTAACCAAATGAGGCACAGCTAAATATTTTGTGGCCGGATATATATGTGATTGTTTATGTGTCTGGATTTGGATCACAATGCTAGATGTTGATTGTTGTGTAATTGCAGTCGTATGTTGAGACATGAAAACAGACTTGCTCAATCTTCAGACCCCCCACATCCTGAACTCAGTGTCACAGCTCTTAATAAATACTGATAATCCTGGGTTCTGCATCATGTCTCACATGTGTTATTGGTTTTTGTTTGTAATGGAGAGACGGATGACTTGCGAAGACACAAAAATCTCATGTCAGACACTGGGTCGCTCTATTTCTCTCATATACTTCATGCTGTGGACAAATACAAATGCATTAGAAGTTATGACCTGCCACTCGCTTTCTCTCCTCTCCTCTTTTCCCACGGTCAGTCCATCTTAACCTTTGCCTTTCATCATGTTTTGGAGGAAAAGACAACAGATTTCTGTGAGGTGAAAAAGTACCACATGTTGTGTGTCATGTGTGTCCACAAAACAAATGCAAATTAATAGAGACATATGTACACACAGACATACAGCTAAACACACACATTAAGAGAGATTAATGGTTGGGGTTCAGGTCAGGCTGTAGCCCAGTAGTAAAAGAGAGTTATGTGTTTATTGAACTTCAACAACAAAAATGGAGGACATTCCTCTCATTCTCTGTCACATTCGATTTTTAAATCTAAGAACTTGCATCTGTATTGTTGTTTTCTTCAGTGCTTGTGTAATGTTGCGACAAGAGGTTGTCCAGATGAAGGCCAAAGAGATGACATTTTCAGCCATTGCAAGAGAAGTTAGTCATTCCAAATCTGTGGTTTCTCAAATATTGCAGGTTTAGAAAGACACTAACTCATTCAAATCACCCAAAAGGTCTAGTCGTCCAAGTAAGACTCTCTCAATGGGGAATGGGTTCAGCACTGCAGCTGGAATTGCTTGCTAGTTCAGTGTTGAACAGGGATGTTTAAGAGAAGTCAGACTGAAAGCACACTCTGCAGTGACCAAGCCGCTCATCAGCAGAAAGATTCAAAATGCTAAGCTCACCTTTGCTGAGGAACAGATTGTACACTTAGTTTGTACACAAAGTATATAGAAGATAATGTGAATTTGTGTGTATTTAGGTCAAGTGATCACTGCAGGAGTTGCAGAAATACTGAACGGCTATTCCCTGAAAACCATCCTGCGCAAAGTTCAGGGAGAGAAGCAGACTGTGGCTGCATCGGACACATATGATGACAGTTACCTAGGTAAGAGACATGTGTGTGTTTGCCTTGAAAGGTAAAGATGTTTTATGGGACACTAGTGATTTGCTTTGAGGCCCTGTTTATGGGTCAGAGAATCAGCCCACTGTCAATTTAATAAACACACGTGCACATGAACACACATGAGGGTTTTTGGTGGATGTTGAGGTAACCTTGACCCCCTGTCCCATAGCTCAGTTCGGTGCTGAGTTTGTGCCTACTGATAACATTTCCATCTGGAACTACAGACCTCAAAACACTCATACACACACATGCAAATATTCCTTAAATACACACTTGAAAATCCTATAAGCATTTTCCCTCACGTACTGCAAGTAGTCGTCATCACAGCTGGTTTGTCATGATTATAGTGCAATTGATAATAAAATGATGAGATAATCCAGCATCAGTTTTAAACTCACCCACTTTGCTTTGCAGTATCAACTGTTTCTACAACTGTAGTGCCTCTGGTTTTCTTATGTTTTTTTGTTTTTTTTGTGCGTGTGTGTGTGTCTGGTAGGTTACTCTGTAGCGGTCGGAGAGTTCACAGGTGATTCAGAACAAGGTGAGAACTTTTAAACTTTATATGTGACCCTGGACCACAAAGCTAGTCTTAAGTAGCATGGGTATATATTTGGAGCAATAGCCAACAATACCTATGGGTCAAAATTGTCGATTTTTCGTTTATGCCAAAAACATTAGAATATTAAGATCACATTTCATGAAGATAAATTTCCTACCATAAATGTATTAAAATGTAATTTTTGATTAGTAATATGCATTGCTTAGAACTTCATTTTGACAACTCTAAAGGCGATTTTTCTCAATATTTAGATTTTTTTGCTCCCTCATGGAAAGCTTATTTATTTAGTTTGCAGATGATGTATAAAACTTAGTTTTAAAAAATGTACCCTTATGACTGGTTTTGTGGTCCTGTGTCACATATACATGAATGATACACTTAAAAAATTATAATTTTATCGTATTCACTCACCTTCATGTTGTTTCAAATCTGTATGACACAAAAGAAGATATTTTGAAAAATGTCTCAATGGGCTCCAGTGTTGTTTGGGACTCCATGTGTGGACAAAACATTCTTCCTAATATCTTTTTTGCCAGTTTGTCACATGTTCGGGTTTGAGTAGCAGACCTATGTCTCAGAGGCATAAACAAACCTCTGCATCTTTTGTAGTTTGTGTGTAAATGTGAGTTCATGAGAGAGAAAGAGAGCTCTGTCTCTGTGTGTGGTTGTTGTGTGGATTTGTTGTTTACTGAGCTTTGATCGGACTCTTCAACCTCAGACCATAATTACAGAGCACTTCCAGGATTCTGTCCCTGACATGCCACCCAGTGACAAACAGCCCATCTGTATTCTGTCATCCTCTCTAACACACACACATGTGTGCGCCCACGTTGACTCATTAGCATACCTATCCATCAAACTGTGCTGTTCTGCAAAACTCTGCATCTTATTTACCAGCCGCCCACAATCCAGATTTAACAGGCTAAAATCTGGCTTAAAATCATCTTGTGTGAATTATTATGCCATATATTAGAGTACACGTAATTGAAAAGTACACCTTTTATTTTTAAAATGATGTTTGTTTATGTTTTCTACATTGTAAAAAAAGCCAGTTAAGGTTATGGTGACAAAAAAATGAAGCTGTGGTTGCCAGAAATTCACTGTTAAATACTATGACAATAGCTGTGTTCACATGGACCCTAATATTCCGATCGTAATGGGACTAGAAGCACAATCAGAATAAAAAAGTCACATGTAACCACGTTAAAATTAGAATTGATTAAAATTTAGACTGGATTGTAAGGGGTGGTTTATTCCTTTTGTATTCCAAGCGAGAGAACATGTAAACACTTGATGGGTTGAAAACCGAAACTGGACAGTACTGCGCATGTGCAATGACGTAAAGATAGCATAATGACTTGTCACGCGCAGAACGAGCTGTCCTTCCCAGTGTTGCCAGGTCTGCAGTTTTCCTGCGGAATTGGGCTACTTTAACACTGTTGCCGTGGGTTGATTTTGATGTCCGCGGGTTGAAGCGACTGCAATAATATCATGTTTAGGCTCTGTAATAAGATTTTACCAGGGGAACCCCAACAAAAAATGTGTATTTTATCCCCAGAAAGCGATTTATAATGGGGATCCCCCCTTAAAATACAATTGGGCTAGTTTTGAGTAGCAATTGGGCAGGTTTTGTTGTGAAAACCTGGCAACCCTGGTCCTTTCTAGTGAATAAAGTGTCATAAATGAATTTCGGTCATTCTAAAATTCTGCTTTCACTCAGCATCTGTGAAGTGGAGCAGCACAACATCCCACCAGTCCTTGTTTAAGACACTTATCAACAGATGACTGGTTTTGGGTGCAGGAAGTGGCACTTTTGCTGCTTTCTAGAGTAAGCAGCACAGCACAACAGTTCATGCGCAGGTCGTAGCCTAATTAGGACCTGAAGCAGATAAATATCAATTTTGCTGCTAACTCTGTGTATTCACATAGTTTTAGTAGACCACAGCTACTAAAAAAGCTTACAAACGGCAGAGACGAGAAACGCTAGATTCCATCCAGGCAGGATGTAAATATAGCAACAGGTAGCACCAGTAGTTCACCGAGTGCAACCATTTCACAACATCAAAATAATGGCACCCCCCATAGTCCAAAATATATATATAAAGTGATGTGGATTTTTTAAATAATGTAAATCTTTCATGGGTTTTCTACTACATATTTCAGTAAGAGACATCATTTACATTATATTAAGCCATACAAGTCTTAATACACAGGGTTCCCTTTAATAGATTTTTGGCCACAGTAATTCATCAAGTGATGATCATGAAGTACGGCAGATTGCAGTAGTCTGCTGTGTCATCCACAATTTAGCACTCAAAACTGACCTGCAAAAGGGGAAGGGGACAAAATTGTGTTCAACACCATTTTGGGGGGGTATATGTGCTCTGTTAGTTGATGTGACCAATTTCTTTAGTGAATCAGATGTTTAAACAATGCAGACAGCATGCATAAATAATCAACACTTTCTGCGTTTTCAGTTCATTCCTTTTAGAATTCCCTCTCAGACATATGTTCTATCTGGTCTGGATTAGTGGTGAATCCAGAGAGGAGAGACATGCTGATCTCTTTTTGTCAGAGTTTCATAAATGAGCCTTTGCTGTGGCGCACTTTGCGGTCAAGGAAGGCGGGAAATTTGAGGTGGCGGGGGGAAGGGTCGAGGACGATCGGGCTGTGATGGGTTCCTTGGGAGTCTGGGAGATTTCGAGTTAGAAACAAGATTGACTTTTGAACGGTCCCTCTCCGATCTCAGTGGGTGGGACAGATCCGACAGACAGCAGCAAACCCTCCCACCACATCACTATCTCCAAGATCATCCATCAGGCCTCAGACAGCCTCTGTCTCCTCCACTATGTGTCTTTCTCCTCTCTGTCTCTCTCTTCTAAATATTTATAATAAATGAGTGACTGACATGGTGTTGACAGAGAAGAGATTAACAACACTTACACGTCTCACCTCACTGTTTAGCCTGAGATGTACTAGATAAGTGGTTGTGAGTGTGGAAATGCTCACTCATACACACCGTTCTCAAAACAAGAAAAGTGTATGTTTTATTATTGTTGGGTCTGAAGCACATCATTTGTTTCTTCAAACTCTGCAAGTCTAAAATATATAAACCTGCTGAAGCATATGTAAATATCTCAGGTATGTTTACTGTATGCCTTTCTCGTGTCGTCTATGCAGAACTGGTAGCAGGGGTACCTCGAGGGGCGCACAACTTTGGCTATGTAAGTATACAGTCCTAAACAGACTTTGTTTCCTGTGTTGCTATCATGGTTAGATATGGAATCAAAGGTCAAAGAGAAAGGTCAAGGGGGAAGGAAGAATGTGAGAAATGTTTGAGAGGTTACCCACTACTTTTGTACTAAAACTGAAACATTTGTTTATTCAAATAAACAAAGACATGCTGTATGTTTTGCAAAGACTGGTATTCTTGTGTAAGTGGATGTGAGTTTCTCATCTGGATGTGATTTGAAGTCTTAAGAAGGAATTCCCAATTAGGGCTGTAGCATCTAGGACGTAGGGGTGTCCCCTTTGGCCCTCAATTAAACAGAATCATATTCAGCTGGTTTGTGAAGCAGACAGTGAATTTGGGTCATTTTTTTTTTAATGCATGTTATGTTCTTGGGTATTAGCCATATGTGGCTTTGTTTGATTTAGGATCTCGGTCATACGTGCCCCATAAAACATCCACTAAGATCAATCTGGATGTAATTATTAGAGTGCTAAATGACTAACATGAGGAAAATCACTCTGGTTTGGAGTGGAGGACAGACATGTGGTCAGATATACAAGTCCTGCAGTACATCAGAATCATGACAATCTGTCATGAATGGAAACAGTGTTTCACGCGCAATAATATAATCTGACTTTTCTCTTTTTGTAGGTGGCTGTGATCAATGCAACAAACCTGACATTTATTCAAAATTTTACTGGGGAGCAGGTGAGTGACTGTTCAACCTTTAAAGTGTCTTATTTTTGTTTTGCTATGTTAATTTTTTGTTTTTAAAATGGTGTTAGTTAAACATGATTTGTTCACTGTGAATTAAAAAGGAGTAGTTCACTTCCAGAACAAAAATGTACAGTTAATGTACTCACCCCCTTGTCATCCATGATGTTCATGTATTTCTTTCTCTAGTTGTAAAGAAATTGTTTTTTGAGGAAAACATTTTTTTTTTTTTCCTTTTTTTGTAAAGGCCGTTTGACCTTCTTTGTTCACATGTTCACTTTGTAAATACTGGGTCGGTACTTCAGCAGCGATGTAGGACAATTTGGAGGAGAAAATGAGATGGGAGTTTTTTGACATTCCCTAACTGTCATGAACCAGAATACACAAGAGTTTACGCAGAGCTAGACAAGACAAGCATTTGAGGTTAAAAAGTATATAAATTGTAAATTTTTTTTAGAAAATAACCAATCGTTTCGTTAGATAAGACCCTTCTTCCTTAGCTGGGATCGCTTAGAGCCCTTTGAAGCTACATTTAAACTGCATTTTGGAAGTTCAAACTCAGGGGCACCATAGAAGTCCATTATATGGAGAGAAATCCTGAAATGTTTTCCTCAAAAAACATAATTTCTGTACGACTGAAGAAAGAAAGACATGAACATATGGATGAAAAGGGATGAGTACATTATCTGTAATTTTTTGTTCTGGAAGTGAACTACTCTTTTAAAGGGATAGTTCACCCAAAAATGAAAAAAAATCCATTGTTAAATACTCATGCTCATGTTGTTCCAAACCTGTAAGACCTCCGTTCATCTAAGGCAGTGGTTCTCAAAGTGTGGTACGTAGAGGAATCACTAAATTAAATATAAATTAATGTTAAAACAATTCAATTTCATCTTTATTTGAGTAAAGTTTTTATTTTTATTATATATTATTTTTACATTTACATGTACAGTACAGGTTTTATTTAACTTTTAGGAACAGCACATTTCAATTTAATCATTTAATCAAGTTTTTTATTTACCTGTTTGTAAGCACTGTGCAGTGTAACGTTCAAACTGTGTATTTACAATGTTAAAGTGGCTGACAACAATAAATATTCTTATTAGGAATAAAACTGCCTCACTTTTGAACTGTGCAGAGCTAGCTGAATAGTTAGGCCTACTATGCTACTGTATTTTAATGCTGTTCATTATGGTGGTACTCGGAGAGCCAAATATTTTCTAAAGTGGTACTTCTTATAAAGAGTTTGAAAACCACTGATCTAAGGAACACAAATTAAGATATTTTTGATGAAATCCAAGAGCTTTCTGACCCTGCATAGACAGCAATGCAACTGGTCTTAACTACTATGTACTTACATTGAAAGTAATAATTTGATACAATGCACTTATTGTGTACATACATGTTTTTACATTGTACTTAGATCTGAAAATTTCTGTAATTAGATTTATAATTACACTGTTGACCCATCACTTACACCTTAACCTAACCTTGAACCTACCCATACCACTAAACCTCTCCCTAACCTTAGCCTTTCCCATATCCCACCTCAATAGCAGCAAAAGTGTTTTGCAATACAATATGATCACATTAAGTACATTGTACTTATTTTTTGATGTAAGTGCATAGTAGTTAAGGCCACTTAATATAAAGTGGGACCCAGATTTTTTAAACTGCTTTTTGATGCAGCAGAAGATATTTGTCTTAGCAATGTGACCTATTTTTGTTTTGTCTCTTATTTCTATTTCATAAATATTTTTTCTCGCAGATGGCCTCTTATTTTGGATACACCATTGCAGTGACTGATCTAAATGGAGATGGGTAAGTCAACATGGAAATGAATGTCCAGTAACATGTAAGGTCACAAAACGGTTGCAAGAGGTGGTGGTAAATGAGCAAGTCTGTCTACACTAAGTTCATTCTTAGTGTAGTTTATCCAGTTTATCCACATGTGAGGCACATTCTGTAGTCGTAGTACTTAGGTGTTCCTCACGGTCTGTCTGCGTTGAAACAAGGCATTCTTATCTGTCCGTAGTATTTGTTTCAAGCTAATTTAATTTACCAGTTCACTCTGTACTCAGTTACAAGGTGTATTCAGGACTAGACTGGACCATATAAATCATATAAATGTGGTTTTATATGGGGTTTGGCTTATTTAGACTCATAAGCTCTGGTTTACTTGACCCTATTTAAATGCTCACATCGTCCAGAAGGATATTTGATATATATAAAATTTGTTTCTAATTTGGTCTTATGAGGATACAAAACTTTGCTGACGCATCAGTGCCAAAGCTCCTTCTCTTATGTCTGAAATGCTAACATGTGTTTATGCCATTAACTAAAAAGCTTCCTTACCAACGGTACGTAGTTGAATACACAGTAAAACAGCAGTATACACAAAGAAAGAGTAGTTAAATGATACACCAGCTATGACCACCGTACGGAGCGAATTACAGCTCATTACACTTATAGCTGTTGAAATGGCTCATTTGCTGGAAACAGGGCCAATCAGTCTTTAGTGTTGAAATCAGTGTATCGTTTTTGTTATTTTTTGGCTACTAAATGCTGAAATGTTTAAATCACACTCATTTATTTTTAGATACCAAATAACATGACTTGATTATATCTGTTAGCTTCGATCTAGTAAGTCTGAGAAGTACAAATGTGAAATTTCTATGTTTAATCATGGAATCCAGGTTGGTTTTAGTCCAGTTTATTCTCAGAATGCCCTGTTCCAAACTGTAGGAACATTTTGGTATTCCTCCATCAGTCCTCATGCAGTCCAAAACACACTCCTAAATTCATATCTTCAAGCAAAACGTCTCTGTTTTACATTATCAGCATTTTTAAGATTTATGCTTTGTTCCCTGCCATGATACTGTCATGCGCTGGCTCGTCTTTGTCTCCTCTGATGGGTCATATTTTACAGGGGTTCAGTGGTGCACTTCCTTACATATATTGCTGTCATGTAACCTCAAGGGTGACGTCTTGTATGATACTTTGACTTCAAACACGCACTATAAAGCTGCAGGTCTTCATTCAGTTGTTAACCATCCATTCAGTTTCCACGTAAAGCATCTTCAAAACAAATACTTGTACAATTTATGTTACATATGGGCCTCCAAAAATTCAGGTGTTTGTGGCAAAGTTGTGAATTTATGTGCTCATGCAGGCTAGATGATGTGCTAGTTGGAGCTCCACTCTACATGGATCGTGAATTTGAAAGTAAACCCCGTGAAGTGGGCCGTGTGTACTTGTATCTGCAAGAGGACGTGCTTCTCTTCTCCCCTCCCATCACACTTACTGGAACGCACCTGTTCGGCCGGTACGGAAGTGCCATCGCCCCTCTTGGAGATATCAACCAGGATGGCTACCTTGGTAAGTGTTTTTGTTTGTGAGTGTTATGTTGCGTGTTTCAGGAGTTTTTCCAAGAGCACTGAGACAGAGGTTACATATACACCCTTTTCCTACTTGTTTGTTTTGTGTAGGATATCCTGTCCCTCTATTACACGCTTAAAATGTACAGTTCTAGCGAGCCCGGAAGGGTAAAATTAGTGATTTGCTGCCCTTGTCTGCGTTTTCCTGTGAAGAGTTGGGTGTGAACCACTCTGCTGCGTGTGTGTGTTTGTGTTTTTTTTAAGTCTGTGGTTGGAAGTCACATGGTTTATATTCCTGTCGATGGCCAATATGAGTGAAAAATCCTAAGTAAAATATATTTTAATAATTTAATAATTTAGAAGTTAAAAGGATAGTTCACACAAAAATGAAAATTACCCTATGATTTACCCACCCCTAAGTCATACTAGGTGTATATGACTTTCTTCTTTCAGATGAATACATTTGGAGTTATATTAAAAAATGTTCTGGCTCTTCCAAGCTTTATAATGGCACTGAAGCGCTGTTGAAATTTTGAAGCCCAAAAAGTGTATTCATTCATCATAAAAAGTACTTCACACAACTCAAGGGGGTTAATAAAGATCTTCTGAAGCAAATCGATGTGTTTGTATAAGAAAAATGTCCAATTCGCTTCAGAAGGTCTTTAGTAAGCCCCAGAGCCATGTGGAGCACTTTTTATGATGGGCGGATGCAATTTTTTGGGCTTCAAAATCTCAACAGCCATTATAAAGCTTGGAAGAGCCAGAATGGCTTGGGTAGAGCATTAAGGAGTCTGAACTGCTGGCTTGACCATGCAATCAGTAAAAAAATCCTTTTTGTTGAGCCCTGTCTCTCAGTTTTTGTCCTGACCATCACCAATTATGTTGTCAAGGAAGTATTTCTCTATTTATTATGAATTTTTAAGAATTCCTTCTGCATCTGAAGGAAACCAGGTGTTTATGGGTGGAGTTTAGATCAGACTAATCAGCCACAGATCATCTCCATCGCTGCAGACATACTGAGTTGAGTCGGGAACAGTTGTACTGGTCACTGTGTGCATGTGTGCACACGCAGTCTATGAATCAGCTCCATATGTTACTGTAATATGATCTGATATTTCAGTGTAATTTTAAAATGACACTAGATGTGGATGAAAGTTAAATGAGGATATGATATCCATACATGAGATGTAAGCCACCTGATCCTCTGATTTCCAAAAGCATGTTGTCATATAAGACTTTATGATTTGTATGAAATGCCATGCTGAGGGACTCAAAAATGGTATATAATGGATCTGTGTATTTCAAGTAAAAGGCTCTATGGTAACAAAACACACAGGGATTCATTTGGTAGATTACTTATGGGTCTTGACTTTTTCTGGCTATCCAGAATATCAAGTTATGAGATAATGCTGCCTTGGAGTTTTGGAGAATAATGATTTAATCAATAACTGATATGGTCATAATGAATTTGATATCACACACTGCATCTCTGTTACACCAGCCATATGGCTGCACTGGCGTGATGAAGTGACACTTCACAGTGTGTTTTTGTACTTATACTGTATGAATTATTCGGTCTTGTAGCTCATCATTCAGCTGCTTTGCCATGGGCTTTGTTCACTTTTGTTGCTCTGTTGCCTCCGATTTTAAGGGGGTCATCGGATGCCCATTTTCCACAAGCTGATAATGATTATTAGGGTCTTAATGAGAAGTCTATAACATACTTTGTTTAAAATTTCTCAGTGGTAGTGTACTTATATATATATATAATGGAATTATATATATATATATAATTCCATTAGAGCCTGGAAATAAGATTAAGTCCTTGAGCATGACTTTATAATATATGTCTGTTATTTTTGGACTTAGTGGTTTCTTATGTCTGTAAAGTGTCTCTTTCTCTCTCCACTGTGGCATGTAGTGTATGTATGCAGTCATTTAGGGCCAAGCCACACAATTAAGTATCTTGTAAAGTGTCATAATGAATTTGCTCTCATGTATATAATGCATGTATGTGTTATTTTTTTGTCAACCGTTTGACTGTTAATGTTTGGGGTCTTTGGGCACTGTGCCAGCTACTGTGCCCACTGCCAGAAAACAGGAAAAGGAAATGATCAAGAATCATCAACAACACGCGACAGATATTTATAGAGAGGAACTCGCCCAAGAGAAACAGTAAAACAGAGCATTATTACATGCGCTGACGCACGTGCATACACACACACACACACACACATACACACTTCCCACTCTCTCACACACACACACGGTGGTCCGGTGGACGGAAATGAGCGCTTTCTTGTGGTGATGATTTTATTTTTCTAAGTGTAATTAAACTTTTCGTTCCGTCTACCTCAGAACGGTTTGCTTAGCTTAGAAGATTTCCATAAGCACACATTCCTTTAAGATCTATCATTAGTCATGGGCTCTCTCTCTTTCCCTGTTCTATATCCTTTTATCCCTTTGTTTTTGTAAATTCTTTGGAGTCTCTCAGTTATTTTCATTACAGAGTGAGGACATAGATTGGGGATACTCAGAGTTCGGCCTATGGGCAAAATCCAGGACCCCATGAGGTTTTTAGCAGACATAACTATCCTCAACATCGTTATTGTTATTAACCGCTCAGTTGCAGTTTCCTCGCTACACTACAACCAAAAGACACAGGACAAAAACCCTCTTTATTCAAAAAAGCTCTATACACCACTCTAGTTTTACTCCATCACACAACTTGCTTATAGTATACAGTCTTGATGATTTGTCACATCACACCGATTAGATGCTGAGGTGCAGAGTAGATACCTTCGTAGACCGTGGGAGTTTGATTGACAGGTGATCTGACCAATTATAACACAAAATCTGTCATTTTGTCCAACAAACAAACCAGGCAGGGAAGGCAGTCCATTAAAGTTGGTGGAATTGAACTTGAAAACTGGTGTGCACTGACATCTTTCCATGGTTAAAATGACACACCTTCAGATGTTTATTCATGTTTATTTCAAGCTATTAATAGCAGGAAGAAATGATCTATTTGCGTATCGCTTGAACTGAGGCACTACAGTGATTTGTCACAACTTTTTTTCAAAACAAAAGTAACCTGCTCTGTCTTGTCTGCATTGTGAGTGTCCTCTTTACACCTCAATATATTTTTCACTTAGTGAGAATATGTAATTCTTCACTATGTCATTACTATTGATGCATAGTCGCACTCTATTTTAATAAGAGTGTCTGGAGTTAGCATACTGAAATCGTTTATGAATTTTCTGAATGCGTCTATGTGGAAATAAGATGTCATGATTAAATTCACATGGACTACCTGAATGAAAATGGGCTTTTAAAGAGGTCCCAGCACTGTTTTGATAAATATGCAGTAAGTCATGGCTGTGATGATTGGTTACTGAGCACTTTGAAACTAAATGAAAGCCATTTATCATTACTATTACCAGATAATTCAGTATCCCCTGGTCATTTTCTAAAAGTGGCTAAAGCAAAGTAACGTGAACATCCTTGACATAGATGTTTATAGAGCTTATTTCCTCAACATCCCCTCAGTCGCTCTGTTCCTCTGCCGTTCTGCCCCTCAGTGGGCATCTCTGTCTGGGTCAGCATTTCTCTGTTTCTTTAGATTTCCCGTTGTGTGCGTGTGCTGCTGCCCAAATGTAGGTTAATGACTTGAGCAGCGTTGCTGGCAGGAGGAACACTTGAACAGATAACCCTACCCTGGAGATTTATTGGCCATGCAGTAGTGGACTTGGACTTGTGCTTGTGCATGAGTCTGTTATTGTTCTGTAATAGTCCCTCAGTGCCGAAGAGAAAAGAGCAGTCGCTCCCTGCGGAGCTTTGTGTAAATCATCGGTATTCATTTCAGCAGCATCCTCTGTTCTTCCACATGAAAGCATCTCTCTGTTCCTCTTCAACATATCAAACTCTGAAATAATCAATAATAAATAATAAATGACAAAATGGAGCAGATCCAAATGTATAGCACTCAGTGTGAATCCTGGTTTTCTGGTAGGTACTGTATGCACGCCTGCTTTTGTGATCGAATGAAAACTCCAACTTTGTGACTTTATTACTTAAATCTGTTTATCTCTGTTGCAACTTCATGCCTTTCTGTATCTCCCAAAGTGACTTTGTATCTTGCAAATGTGACTTTTTGAATTAAGAATTGAGGATTTTAAGTCTTACTGTTTAGACATTTCACTTTTCGGCTTTATATCTCTCAACTGCAAGTTGATATTTCTAAATTGATCTTCATATCTTCATATTTGACAATGAAGAATTTATATCTCATGCTGCAGCTTTATATCTAGCATTCAGACCTTATCTTACAATTGTAACTTTATGTATTAAAATTAAGACTTTATCTCAATTGTGACTTTGACTTTGTTTTTATCTCACTGTTTAGACTTTGTATCACATTACGACTTTATATCTCACGATTAGGATTTTATCTCTTACAAGTGCAACTTTAGATTTCATGTTGACTTTATGTATCATGTTCTTAATGTATCACATATCTCACAATTGCAATTATATTGCAACTTTTATCTCACAATTCTGACTTTTTTTCTCACAATTGTGAAATATAAACTTAAGTGTAGAATTGCGAGATAAAAACTCACAGTTCTAACTTTTTTCTCGCAAATGCAAGTTTATATCTTGCAATTCTGACTTTTTTCTCAGAATTGTGAGAAATTAACTCGTAATTGCAAGTTTATATTTCAACATTCTGACTTAACAACTCACAATTGCATGTTATAAAGTCATAATTCTGACTTTTTTCTCAGAATGGCAAGTTTATATCCTGCAATTGTGTTAGAATTGCATGATTCAGACTTTATAACATGCAATAGTGAGTTATTAAGTCAGAATGGTGAGATATAAACTTGCAATTCTGAGAACATAGTCTTTTTTCTCCTCAAAATTGGATTTTATAACTAGCAATTGCGAGTTCTCACAATTCTAAAAAAAAGTCAGAATTGTGAGTTTATTTCTTGCAATTCTGACTTTATTTCTTACAGTTCTGACTTTATAACTCACTATTGTGAGTTTATATCATGCAATTCTGAGAAAAAATTCAGAATTGAGTTTATATCTTAGAATTCTGACTTTTAACTTACAATTGTGAGTTTATATCACAATTCTGACTTTATAACTCGCAATTATGAGTTCATATCAGACTTCTGAGAAAAAAGTCAGAATTGAGTTTATATCTCATAAATCTGACTTTTTAACTTACAATTGAGTTTATATCACACAATTCTGACTTTATAACTCACAATTGTAAGTTTATGTCACCATTATGAGAAAAAAGGTCTGAATTGCTGGTTTGTATCATGAAATTCTGAGAAAAAAAGTCAGAATTGTGAGATGTAAACTCAAAATTGTGAGATAAAAGGTCACAATTACCTTTTTTATTTTTTATTCAGTGGTGGAAATGGACTTCCATAGGGTTCCATAGTATATGGAACCCTTATACTGTGGAACCATAATATCCATAATATAATCTAATATAATATCCATAATATAATGTACATATTGTATATTTTGTTATTGATAAAATATTGCTTCTCCATCTTTTTCTTACTCAGACGTGGCAATAGGAGCTCCGTTCGCAGGGGAGGATCGTGGTGGCAGAGTCTTCATCTACAACGGGCAAAAATCTGGGCTGATGTTACAGGCCTCTCAAGTGCTGAAAGGCGACTGGGCCTCATCCGCCATCCCAGCAGGCTTTGGATTCACTCTGCGTGGAGATTCTGACCTGGATAACAACCAGTACCCTGGTGAGTGAAAAAAAACTTTCAATCTCTTCCCCTCTCTGTTTACGCAAGTTTCTGTTAAGACAATCATGCTTTGAAACTGATGTAAGCCAGGGAGATCAGATGTAGGAGGAATGAAAGACTGGGCGAAGAAGAAAAATCCTGGACTGAGACATGCAGATTGAGTCACACTGTTGGTCAGTCCGCTGGTCATTTTTTTTACAAATGTGTGCAAGTATTTCTAATCATTTTTCTTCTTTTCTTGGTCTTTCTTTGTCTCCTTTTATGGTAGGATATTGTTTCTGCATATTTTTCTCATTACTGTGTTTATCGTGGTTTATTTATCTTGTTTTTTTTTAAAACAATCCTCAGCAGAGTGTGATGAAATCCATGTGATTTTTGACGCTCTATGCTGTCTGAGCCACATTAAATCACACATATATAAATTATGTTTCAGCTTATTTTTATTGAGAATGGTGATTCAGAGTTTACCTGAGAAGGTCAGACCTTACTGAACATTTGGATGTTTTAAAGTCGATCATTTTGAGACTATAGAGATATATATTTGCAGGTGACTGAACAGGCTATTTATAGCCTGTGTGTGTGTATGTGTGTGTGTGACAGATGTTGACTGAGCTCCAGATGAAGTTTCAAAGGTTCAACACTGGTTCTCCCAGCTAAATGACAAACAGACTAAGGTGTCTCTGAGTATCTGTGAGAAGAAATTATCATAAATGTTAAGCAGTTAAACATATTTTTCAGTAGAATGTTTTTTGATTTGGAAGTCATTCTTTTGATGTGAGGAATCTCACTTTTCAAGGTGGATAAACATTCATTTACACAACTGCAATCAAACTTTTAAAGTGTGCGTAAACAAATATGTTGCCCGTACAAAAGCAGTTTATCTGGAATATGTCCTGAACTAACTTGCATTTGGACAAAAGAGCCTCTGGTTTCCCAGTTGAGATCTAGAAGTGTTGAAAAATGAAGACACTGTGGCTCTATCATGGGGTTATTAGTTTGGACATCCCAACTCGACTTCACATGGTGTTTGTGAATTAGTTTATATTGATTTGAACTGGCGGAGTGAATATCCAGAGCTTTCTGAAACAAACGGATCTGCATGTTCTCACAATCCATCACAGCTGTGCAATAATCTTGTTTTGACTAACAGAAATATGAATTAATTGTGTCATTTAAACTACAAAAACATCCAGTGTGTTTCTGAAGCTAAACTGCTGTAACGCCTCAAGTCCATTTCAGCAAAAACAGAGCAGTGTGTTCATTCTTTCTGTCCTTTAATCTCCTCTTTCATTTTTTAATGGCATGTACAAAATCATCAAAGCAGTGCTGTCACGTGCTTTCTTTAAAGAGACGGGAAGTCAGACGGTTAGGCAGCTTACATGCACATGTGTGTGTTGCACATGGGTGTTTGTTCTTTCAAGGCGACAGGATTGTCATCTTAAATGTGCTCTAATAAAACGAGATCTTTTCCATACATGAAAACCATCAACGGATGGCAAAACGATCACACACAGGTGTACATACATGCACGTAATGATGTTGAACAGACCCAGAAAAGCAAAACGAAAGACGGAAAACAGGTTTTCCTGTCTCGTCTTCTCAAAATGGATAAATTGCAGCTTTTTACAGATGTGATCTTAGTAACCTTTGATCAGTGTGAATCTTCTAATTGGCCTCTCAGTATATCATTGATGTGTATGCATGTACATTTTTACAGATGTTTAGCACTTTCTTCAGTTCATTTGGATTAAAATCATAAGTTGATTTAAATAAAGCCATCTGCTAATGAAGAAATATTAGTGCTGTCAAAATCATCGTGTTAACGCAGGCGATTTATTTTTCCAATTTAACGGCGTTAAAAATATTGAACACAGGGGCGAGGCTTGGGTTGCCCACCCCACTCACAACTGCTGCTTCTCTCTCTTTTTTCTTGACAAGAAGTGCATTTATTTAGTCGCAGAACGTCTTCACGAAGTCAGACGCGCACTCCAAATTCACTTCAGTGCCATGGCTAGTCAAATGAGCCTGAAAACAGTACAGGTGATGTAGAAGCTTCAGTAGAACATAAGTATGTCAGCTCCGCATTACGTTCAGCAGTGGCAGCTCTTAAAGTGATAGCAACCAAATAACCTAACCAAGTAACCCAGCTGCTGTGATGTCTGTTAATCAAAGAACAAAAGAAAATTGCGGTTGCGCTAGACTTTAACATTGTCCGTCATTCTGTCATAATCTATTATTACGTGTCATTATATTTTTCAAATTTTAATTAGAATAAAACATTTAATTGCTTTTATTTTTGTTCACATTTTCATTTTTAATCATGAACCTACAGGACGACCGCGCAGTGTTTAAAAACAACAAAATACGCTAGGGCTGGGTAAACAAAAGATAATAATAATAAAATAAAACGATTTCTCGATTTTAATAGATTCTTATTTTAATGAACCAAAATAGTTTCTTAAATCACAATCGATCTTTTGGTCTATGCTGTTTTCATTTGATGAATAAACAGTACATAATGCATCTTCCTTCCAAAAAATAGCAATAGGCTAGGCTTTGTGTTACTTTTGATAGTTTTAGATTTCAAATTCTCTCCATTTCATTAGGAAATTCATGCAATAAATACAGTTGGCGCTCTTTAATGTGCCATGATAGGTCGTTGTAGCTTCTGTGTACTCGTCTGTGCGTAATCAAACATTCGTGACAGTTCCGTTTTTGTTCTGGATCCAGTTCTCTGCTGCTACATTGGAGCACACTCGCCACCAACTGGACAGGAGTGGGAATTACAGCTACAATTTACAATAGATCACCCTCAGTGTAATCCGTCAAAATGACGGATGGGCTTCAGATTTTTCCGTCACTGATAAAAAAAAATCTGTCAATGACGGAGAATTTTCAGTTAACGCGACCTCTGATTTGTATACATATTCTGTATATTTCCTACTTGCTGAAGGGCACAGGTAAATAATGGGTTTGTGTGACTTTTTAAAGTTTAATAAATGTTAAAATTGATAGCTCTCAATTATACTGTAATGTTGAATGGCTATAGTCAATGGTTACATATTAGGGAAAAAAGAACAATTTCCTAGAGATATCAGTAATATTGGTATCAGTGGTACTCAGCTTCATAAAAAAAATTTAACATATATTAAAAATATACTGTCTTTATGTTGTTTCTACATTAATTTGAAGATTGAATGTAAAATTATCGCATTATAAAAGTTTATTAATCAAGATTAATCAAGAATAATTTCCTAAAAAAATTGTAGATTAATTAGTTAATTTTTAAATAATTTACAGCATTAATAAATATAAATGGGATGTGTTGAACGTTTTAATTTTATTCATTGAAATCTGTTGATAAAGTTGGTTAATTTAGTATAATTTAGTTTTACATGACTATTTTATACTTTGTAGATTTTGACACGCAATCATGTTAGTTATGTTGATCATTCTTATGTTCATCATTTTGAAAAATGATTTTGCAGCATGGTTTCCATAAATGGTCTCGGTTGAAAGGGGAAGTAGCTTTGTGCCCTGATTCCTGAAATAAGTCACAGATATTTTGTAACTTGCTTGCTGTACCTAGGATTGTACTGGGTAGCTCCACCCACTGTGATATCTCATTGGGCCAAAATCACACAAAAAAAATAAATAAATAAATAATAATAATAATAATTCACCCAAAATAAAAATTGTAATCATTAAGCACCCTCATGTTGTTCCATACCGTTATGACTTTCTTTCATCTGTGTTCTTATCAGAAAAAAAACACTGTTGTTCATGGAAGTCAATGGTCACCAAAACTTTTTAATTGCTAACATTCTTCTGAGTATCTTAAAAGAACAAACAAAGTCATATAGGTTTAAAACAACATGAGGGTATACGACAAAATTTTTCATTTTAAACATCTTAAAATATCTTCTGACTGGCTAATGTTTTGTCAGATTGTACTGCAATTTCACATTCAGTGTGGACAAACTATTGCTTGTTGCTGGTAACTGGAAACTACAAAGATTATTATATTTTTTTTTTTTTTCCAAAAAATCAAGTTATTTATTTTGTGTTATAAATCACACAGTAACCTTTCCTGTTTACATGGCTTTTCATATGTGTGTGTGGTTTGGGGTTAATGTGAGGGTTAGTGTGAACTTTCTGGTTAAATGCAGGGTTGAGGTCAAAGGTGAAGGGTCATTCATCATGACCTGCTTAAACAGCAGTGAAGATTTGGTACTCTGCACTTCCAGTCTGCTGCTTCAGGCATTGTTCTCAGACAGAACACAAAACCGACACTCACTTCGCACATTTAAAATCAATTACTTTATTAATCTGACAGAAAAACATGTTTGAAATACCAAATGGTAACAGAGATTTAGAATGTGTCATTATGATAGTAAAAACAATAAAACTGCTGGAAAGATTTGTAATCAGAATTTCCCTTTACACTATATTTCAACATTATATTACTTCCAAAAACATGATCTGTTGTTTGTGTGTGAAACTGATTGTACATTTAGGACTCATTAGAAATGTTTTAAGATCTTGGGTGGGCATCTTATATCCCTTTAGTGAGCAGCTCTCCAAAATGTGCACTTACTCCCAATTTCCATCCAGACATCTACAGGGAGGAGTTCGTTTCTGATTTTTTGGAGGGGAAGTGATGGATGCATGTGTGATTGTATGTCAGGTGAATTGAGAGAGAAATTCAGAGCTGGAGGTAAAAGAGGGGATTGCATTTGTTGGCTGCTGTCCGGCATTTCATTGGCTAGAGGATGAAGATGACTATAACAGACTCCATCCTCATTAAAGTTTAAGTGTTTGAGCTTCTTCTATCCCCTTCCTCCATCATTCCACCTCCTATTAACCTATTTGTGCGGTTAAAACCCTTGTGTTGTGGTGGCCAGAGGGTTCGACCTGAATATTTTGAGGTCGAGTCTTGCCGCGCACACACACGTTTACACCTCACTGCCGTTCTGAGGAAGAGTGTGCAAATGGACTTTCCAGATGTGAGAATGTAATAGATTGAATTATTCTGTCATCATCTCTGCCTCACAGATACAAGGTGAGAGCTCAGGCCTTCGGGGTGTGCGTGTGTCTGTCAGTCGGCTTTAGTGTGCGTGTTTCTGTCCGTTGTGTTCGAGGTGTGTTTTCTGTCACAATACCAAAAGCTGCTGACTCGGGTTAACAACGGGCTCTTTGCCAGGGGTGTCTTGTTCCTGAAGGCAGGACCTGATGGAAAGCATAGCCAGTGATCAACCTCAGTGAAACAGGAATCAAAGCCGCAGTCTCTGAGCGCTCATTAGGGTGCTGGAGCTGTTCTAGAACATTCCTGCATATGAGTCTCCGAGTTTGAGTCTGACTGAAAGCATCCCTCCAGGACCGATTTGTACTCTTCCTTCCTATTAATGCTTAGTGCAATTCATAAACTGAGGAGAGAAAGTGTTCTCTCTCTCAAGTTTGATAAAAGACCAAATGAAACTGACCTTTTGTGAAGGTTAAAGTTTAATGTTTATGTTTTAGAAATTCTATACTTACTACAAAAACTATTTCACCACCAAAGAAATCAAACGTCTAATATCGTAATATAGTCTGAGCGGGTGTCAGAATCTGTTTTTTTGTGATCGTTTATGTTGATTCAGTTGTACATACTAGTTTAATGAGATGTCAGAGATGAATGAATGGTTATAGCTTTAGCAGAAGCCACAGAGGAAGCAACAGACCACGAACACACACACACATACAAACACACTGCCAGTATTTCCACTGTTTCATCTCAGGTACAGGAGGTGTGTTTTGAGTGCACACAGACCTGAATATTTGACCATATTTTTTGTCCGAAAATTAAAGTAGGTACTATTAGTTAAAAAAATAGTTTTGCTGTTTTAAAGGGATAGTTCACCCAAAAATTAAAATTACCTTATTACTCACCCTCAAGCCATCCTAGGTGTATATGAATTTTTTCTTTCAGACGAATACAGTCAGAATTATATTTAAAAATATCCTGGCTCTTCCAAGATTTACAATGGCAGTGAATGGCTGTTGATTTTTTTTGAAGTCCAATAAAGTGCATCCATCCATCATAAAAAGTGCTCCAAATGGCGAAGTGGTGAAAATTTCTATCTAATATTTTAGAAGTGGGTGTGGCAAAATGGCTCGATAGTACTACCTACAAAATTTCAATGAAGTGCCCCGGTCTACATTTCACATACATGTACGAAATTCGGTAGACACAAGTAACACACCTATACCTACAAAAAAGTCCCTCGGTACGAAGTCCGAAACCCAACAGGAAGTGTGTTATTTTGAATTTTCTCTGCAAGTTTTGGGCCGTTTTTGCCATTTTCGGGTGTATTTAAATGAACTCCTTCCAGAGATTTAAACAGACCAACACCAAATTTGGTCAGTCTAATCTAAAGCCCTTTGTGATGGTAAATTGCAAAGATCTAGAGTTTTTGTTGAAGGGCGTGTTTGTGACAGCCTGACAAACTTCGATGTTTCGAATGTCCGATCTGCACCAAAATTCACATGTTTGATAAGAGTCCTGTCCTGAACACATGCCCATGGCCATATTCAGTTATAGCCATAGCGCCACCTGCTGGCAACAGGAAGTTACATGTTTTACGCTCTAACAAACTCCTCATAGAAATTTAATGACATCATCATTATATTTGGTCACTCTAATCTAAAGCCCTTTGTGATGTTAAATTGCGAAGATCTTGAGTTTTTGTTGAAGGGTGTGTCTGTGGCGACCTGACAAACTTTGATGTTTCGCCATGAAACACAAACTTATAATTCTGACATACAATGTCCAATCTGCACCAAAATTCACATGTTTAATAAGAGTCCTGTCCTGCACACATCTGCTGGCAACAGGAAGTGACATGTTTTATGCTCTAACAAACTCCTCATAGAGATTTAATGACATCAGCATTATATTTTGTCGGTATTTATGTCGGGCTAATCTAAATTGTGAAAATCTTGAGTTTTTGTTAAAAGGTGTGTCCGTGGCGGCCTGACAAAGTTTGATGTTTCGCCATTAAAAAAGAAGCTGTTGTAACTCAGATGTGCAATGTCCGATCTGCCCCAAACTTCACAGGTTCGCTAAGAGTCCTGGCCTGAATACAAGGCCAATAGTCTGTTATAATCATAGTGTCACCTGCTGGCAACAGGAAATGACTTGAGTTGAGATATTTCTCCTATATTTACCACTTTAAATGCATATTGCTCACCGTTCGCTGCTTTCCTAAAGCCAAAGGGTGGCAGTGAGTCCAGTTGCGAAGGCCCTGTCAACGCTGCTTGCAGCTTTAATTTTTAATATAAGCCCTGGTTCATTTAAACTACATTACGACACTTCCACAGCATCACATTAAAATCTCATATAGGTTGAGGCTATCATGCCCACCTTCATTGAGAGAAGAAGGAAACCATTCAGTGTGCTGTATTTACCTTCGCCTTAATCAGATGTGGCTCAGTGCACCTTCGAGTAGAATGAGATTAAAGCCTCACACGCTCTCCGTGGCTCTCTAGGGTTCCTCTATGGCTCTGTTCAGGGACGGCAGGTGATGTAAGATGCGAGACTGGTAGAATGAGAAACGGGTCGACGAATCTTTGATGGAGTCTGCTGGAGGCCCAAATCACTTCCAGCTGCAGTGTGCTTTGAAGCTTTATGATCCAGCCACTCGTTCTCTTTCTTCCTCTTTCTCTTGCAACACACATTTTCTGTATCATATTATGTCCGTCCTGCAGCTCTCAGAATATTTCATTGTCTTTACAGATTTGCTGGTCGGTGCATTTGGAGTGAGTAAAGTTGTGGCCTACAGGTGAGAAATTGTACACTTTAAATACTCCATATTAATACAATATTGTGAAAATGTTGAAAAATGTGAACATATATATATATACCATTCAAAAGTTTTTGAACAGTAAGATTTGTAATGTTTTTTAAAGAAGTCTCTTCTGCTCACCAAGCTCAAAAGTACAGCAAAAACAGTACAGTTTTGAACTTTTTAAACTATTTATTTTTTTAACTATTTTCTAAACTATTTAAAATAACTGTTTTCTATTTGTATAGATTTTAAAATGTAATTTATTCCTGTGATTTCAAAGCTGAATTTTTGGCATCATTACTCGGGTCTCATGATCCTTCAGAAAGCATTCTAATATTCTGATTTGCTGCTCAAAAAAATTTATTATTATTATTTTTTATTATTATTATGTTGAAAACATCTGAGTAGAAGTTTTTCAGGTTTCTCTGATGAATAGAAAGTTCAGAATAACCGTATTTATCTGAAATAAAAATCTTTTGTAACATTTTAAATGTCTTTATCATCACTTTTGATCAGTTTAAAGCATCCTAAATAAAAGTATTAATTTCTATAATTTCTTTCCAAAAAAAAAATTATACTGACTTAGGCTTTTTAATGGTATAGTGTATAATGTTACAAAAGCTTTTTATTTCTGAAGTAATGATGCTAAAAATTCAGCTTTTAAATCAAAGGAATAAATTACATTTTTAAATATATTCCAATAGAAAACAGTTATTTTAAAAAGTAAAAGATATTTCAAAATTGTACTGTTTTTGCTGTACTTTGGATAAAATAAATGCAGGCTTGGTGAGCAGACGAGACTTCTTTTGCTTTCCTGTAAAAAGCATTACAAATCTTAGTGTTCAAAAACTTTTGACTGGTAGTGATGATTAATGCTGATATTTAAAGCTCAGAAACACACAACTCAAAAATAAAAATATACTTTGATGTATTTTTTTAAAATAAAATGATATATATTCAATATATATAACAGATCTATAAATATTATATACTATTATATACTGTATAATAGTGTGTTTGTGTGCAGCAACATTTTTTCTGGCCTAAACTCGCTCACAGTTTTCTACTACACTCACATGCTTTCCCCATTAGAGTGAATGGCACAGAAACCACCTGTGTTTGAGGTTTAGCTGGAAGGAAACCTGATACATATGAAGTTGTTTTTCTCTGTTCTATGATACGATTGTAACACATTTTCAAATTGCGTAACAGAAAATATTGAAATGTCTGGCTTCATAATGCATTCACAAAGACTTCCTTAGCTGTCGCTGACAGGAGTACAGACAGCGAACATTATCTACAGACTTGTGGCATGTCTAGTTTGAGTAGGCAAGACTCCGATTGGTTGTTTCAGATCAGGTTTCCCTCAGAAATGTTTCAAAACAGTCCCCTTTTCCTGCCTCAAAGCCACCAAAAACACACAGACACATTAACATGTCCCAGCACACACTCTCACGCACTAGCAGTGTCTTGGTGTCAGTGTTAAAGCGATTAGCTGTAGTGGGCTCTGGTGTATTTGTGTAAGCGAACATTTCCACTGTTAATCCAGTTTGAGTGCTAGTCTCAACAGGCGGAAAGTGAGACCCGAGCAGAACAGAGACTGACCTCATGTTAAGTTCCCATTTACTCAGCCTGTCTGAGGTTTTATTAGGACAGGACTCTGAATGTTTAGTTTCTGTTAGTTAAATGTTCTGTAAGTGACTCTTTATGTAATACAGAGTGCACTGAGTGTTCATTCTGTCAGAAATCAGATATCCTAAAATAGGCGTCCTGAGAAATGACTTCAGTTAGCTTTTATAGCTAATCGGAAATTATTCTTGTCAGTCATTTTGTATGTTCAGGCTGGCTGAGAAATAAACTCGTTATGAACTGAAATTCACATTGACTTTCAAAGATTAGTTCACTTTAGCGTTAAAATCTCCTGATAATTTACTCACCCCCATGTCATCCAAGATGTTCATGTCTGTCTTTCTTCAGTATTTTTGAGGAAAACATTCCAGGATTTTCTCCATATAGTGGACTTCAATAGGGATCAACGTCTTGAAGGTCCAAATTGCAGTTTAAATGCAATGCGCATCCACGACGTCGTACCTGTATTCACGCATTACGTTGTCACGTTGAAGTCCAAAATATAGAGAAAATCCTGGAATGTTAATAAATAAAATCATATCAAGTATATCAATGTATTCATTTTTGTAAAAATATTGTCTCTCAACAATACTAGGGCAAGGCCAGTGGTCACCGTGGACGCTCAGCTAATTTTGACACCCAGAATTCTCAATCCAGAGGACAAGTCCTGCCGCATGCCCAATTCTGATGATATGGTAACCTGGTAAGTGTTAACTACATTTATCCAGTACTGAAGTATAGCTACTGACACAAAGAGTGACTCTTATGTACTACAAGCTCCAAAAAAAAAATTAAAGTTCTTGTTTTGATTTATCTCTTCTAGATGAAGTTTTCAGCTGATAGGACAGAGATGTGTTGATCTTTAGTCCTGGTTAAGGGTAAACCAAAGCAGTCTGGGCCAAAGAGCTATGGCTGACTGGGAGGTTTTAAAGTCATGTGGTCTATAGTACCACATAACAGCAGTTTTTTCTTCTCTGTGGTAAAACTAAGTGTTTCTGGAAGTCTCAATGCATTCTTCCAAACCACACAAACATACGCACAACCCTGCATTCATACCCCTTATGTGGACGGACATTGCATCCCACAAGCAGTTTTTTGGCCCCGTGACTGTAAACATACCAGATTTGTTTGGCTGCTTGGGGTGCATGTGCCTGTGTGTTAGGTTTGGCGTGGGGAAGAAAGAACTGGAGATTTTGGAGAGACAAACGAAAGAACTAAAGTGTGGAATTCTGCAATAACAAAAGAGTAGCTTAGTAAAATAAATGTACAAACTGTGGTTGGAAATAGAGAGAAACTTTGAATCACACAGATGAACACATAAAAATAAAACAAGAGAAGAGAGCGTAAAGAGATCCAGAGCATGGAAAAACCACCACTATGGTTAAGACTGTAAACTGTAACTGTTAAATTTCGTTCTTTTTTAAATATTCTTCTGTATTCTTTCAACATTACAACAATAGTCAAAATAAAAATCGACCAAGCCTCGTCTTGTCGACTATTAGAGGGCAGGCCTAAAAATAATAATAATAATAGTTATTTTTTTCAAATTTAATACATTTTTTATATATATTTTTATATATATATTTTTATATATATTTTTCATATATTTTATACAATTATATTTTAAAGCGGATAAAACACAGTTTCATCTTACATCTCATGATAATTTTGTGTAATTATAGATTAGTACTGCATCCTTTATATCTCTGAAGAGACTTTATATATAGTTCAAATTCAAATTTATTTATTTGTATAGCGCTTTTCACGATACATATCGTTGCAACGCAACTTTACACCAAATTAACGGTTTTACAATATATGTAGTAGTACCTTGATGTACATATGGCAGAGATGTGTGGTAAAGATCAATTAATGACGTAATCAAACAGACAAAGAACACTATAAATTAGTAGCAGAATTCGGTACTGCTGTATGTTGTTTCAGGGTTGGTATCATCTGAAGTCCTCTGAGGGGATGGCATCATCTCTTCTTAAGTGTTCTGGATCCATACTGGAGCTTGTGAATTCCTAGTTACCACGGGATGTCAATCCCATGGCAGAAACAGAACAAATAGGAACATAATTAGCGTAGCTGCTGTTCAAACTAAGAAAAGAAAGATTTGTTAAACCAGAGCTAAAAGATTAATAATGAACATTTGATCAGATATAACTGCAGGAAAAGTTTATGAGATGCATTATTTGAATGCTTGGCTAAAAAGATGTGTCTTTAATCTAGATTTAAACAATATATAGTCTAATATCCAAGATTTTTCACATTTCTAGTAATTGTGCAGGTAATTCTCATGTTGTATTTTCAGAACGTTTTGGAATATTTGTCCTCTCCCCAAATTTGTCACTCACTACCGAAACACAGTAATGTATAATTTAATAAGAAGGGTTATATTGGCCTATTAAGATTTTGCATATCTTTTGCTTTTCTATTTTATTAAAAGTTTACAGAGGTAAATCAATAACAATTATAATTGTAACAATATTTCAAGTGTGATTTATGAGACTTGTATTTTAAATCCAGTTTTTCTTTTTAAAAGGCAAAAAGTTGATCTTACTGATTTCAAACTGAAGGATTCATTCAAATAAACACTGAACCAAACACTATCATAACATCTTAGTTAATAATTCAAAATACTTTGTTTTTGACAAATTATGCCATGTTTTGGTTGTGACTGCACATTTTCAGTAGTAATGTTTTTAGTAATGTTGTAGTGACCACATCACATTACAGAATTTTAACTTGCATACTAAAACACTACTACAACATATTAAAATACTAAAAATTGGCATAACTGTTCTAAGAATGTTTTTATTTCCCCCAAATAAAGGATTGTGTGTTCCCTTTTGTCACTACCGAAACAATGATGACATGTTTCGGTCGTGATTGTTTACGGTAGTTACAATTTTATGGGATAACATTCGAAAAAACAAAGATGTCACTACCGAAACTTCACCAAATGTTTCGGTAGTGACAATTTTAGATACTTTTGAGCCTAGCTCAAAGATGCTAATCAGCACAGGGTTAGCTAGCACAGTTCTGAACAGTTGTACACATATAAAAACTAAATGTTATGGAATAACTCAAAAAAAAATACTCAATTATAGAAAAATGGTGTTTGGTAGTGACATTCTTTATAGCTGCACACAGATTTTTAATTCTTTTGAACACATTTACCTCAAAATGATGGGGCCTATCTACTCATCATGTAGCTATGAGAGAGGGTGACACAAATATTTCCTGATCATAAACATAGGGGTGTAGTTAAAATCACTCTCAGCCAATGGACTAAAACTTACAATGTTTCAGTAGTGACATGAAAATGCAGGACACTTTTTTTTTTTTTACATAAATTTACTTTAAGTTTCATAATTTACAAAGAAAATATAAAAGGAATATTTTTGAACTTCACTTTTTAACTATGGAATAAAATGTACAAATTATTTATTATTATTATTTTCATAAGTTGAAATTCAGGGGTTAGGGTTCAGTACAGCCACCTCCCAATTTGGTGGAATGACCTATATATTTGATACAGAATCAGATCCTGATGACTTCCGTAACCCGAATGAAGCATGTTGATGGGCGTGCTCTTGCTCTTGCTATCGCTCTGGGGTGCGTTTCCCAAATCCATCGTTATCCAACTGTGGTTGCAAGTGCCGTCGTTACCAACATAGTTCAACGATTCGGTGTTTCCCGAAACCTTAGTTCAAACGAACATTCGCAAACAGCGTCACAAACTCACGTGGTTGGAACTACAGCTCTCGACCTGTGGTAAGAAGAATAGTTCCTTGTTATTAAGACATATGAGCTCAATAAATTATGCTCTTGGGCACAATAAGCAAGCTAACATGCAGTACAATATATATCTTTAATTCAATCTAAATATAAATGCATTTTAATCTATGTATTTTTAAGCTTCATCAAATAAAGCGAAATGACAGGGAACAAAAAATAGTAAATTAGTCATCAGGTACCATGTTCAGTATAGCTGCATTTTCAAGATCTCTAATCAGTTAAATAACATAAGTTATTACTCGGTGACGTCGTTAACAACAGCCCTACATTGTTGAACTAATGTGGTTCAAACGATGCAGATGCGACCGTGTTCAGGAAACAGTCATGACTAGCTAGTTCGTTTCCACAACAATACATTGTACTATGGAGGTTAATGAGCGAGTTACATCGTTGTACAGGAAACGTACCCCAGGTTGATGTGTGCGTTTGCATTTCCGGGAGAAGTGCCCATATAAGGAATTCCACCCGTTATGACATCATACATGGCCATACTTGGGAAAAAAAAACTTTCAGAAACTTATACAAACCCTAAAGCAGTGTATTTGGCACTGAAATATTCCGTCATCTGTCCAACTCATTTTTTGAGACTTTGGTCATGTTTAGCATGAGCATCCTCATGCTCTTTAACAGTGTAAATAAGTCAGAATGCATGAAATAGCATTAGACCTCCCCTTTAAACAACCTATGCATGTGCAGAGTGTAAAACTGTGTTAAATGACTCATGTCAAACCACACACACACAAGGGTGCAATTAAAACTCTTGAGGAGTGGGCAGTACTTACAAATGGCAGATGGGCGGCAGAGTCAGAAATGTTGCAGTGGGGTCAGAACAGGGGTCGGGGGTTAGCCTCTGGGCACTGGAGTGTTTGTATGTGCATTGTGCGTGATTATCCGTTTACCCTCGTCACGGGGGAGGAGAACTAACAGGTCATCATTAAATTATGTATAGTGGGGCCACTTCCTCCCTTAAATATGCATAGTCTCTCTGCTTTCTCTCTCTTGCTGTACAGCGTACACATGACTTCTGCTGTGCGTTTTAAAATGCATCACTACCTTGAGGGGTCATGGCAGGGTTTGCATGGTTAGAGCACAATGTACAATGCTGGATTCCATCAGGAATGGCCTCATGGGTATTTCGTGTTGTTCATGAGGCACAGCATCCAGCTGTTTATCGCTAATTTAAACTCAGACACGCTCAGTGCTGTGTAAGTGTGTGTAGGGGGGCTAATGGGGTGTTTCTGATTAGACATATTTGGGTTGTATGAAATGCTATGCATCGGATTGGCCCTTTGGGCCATTAAGATTGCAGTTGCGAGTCCCTGAGCACAGATATCATTACACGTTCAACGTAACAGAAATACAGTTGTTGAGCACCAGATGGAAAGGTGTAAGCATGTTTTTATGCGCTCTCACCTTACAGCATGTGTCAGTTGTTTGTGATGGAGTAGCGTGTTTTAAATCCTCCGTACAGGCTTTATTTGTGTTTCTTTGCAAATGGCAGGCTGGTTTTAAACAAGAGCCCTGCGGCAACTAAACTACCATCTTAAGATTCTAGTAAATTAATTGTGCGGCCCATAGCCCTGACATCCTGTGCTGGATAAAAGTGTGTTTGTGTGGGTGTTTGTGTATTAGACTTCATATAAATGGGCTTTTAAAATGTTATTAGAATATTTAATGACAAAGTATTTGTATGAGATCTTTGAGAATGTGACAGAGGTTTTGTGCCTTTTTTCTGACAGGAACAGGAAATCACTTTTGGGCCGATCTAATTGCCATCCTCTATTACCAGACTATTAAAGAGAGAGAGGTATAGAGAGATAAAGCGAGGAAAGGGCAGATGGAAGAGAAAAAAGAGGCAAATTCAATTAAGTTATTAAATATTGAGGAGCACAGAGTCCCTCAGCATCCCACGTCTCCATTGTATAAACACTCCACTCATATTAACAGTCCTCTTCCTTGTGTTTTTTTTAACATCACTTAAATGTCAGTATTGCTTTTTGGCTAAGTTATGCTGTACTAAATATCTCTTTCTCTCTTTTTTTCTTTATTTCTTTCTCTCAGTCTGTCAGTAAATGTCTGTGCAAAGATCTCTGGGATTGGTATTCCTGATTATGTAGGTAAGTGCATTACTTTTCTATTGATTTCTATTAAATGTAGTCTTATCAGCAAATGTCTTGAACAAATGTACTTGGCCAGTCATACATGTGACGTCATCAAAACTGTGGAAGTCTATGTAAGCCTGTTTCCACCACTTAATAAAAAATAAAAAAAACAGTAATTGTGACTTTTTATTTCAGTTTACATCTCGCTATTCAGACTTTTTTTCTCCGAATTGTGAGATACCCGTATAAACTCACAATTGCGAGTTATAAAGTCAGAACTGCAAGAAATAAACTCCAGATTCAGAGAAAAAAAGTCAGAATTGCAAGTTACAAACAGAATTGTGAGTCTTCATCATGCAGTTCTGACTTTTTCTTACAAAAAAGGCTTTTCTCACAAGTGCAAATTTGTATCTCGCAGTTTGACTTTTTTTCTTGCAATTTTGACTTTTTTTTTTTTTTAGAATTGCATGATTTAGTTGTGAGGGGAAAAAAGTCAGAATTGCGAGATATAAACTCACAATTGCGAGAAAAAACAGAATTGCGAGATACAAACTCCCATTTTGAGTTTATATCGGGCAATTCTGAGAAAAAAGTCAGAATTATGACTTTATATCTCGCAATTTTGACTTTCTAACTCCCAATTGCAAGTTTATATCTAGCAATTCTGACTTCAATAACTCAATCAAAAGTTTATGTGTCAGAATTGCAAGAAAAAGACAAAATTGTGAGATATAAAGAAAGTCAGAATTGCAAGTTTTGCAATTGTTTCTTGCAATTTGTGAGTTTATATCAGGCAATTCTGAGAAAAAAAGTCAGAATTGTGACTTCATATCTCGCAAACTGTTTAACTCGCAACTGCAAGTTTACATCTTGCAGTTCTGACTTGAATAACTCAATTTTAGAAAAAAGAACTGCGAAATAAAAAGTCTTAATCAAAATAAAATAAAATAAAAAAGTCACAAATAAAGTCGCAATAACCTTTTTTATTTTTTATTCAGTGGTGGAAACTGGCTTCTTCTTTCTCTCTGATCTGGTTCAAAGCAAGAAAGTATTTTAAAATAACTGTTAGATGGTACTTCTTCCTAAATGAACTACACATCTCATAAAGCTTTGCAAACGACATATCACAAATTACAATGTTACATAAGTTGTTTCAGAGTGTAAAAAAACTGACACCATTACATCTTTCTTAGACAGTGAATGTTTCATCATAATTGTACTTGTCAAATAAACATGTTTTTTGTGGCTTCTACATTTCAGGGTATTTTTCAAAAATATTGTTTAGTCACTTTCTCTATGGAAAAAAGAATGAGACTTGTAGAACTCTAATACTGCATAGGCTAATAATAAAAACAAGTGATTTCACCATCCACTACACATTGTCTCACAATGCTTGCTGACATAGAGATATTTTATCATTTTCACTTATATGTATTGTGCTCAGTGTGAGTTTGTGTGTCTGAGCACATCTGTATGTAAGTGGCTTCAGTAATGGCCAAAATGGAGAAAGTGCCAAACTCAGTTAAACCAACAGGCAATAAAAGCCTCTTTTCCCAGCACTTCTGAATGCAGGCCTGTTAAAAATCAGTGCATATGGTTTTGGATATGACAAAGAACAGGTGTGGCTGTGTGTGAGGTGCACATTTGTTGGAAGCCTTATTTGAGTATTGTTCAGAAGCCCTGGTCATTAACCTTAGGAACGTGCCATTTTTATGGTCCAAACCCTGTTTGGTTCAAGCAGAAATTGCAGGAATTAGAGTCCGTAAAGGTGGAGCTAACAATAGCCTGTCTGGATTTCTCTCTCTCTCTCTTCCAGCTCTGAGAATGGACCTGCAGCTGGATTGGCTGAAGCAGCGTGGAGCAGTTAAGAGGATCTTGTTCATGGACTCTCACCAGCACCAGAGAACCCAACAGTTGGTTCTGGGTCAAGGGGACCGCCAGCATTGCCACAACTACTCTGTTTACCTGCGGGTGAGCCTTAAAGTCCACACACAGCACAGAACGTTGCTGAACTGGGCTCATTTCTTGTGATAAATTCTTGTTTTATCTTCACTACAACTGAACCCATGGGAAAGTTAATTGTGAGCCAAACCAAGCTTCTAGTACAACACGGCTCATCTGGACGGAATAAGCAATTTGAGAACCCCTCCGTGAGAGTGCGTCTCGAAAATTAGACCAAAAATTCTGCCGGGCCGAGGTGACACAGGAATTGAACGCAGTCTTAAGTGTTTTTGGGTGTTTATATGATAACACAGGCCATGGGAAATACTTTTATTTGCCAACTCAATTTGACAGATAAAGTCTCAGGAGCAACATGAGCTATCACTATTATATATAACAAACATCCATCAACAAAACAGAACAGAAATTAGAAAAAGGAAATGGTTAAACAATAATTATAATAAAATGGTTATTATTTTATTATTATTATTATTATTATTGTTCTAAAAGTAATTTTATATATATGCACTGATATAATCATTAATAGAACAGAAATTAGAAACAGGAAATTATTAAATAAGAATAACAAATTAGTTATAATTGTGTATATACTGATATCTAATTAATAATTTTAAATAAATAAGTTATGTTTTTTTATTATATATTATATTATATTACAAATATACAACAAAATAAATCTTTATATTATTATTATTGTTATGATTTATTATTATAAAAGTAATTAAATTAGTAAATATATATATTGTATATATAATCCTTAACAGAACAGAAATTAGAAACAGGAAATTATTAAATAAGAATAATAAATTGGTTATTATTGTAAATATACTGATATATAATTCATAATATTAAACAAAGAAGTTATGCTTTTTATATTATATTATATTATATTATATTATATTACGAATATCCAACAAAAAGGTTTATATTATTTTATATTATAGTACATTACAAATATCCAACAAAAAAATTATTATTATTTTTACAATTATCATTATTATTATAAAAGTAATTAAATTAGTAAACATATATACTGTATATATAATTATTAACAGAACAGAAATTAGAAACAGGAAATTATTTAATAACAATAATAAATAGGTTAAATTAAGATTAGATTAGATTATGTTAGATTAGATTAGGTTATAAATATCCAACAGCAAAATTGTTTATATTGTTATAATTATTATTGTTTAATTTTTCTTTTTCTTCTTCTTCTTCTTATTATTATAAAAGTAATTAAATTAGTAAATATATATATATACTGATATAATTATTAAATAAAAATAGTTGAATACTTTACATATTATATTATTATTACTATATTACAGATGTGAAACACCCTAAAACATAAGAACAGAGATTAAATAAGGGTGAATATGTAAAATGTTCATATTATTTATTTATTTATTATTATTAATATACAATATATATGAAATAAATACTTATTATTAATATATTAATAATAATATATATTAATACATCATATATATAAATTATAATATATACATATATTTATATATATATATATATATATATATATATATATATATACATTTTATTATTCATTAAGGTCATGAATGAATGAAAAAAATTCAGTTCACCCAGAATTTGAGGAAATATTTGTGTTTGTAACAATTTGGATTTGTGGAAATATGTGTGTTTTTATGCAGCAGCCTTACACCATAACAGCCTGGCAGCTTTTGTGTTCATAAGCTTTTCCTTCACAAATCCTTGTGCATTTCTGTTCAGAAACATAAACATACTTTCTCCTTTTCTCAAATCCTCCTAACTTATTAAATAATTGTATTTATTGCCCTTGGCTTTGCTCACACAGCAGCTGTGAATTTTCTCTGTCATTTATAGGAAACAGACTGATGTCAAAGCACAAAGACAATCAAACAAGTAAAGTAGTAGAATAAGTAAAGTAAAACTAGGATGAGAGAAAGAGTTCTGTTTCTGTCAGTTCTGTTTGCAATCCACCTCTCTTTCTTTTTTTTTTTTTTCCTTGGTCTGTGTGTAGGATGAGGGAGAATTCAGAGATAAACTGAGTCCTATCAGTGTGACACTAAACTACAGTCTGGACCAGAACTCCCCTCCACCTGGCCTCCAGCTGCGGCCCATTTTGGACCACTACAGCAAGACCTTTCACCATGAGCAGGTTTGCATGCAACATGAATGTTTAGCGTTGTTCGTGGGAAGCTGCATGTATGCATTCATCTGCACGTTAAATAATTCAATTAGGACAGCGTGACATGCAGGGTTTTGAAGAAGTATTTTTTTTTTTTTATGAAAACAAGACAACAACTTGTTGTCCGATCTAAACAGAGTTAAGTAGAGAAAAGGTAAAACACCAGTTCAATTCGATTAACAAACAAACAAAAACAGAAAAAGAAGGGTTTTTTTCCCTCTCCCTTAGGCAAACATCCTGTTGGACTGTGGAGAAGACAACATGTGCATCCCAGATCTCAAACTTTCTGCTAAAATGTGAGTCAGTGGGTCTGATGCAGTACGTCAGTACAGTACATGTGTGTGCCATTGACCAATTGTTTGTGTATTTGTTTTATATGCAGTGCTCTATTATGTATCAGTTGTTTATGTTTTATATGAGGTCATTTTTTGATACTGGCCTCATATAAGAAATGATTTTAAATTCTGGTTTCATTGTTGTTTTATAGGGACCGGACTGAACTTATAATTGGGGATGACAACTTGCTTATGTTGATCATTAATGCAGCCAATGAGGGCGAAGGGGCGTATGAGGCGGAGCTTCATGTGACTCTCCCACCAGAGGCAGACTATATTGGTGTGGAGCGTAGACGTGAGGTAAACAACATTAGCCATTATCCTTTTTGACTGTACATATACTGTATGTAAAACTGGTAAAACTGTGGTGTTGTGTGACGTTTGATCTAGGGAGGCATGTTAAAGTGGAAGTCCACTTCCAGAACAAAAATTGACAGAAAATTGTACTCACCCTTTGTCATCCAAGATGTTCATGTCTTTTTTTTCAGCCGTAAAGAAATTAAGTTTTTTGAGGGAAACATTTCAGAATTTTTCTCCATATAATGGACTGATATGGTGCCCCAACTTCCAAAATATAGTTTAAATGCGGCTTCAAACAATCCCAAATGCGGTTGTAAACGATCCCAGGTCTTATCTAGCGAAACGCTCGGTTATTTTCATAAAAATAATACAATTTCTATACTTTTTAATGTCAAATGCTCGTCTTGTCTTGCTCTGCCTAAACTGTTTTTCTCCGGTTCATGACAGTTAGGGTATGTCGAAAAATTCCCATCTCATGTTCTCCCTCAACTTCAACATCGTCTTATATTGCTGTTTTACCAGTTTTGTTGAGGGTGTTTGTTCTTCTCTGCATGTTCACTTTGCAAAGATGGGGTCGGTGCTTCTGCAATGATGTAGGATAATTTTGAAATGATTTTTGAAGTTGAGGGAGAAAATACAGATTTTTTTGACGTACCCTAACTGTCTTGAGTCAGAATACACAGAGTTCAAGGAGAGCAAGACAAGACGAGCTTTTGAGATTAAAAAGTATTTAAATTGCATTTTTTAAAATGAAAATAACTGATCGTTTCGCTAGATAAGACCCTTCTTTCTCGGCTGGGATCACTTACAACCACATTTGGGATTGTTTGAAACCGGATTTAAACTTAATTTTGGAAGTTCAATATCGGGGCACCATATCAGTCCATTATCTGGAGAAAAATCCTAAAATGTTTCCCACAAAAAACATAATTTCTTTACGGCTGAAGAAAGAAAGACATGAACATCTTGGATGACAAGGGGGTGAGTACATTATAGAACACAAATTAAGATGTTTTTGATAAAATCCGAGAGTTTTCTGACAAGAGTATGTGAGCGGAGCGCAGAGTGGAAGGAGGAGCGGATTTTTTAAAAGTCGGACTGTCGTGGTTTTCACTTTCCAAGAGCGCTCCACCACCACTCCATCACGAGTACAATTCATGCCAATGGCCTATAATATAACTGCATAGTTAGCAAGAATTCACTTGTTAAACATATTAGGTAGACTGATAGAGATGGATCACTCAGATCATTTAAATCTGGTAAAACACTTATTCCTACACAATCACTCTCTCAATAATGCATTAAAACAAACGTAATCTTACAGTGCTTCATCTGTATCCGATTTCGAATGAGCAGAAATCTGTAAGAAAACGAAAATGTAGGCTACTGTTATTTTCATCACAAACTAAATTTGCACCGCAAAAAGCAGCAATTATACCTTTTAATGCTGACAACCATGTTATAAGCTTGGCATAACCATGTTATAGCTGGAGCAGAGTGATTATTAAACGCCCGGAGCGCAGAGAGGAAATTGTTGCCGCTCCACTCCGCTCACATACTCTGTTTCTGACCCTGCATAGACAGCAACGCAGCTACCATGTTCAAGGCCCAGAAAGGTAGTAAGGACATTGTTAAAATAGTCCATGTGACATCAGTGGTAAAACTGTAATGAAGCTATGAGAAAACTTTTTGTGGGCAAAGAAAACAAACTTTATTCAACAATTTCTTCTCTTCTGTGTCAGTCTTCGATGCATGTTCGTGAAAGTACCACGACGTAGAGCCCGGTTGTGCTGCACCTTGTTTACAAGCAGAGTGAGATGCACGCTGTACATAAAACAGTCTTTGTAAACATGTCTGAAGATTTCAACAGAGAGGATGACTCTCTGTTGTCCAGTCTTATTTGAAACCAGAATATACAGACAATGAACTAATAGAGGCTACGATGGCTCCTGCGTTGAAGACTGACAGGAAAGAAAATAAATTGTTGAATAAAGTCGTTATTTTTCTTTTCTTTGTGCACAAGAAGTATCCTCTTAGCTTCATAACATTACGGTTGAACCACTGATGTCACATGGACTATTTAACGATGCCTTTACTACCTTTCTGGGCCTTAAACGTGTCAGTTGCGTTGCTGTCTACGCAGGGTCAGAAGCTCTCAGACTTCATCAAAAATATCTTAATTTGTGTTCTGAAGATGAACAAAGCTCTTACGGGTTTGTAACGACATGAGGGTGAAAAATTAATGACAGAATTTTCATTTTTGGCTGAACTATCTCTTTAAGAGTGAATGTTAGAGCAGCACTACGGGGCTACTGGCTTGAGAGTGGAAGCACAGCTTGATTTTGGCCTTGCAGCTCAAGGTTCAAGGCTATTGGCTCTCTCTAGCCTGTTGTTAGCCCTGGCTTGCACTGGCCCAACAGTGTAAAATAGGTTAATGTGTGTTTATGAGGGTCTGGGTGGGCGATTACATGTAGAAGTTAATAAATACTGCATGTAGTATAAGTCCTTTGTATGATGTCTTTCATTTATAGTTGCTCTGATTATAAAAGGTTTATTTTAGTCTCAGACTTTCATTGCTGTTTAGTTTATGACTCACTCTATTTTCTTCTTCCAGAAAACAGCTCATGCCTGAGTTTATTTCGCTTATTACAGTGTATAAATATTTTACATGTGTTTAATATCTGTCTATTGTTTAATATCGTTCTGTCGTTCTATCGTTCTGTCTATCTTTCTGTATAGTTCAAGACAAATATGACGTTTTATCGCATTGCAGCTGGTCATGACAAAGTGTAACGTGAGCTCAGGTCTTGTGAAATATCAGATTTACTTAATAGGTTTAAATCCATCATGGTGAAATACTAAATCTGTAATCCATTCTGACTCCGAGTTAAAAACACAAACATGAGCGTTGCAGTGTCTTTGATGTTGTAATGAGGCAGGAATGCAGTGAATGTTGATCTAATTATGGGTATGGTTTCTTATTAAACAGTCTAAAACATGCCTCGTGTCTAGGTGTTCTCTGTAATGCATTTCTGAGATCTAACAGACTTTTTATTTCATTTCATACAGTCCTGCATTCACTTATCTTCATTCATATCTGCTGCTGTCATTCAGTCATTCTATCATCTCGTTCATGCATCGCTGCCTCTTCCCACTTGAGACACTCGCGCTCTGTGGCACTGACCGCAAAAGATCTGACTGCTCTCTGTCTGTCAGTTATGAGTTTAACAGACGCAGTGTATAGCTGGTAATTGCAGCACGTGTTTAAGAGTGCCTCTTAATGCAATTTGCACAACTACATTAGCTGCTCTTCTGGGAGCAGACTGGTTACGGTTTGACTCTGTTTTGGGGAGAGGAAGTGGTTGCCAGAGGAGGGAGATGGTGGAGAAGAGAGACTGATGTAGGGGGTTGAGGAGATGACAGGGGGAGGGCCTCAGTGATGTATGATGTGATTACTATCAGAAAATTCATCATGCACTTTCTCTCTCTTGTTTCCTTTCTTCCGTCCCTCCCTTGACCCTCTAGAGACCTGTTTTCATTGGCTTATGCTAGTTAATGACTGGTTTTGTTTTCAGTGATGTCATGCACCTATTATTTATTTTATTTTATTTTAAAAAATGTAAAGATTAATTGATTTACTATTTAAAATTTATTTAATATTTAAAATCATTTTTAGGGGCCATTATGCTTCTGTTTCTGTTCCTTTACACATTAAGCATGTATTTAACAAAGCAGCTATTATACATTAAATAATGAAGAGCTAAAATATTTTTTCTCTCTGTCTTAGGATCTCCAGCGGCTGAACTGTGAGCACAGGACGGAGAATGATACCAGAGTTGTGGTTTGTGACCTGGGAAACCCAATGGTGGCTGACACAAATGTAAGAGCCATGTCTGTCTACAATCTCTATTTATATGATGTAATGTCTACAGTTTGATCTGAAAATGAATGAAGAAATGCTTGGCCAATGCTTTGCAAGTGTGTGCTACATATTTACGTTATGGACAAATGGTGTGTAATGTGCTTTCTTGCATTACAGTGAGGGTAAAAAAAACCTCAGTACTCGAGGGGGCGATATAGTTTCCTTTAAATGTCTGTGCTATTAAACCAGATGTGTTATCATTCAGATAGCAAACTATAAACCTGTCATCAGTCTAACTATCAGTCTAAACTTAACTAACTTGCTCAGCAATCTTCATTTTAAACAAATAACTGTATACAGCCACCATGACAGAAATTGACTTAAAAGACATTTACATATGCTTGAGTTACATTATGAATTGGATTTTGGTTCATTTGTCATCACATAAAATTGGGCTGGGGTTCATATGCTTGTAGAGTTTGTACTCTTGCGTACTTGCATATGTTTTGGGCCTTAGTTTTCAGTATGAGTTTGAATCCTTCAGTGCATTAACGTAAATGAGCAGGACAGAGGAAGGAGGATTTTAGAGAGGTGAGAAAAGGGTAAGACAGCGTATCAGTTTGCCCTTTAATAGCCAGATATTTAGCAGCGCTGTCAGTTTGCTGAGACTTCAGGTCTTGTATGAGACACCTGCAGATGCATCACACACATACACACATTTACTTGGCTATCTAAATGGGGACATTAGTTATACAGATAGTTATACATTTTCTAACCTAAGCCCACCCCTACGCCAGCCCTACACCTCACAAAAAACTTGACAATTTCAAAACACTTCTTACTTTATTTTTACACCAGTTTTACATATGAGGATGTCCCCAAAGTCTCTTGATCCTGTTCAACCAAAACAGGATGCTGAAACTTTGAAGGAGAGAGGTTCTTTCAGTAAGTGCAAGTGAGATGTGTCAAGTTAATTTAATTTAATTTTATTTTATTTAAAAATTAATGAAATGAGCACTTTAATCAGCAAAGAAATTGATCAGAAGTGACTGTAAAGACATATATAATGTTACAAAAGAGCCTATTCAACGAAGAATCTTGATAGAAGTATCACTGTATCCACAAAAATATTAATATTAATAACTGTTTATTGAGCACCAGTTCAGCATATTAAAGTTTATATTTCCGAAAGGTCATGTGACACTGACTGGATAAATGATAAAATTTAGCTTTGCCATCAAAAGAAATAAGATTTTAATATTATATTATAATATATTACATTATAGTATGTTATAGTATATTATATTAATATTTAACAATATTGCTGTTTAACTGTATTTTTAATCATATAAATAAAGCTGAGATACAGTATATTTTTATTTACGATATGAAGAGTTGTTTTCAGAATATATCTTTTAACTTAATTTTCTTAATCTAAACAAAATACATTTTTATGCATTGTTTTACTATTTTGTTAGATTTGTGCTTAAAACAAGAAATTATTATTGTTTTTTGTGTATTATTGTTGGGCTAGTTACTCAAAAAATGTAATATATTACTCATTACTAGTTACTCCTTTCTGGTGCTGTTCACATGACTAATCGCATCCAAAATACATTTTTTGATTATATAATATATGTGTGTGTGGTGTGTATATTTATTCTGTATATATAAAGACACACACATACAGTTATATTTTGAAAATGTTTACATGTATTTACATGTGTATATTTATATTCATATAATTTATATTATATATAAATATATTTAATATATAAACATAATATATTTTTTCTAATATGTGTACATGCATGTGTGTGTATTTATGTATACATAATAAATATACACAGTATATATTATGTGCACAAAAACTTTTTATTTTGGATGCGATTAATCATTGCCCAGCACTAAAAGTAATACTGTTACATTACTTACTGCTCCCAGTCAATAGTAATTAGTTACACTACAAGTTACATTAGTTTTCCAGTACTTTTACTACTAGTTACATTACTCTTTCATTGCACCCCAAAAACTTGGTAACTGCAGAATTTTTGCAGCCTGTGAATCCATGAAAGTTACAGATGAATGAAGACTACAACTGGCTCACACTGATGACAAGCCACAATATTTTAAATAATTTAGTTTTTTTAATAAAGCAGCAACATAGTAATCTCCAACATGGCTCAAACAGGTAGAACCAACCTAACACTGATAAGATTTGATAAGACAAAGTCTTAGCATCACTACACAATTTACATGTGACATTGATGTTTTTGTCACCCTTTCTCCCTACAAAATTAAAAGAGTGGCTCTATTTCCAGCCACTATATGATGTGGGCTTCTTCATCTTCCGACGAAACTAGCTTGCTGCGTTGGTGACATCACGTGCATACATGCAAGACAACAGTTACTAATAGGGATGATTGGATTTTTAAATTTCAAATTAGCGATTGTGACAAAAAAGTAACTATAGTAGTCAACATTTAAAGTGAACCAAAAAGTTCTTTAAGACAAGAATGGGTATTGTTTTGGTTTTAGGACAAGTTTGATTAAAAGGTTTTGATCCACTTCAAATGTTGACTACTGTAGTAACTAGCCATTTTTTTGGATGGTATTGTAATATTATTACTTTAATTTTAGTAGGAATTAGCTACGCTACATGAGAAAGTAATATTAGTACTGCAATGCATTACTAGTAACTAGCTACTGTCCAACACTGATTATTTGCATACTGTATACTGTTAGTGAAAAATTACAAAAATATTGATTAAGAAAAGTCTGTGTATGCGTCCTCACTAACTCATCTGTTTTTTAAGACTACTTGCTTACTGGCCCTGTGGACCCTCGGGAATGTGGCTGTTATACAGATGTGTTCATTCACTTGCCATTAAGGACAAATATACATCTCTCTAATGATATGAGCATGTGTGTTGACTAAAGAGAAAACTTAGCTTGACACTATTTGTGCATTGTGTGATTTTCATTGTGCAGTCTCTCTGCCCCGTTTGTCAGGTTGATGTTGAACATTGTTAATGAGAGTCTGGAAAACAAAACAGCGGGTGGAGAGAAAAAGTGGAATGATGAAGTGAGTGTGTGAAGGGAGGGTGTAAACACATTGGGATGAAGTTTAAGGTTCAGTCTAAACACACTCTCCATCTGTTTACTAGTCACCATGACAACCCGTCTCTAGCCATCCCAAATATCTCAGCCTGGGGTGCAGTTATAACAGTTACAAAACACACTCTTGACCTGTCACACATACTCAACATACACTCAACACAACATCCTGCCCTGCATCTCATATACACACATACACACACAAACACATGCATAAAGCCATATTCCTGAGTCCAGATTATTCATTATTTTGAATTGCATATTCATGTACAGTATTATGTTTTTGATTGATATTTCTACTAGTAGTCATTTGTAAACTCAAGGGTGACATCCATTTATAAAAAGCTCTCTCTGTCTGTCTCTCTCCTTCTCTCTTTCTCTCTCCATCGGTTTCCCATTTCCTCAAAGCCCTCGGGGTGATCTGCTCATTAGGCTCCAGTCCGCTTCATTCCTGCTTCATCCATATTGAGCATTTCTCTTTCATTAAAAGCAGGGAAGATTATGTTGTATCATTATCCTAAATCGACGTACGCAGCTGTAAGGATTTTTTGGTTATAGGAGAAGTTTTGTGACTTGGACACATTTCAAGACATAATATATTTTGGAACATGTTATGAAGAAAACCAAGGTCTCTCCAACTAAAAAAAATGGCTAGTTGCATCTAAAGTACTTTAGTTGGCTGGATAAAAGTTCTGTAAAATAATAAATCTGAGTTACAGTAACAATGGTCAGCTTTGTGAAAAGGTTTTTAATCGACTTACTGTTTTTGTGAATTAATATGTAGCGTTTATTCATCTTGCACATGGAAATTGGCTTCAATATGTCCACTGTTGAGCAGAAAATATTGATTTTTTTTGTTTTTTAATTATAATGAACTGAATATAATATGCCAAAATTACATTTATACCAACCCTGTATGCACACCTATTATTATATACTATTTTTATACTATTATATACTATATATATATATATATATATATATATATATATATACACTGACCAAAATTATAAACGCAACATTTTTGTTTTTTCATGAGCTGGACTCTTTTTCAGCACTTTTTCTATGTACACAAAAGGCCTATTTCTCTCAAATACTGTTCACAAATCTGTCTCCTTCACATAGAGTTGATCAGGTTGTTCATTGTGTGAATGGCTGTGCGAAGTTGCTGGATATTGGCAGAAACTGGAACACGCTGTCGTATACGCCGATTCAGAGCATCCCAAACATGCTCAATGGGTGACATGTCCGGTGAGTATGCTGGCCATGCAAGAACTGGGATGTTTTCAGCTTCCAGGAATTGTGTACAGATCCTTGCAACATGGGGCCATGTATTATCATGCTGCAATATGAGGTGATAGTCGTGGATGAATGGCACAACAATGGGCCTCAGGATCTCATTACAGTATCTCTTTGCATTCAAAATGCCATCAATAAAATGCACCTGTGTTTGTTGTCCGTAACATATACCTGCACATAACATAACCTCACGCCAACCATGGGCCACTCGATCCACAGCGTTGACATCAGCAAACCGCTCACCCACACGACGCCATACACGCTGTCTGCCATCTGCCCTGTACAGTGAAAACTGGGATTCATCCATGAAGAGAACACCTCTCCAAAGTTCCAGACGCCATCGAATGTGAGCATTTGCCCACTCAAGTCGGTTACAACAACAAACTGCAGTCAGGTCGAGACCCCAATGAGGACAAAGAGCATGAGGTCTCAGACAATCTTGGAGGTGAATATGCTGGATGTGGAGATCCTGGGCTGGTGTGGTTACACGTGGTCTGCGGTTGTGAGACCAGTTGGATGTACTGCCAAATTCTCTGAAACGCCTTTGGAGACAGCTTATGGTAGAGAAATGAACACTCCTGCAGTCAGCATGCCAATTGCACGCTCCCTCAAAACTTGTGAGATCGTCATTTGCACATTTGCTCCACCCACTACAGGAAAAACCGGCTGTATCTTATGGTTGTTCCTAAAAGCTGGGGAATTCCAAATGAACTCCATTATTCTGACAGGAAAATACAACAAAGAATATTGTTTACATGTAACACTTGCGAGTAAAATCTAAGCCAATGGCTGATGTTAAACATCATTTAGTCACCCAGAGTGAAGACTGAGTTGCATGTGCAAGTGATTTCCTAGAATATAGGATTGTAACAACCTATTTTCATAAACACACTCTTAAAAATAGATTCCAAAAGAGGGTTTTCGCAGTGAATATGCAAGACTTCCGGTTCATTAGCTGCTGTAGGGAAATAGTGATTAGAATAACAAAGTGCAGTAATTGTTAAAACAGTTTGCACTACAAACCACTGTGTTCATAATTAAGATGATACATGAAATAATATGCTCAGACACACTAGTTTGCAATATCAAGCAGTGAAACGGGCTGTTTTATACAGCTAAAAATAGCTGGAAGCGGGAGAGACCGAAAGCCTTGCACATAAAATTTACAAATGCTCTTATGGGGAAAATAAGGTGGATAGAAGAACCATTTTGGTACCCCTAAGAACATTTCAGTGAACAGTTCTTAAAATAACTATTTTGTTTCTTAGTGTGAATAACATTTTAATAAATTTAAAGAACCTTTGGTGCAATTAAAAGTTTCCATGGATTTTAAAGTTTCTTAATGGAACCACAGATGGCAGTAAAAAACTTTTTAAGAGTGTATATAAAAAAGTATTATTTACTATATTATTTGCTTCTGAGCATTCATTTTGCAGTGTATTTGACACACATACCTGCATCTTTATTAGCCAGTTTACCCCTCTTCTCCTCTGTTTGTTTGGATTGCAGTGCTTGTTAAAGCAATTGAAACGTAATTCGTCTGTAATTTGATGCATAGCTGGTAAATGCTTTGGCTCGAGCAGTGCCAGCTCGCTGAGAGCGGAGGCAGGGCAGAGATGTTTATGGCTGTTTTTACTACAGCAGGTCAAAAGATTGTTGCTCATAAAATATAAATCAGAGCATCACAACTGAATAGGCGAAATATTACCTGCTGATGGGTGTGCAATATGAACCTGTGGTTTTAAAATGGTATTAGTCAGTGTGTGTGCAGACAGTTGGCTCAGAGGTCTATGTTTTTATGTCCAGTTGGCCTGTCGCAGCGGTGGATTGTGGGTTTTGGAATAGAGCTTGTAGATTCATTCAGCATATAAAAGAGAGTGTCAGCAAATGTGTCATTTTTGAGCACATACTGTACCATGTATTTTATAGAGTATTATAATTTATTTTATTAAATAATTTTTGCTAGCATGCTATTATAATATTTATTAATATTTTCATTTTTTGACTTTTAATTTGTTTGTTTTTGTGATGTGTTTTTGACATTTTCATTAGCTACTGTATTTTATATAGCTGTCATTTATTTTATTTCTGTTTTAGTTTTAGTTTTAGTTTTATATATTTATAAATTTGAAAAAATATTTCAAATTTTTTCAAATTTTCGTTTAATTGTGTAAAGATTTTCATCACATATTTATATTTTATTTCAACCTTATATGACAGAAAACAGTTTTCTAGTTCATTTTAATTTATCATATGCTATCTGTTATTTAGTAAACATGAGGAGCAGGATTTTGGACCAATGAGCTTTCGGTGTGGGCGTGGCTGTGCAGCACAGTGACACTAAGTTGAAAGAAATTGACATATATACCCATTCTCATTTGTTGCTGTTGAGGATACTTGGCATTTTAGCATGGTTAGCATTAGCACTGACTAGTTTTTTTGAAAAATAGCAAAGAGGGGATGAAAGGGTTTGCATGGAACCATTAAAGCCCAAAAATGCAAGTTCTGTCATCATTTACTACCCTCATGTCGTTCCAAACCTGTGCGACTTTCTTTCTTCTGTGGAACACAAAGGAATAGAAAGCGAGTTGTTTGGCTCTGTGACCTGTTAACATATTCCAGATTTAGAAAGAGGGGGCGTTGTCATGGTGACAGGCTTCGTCATGGAGCCTCCGGGGTTAAACCCACATGGGCCAAATTATCATGGCACCAGCAGAGGAGGGTGACAAGGCCGCAGATCCCCCACCTCACATGCAACAAGCAAAATGAGAAACACGTCATGAGCTCACAATCGCAAAAAAACACGCGCACACCGTCATCATGATTCCATCCACACATGGAATCAGCATGTAGCCTGTGATCAAATTCTTTCTTATTTTCTGTTTTCTTTTACAAAACTTTCCAAACTATCTGCTCATACCCCATAAAAAGGAAGTCATAAGCATGTGGTGCAGCTCATTCATCACAAATAGGGCATCACAAGACCAATGTGCACAAAAGATGTTAGTCACACCACCTCAAACAACACGAACAGACGGTTCCTGTATGAAGAACAGCAGTTTTTTTTGTACTGATCCGGTTCTCTGAAGTAGAAGCAACCATTTGTTATATTTATATTTATTGCTAATATAATTAATTACTGTTAAGTTATATTTCTTGTCACTTTCTGCCTTTATTGAATAGGACAGTTACAGTTACAGATCAAAAGTTTACATACACCTTGTAGAATCTGCAAAATGTTCATTATTTTACCAAAATAAGATGGATCATACAAAATGCATGATATTTTTTATTTAGTACTGACCTGAATAAGATATTTCATATTATAAAAGATGTTTAAATATAATCCACATGGCAAAATAATAGTTAAATTCATAAAAATGATCCTGTTCAAAAGTTTACATACACTTGATTTTTAATATTGTGTCGTTACTTAAATGATCCACAGCTGTGTTTTTTTGTTTAGTGATAGTTGCTCGATAGTTGCCCTTGTTTGTCCTGAACAATTAAACTGCCCGCTGTTCTTCAGAAAAATCCTTCAGGTCCCACAGATTCTTTGGTTTTTCAGCATTGTTGTGTATTTGCATCCTTTCCAACAATGACTGTATGATTTTGAGATTCACACTGAGGACAACTGAGGGACTCATATGCAACTATTACAGAAGGTTCAAATGCTCACTGATGCTCCAGAAAGAAAAACAATGCATTAAGCCGGGGGTGAAAACTTTATGAATTTGAAGATCAGGGTAAATGTAACTTATTTTAATTTCTAAGAAGCATGTAAGTCTTCTGTAGCTTCTGAGGGGTAGTACTAAATGAAAAAAAAAAAATGATATTTAGGCAAAATAAGAAAAATGTACACATCTTCATTCTGTTCAAAAGTTTTCACCCCCGGCTCTTAATGCGTGGTTTTTCCTTCTGAAGCATCAGTGAGCATTTGAACCTTCTGTAATAGTTGCATATGAGTCCCTCAGTTGTCCTCAGTGTGAAAATATGGATCTCAAAATCATAGTCATTCTTGGAAAGGGTTCAAATACACAATAATGATGAAAAACCAAAGAATTTGTGGGACTTGAAGTATTATCCTGAAGAACAGCGGGCAATTTAACTGTTCAGGACAAACAAGGGACTCAAGAAAAACTATCACTAAACAAAAAAAAAAAAACACATGTGGATAATTCAGGTAACAACACAGTATATGTAAAGTTTTGAACAGGGTTATTTTAATAAATTCATCTATTATGTTCTTTTGTGGACTATATGTAAATGTCTTTTATGTGAAATATCTTATTCAGGCCAGTACAAAATAAAAAATAACATGCATTTTGTGCAATCCCTTTTATTTTGGTACAGTAACTACCATTCTGTAAGGTGTATGTAACTTTTGACCTCAGCTGTAAGTAAAGACAGGAAACCATCAGAAAACCGCTGCCAATAAAGCTTTGTCTCTTTTGGCTCTTAATTTTAATAATCCCAATAAACCATCAGTCTCACTAATGTGAATCATCTTCTAATTGAAAATGCATTAAATTCAGCTGTAGTTTTGAAATAACAGTGTAAATGTCTTTTGTGAGCCATAATTCATACAAATGCGACATGACTCGCCCTATCTATTGCTCTCACTGTGGTACTCAATGAAGAAAGGAGTTTCATGGTCTGTAAAATGAAACGCACTGAATGAGTTTATTGTTTCACTGACTCCTACCCATTTAAGCTAATGTCACATTTGGGTGATGCAGAATCACAAAACTTGGCAACAGTTAATGGTTTTGGTCTCTATCCACAACACCTCGAAGAGAAGGATTTCCCAGCGTTGTTCAAGCGATATATTATCTCTTAAGAGAGTGGGCTGATATTTTAGGGGTGATACACTACTGACAACACTGTAAATAATAGACTGACAGGCTCATTTTTTGGCATACATTGTTCTTTGTTTTTAATCACAATCCAGCCATTTTCAAGCTTTCTGGATGCACTCTGTCCAGCTTTACTTTTTCAATCTGTAATCCATCTGAAAAAATAACATTGCACATATGTATTCCAACACAGTGCTTTTGATGTGTGTGTTTGTGGAAACTACATCCTATGTTTCATTCCTACATTGTGAAATGCATCTAATCAAACACACTTGAGGAACTCAAGGACATTTTTCCCATGTTGTACGCTAGGATCTGTTCTGAGTTTCATTAAAACTTTCGATTAAGAGTTATTGTCTCATTAGTGTAATTAGATGATTACTGTTGCCACAGAAACATGTGAACCAGCCCTTGTAAACTTGTAAAGTTGAAGTCTTATTTCTCAACACATGCATGAAGTTGCAAAGACGTGATCTTCATTTGATTTACCAACTCTCTGAGTTTTAAAAATCGACGCGAGACCACAAAAAGAGGCTCCGTGGCCAGTTCCCTCTTTAAAGTTTAACAGCACTTGTTACTCTCACCCGTCTGTTATGAAGGGGCTTTGTAGTAAGGAAGGTTTCCGCCTGGGGAAGCTCATTTATGGGGCTCCAGAGTTAGCACATAGCCTTTAGCTAAAGGACTGGCCTTCATTATCCATCCCAGCAGCCATTATCAGAGTTCTTCTAATGAACTACACCATATGGACACAGTTACAGCCAACGAGAAAGAGATGATTAGTGAAATTTTACTATTTGTTTGCGAATGAAGATGCCAGTGTTTAGACTTCGTTCAGCAGAGCAGAAAAACAACAAAAGATATAAATCAGAGAAAATGACTTTATAAAGACTTTTTTAAGAGCTGGCAGACTTTTTGACTGTATGTAAGGCAAATTGGAAATATATGAATAACTGGTAACACTTTACATTAAAGGGTTAATTCGCCCAAAAATGAAGATTCTGTCATTAATTACTCACCCTCATGTCGTTCCAAACCCATAAGACCTTCGTTCATCTTCAGAACACAAATTGAGATATTTTTTATTAAATCCGAGAACTCTCTGACCTGCTATCACGTTTAAGACCCAGCAAGGTAGTAAGGACATTGTTAAAAGTCCATGTGACATCAGTAGTTCAACCCTACGAGAATACTTTTTGTGCGCAAAGAAAACAAAAATAACGACTTTACTTAATAAACTCTTTATTTAACAAGAGTACCAAGGCACATGTGTTTTCTTTGTGCACAAAAAGTATTTTCGTAGTTTCATAACAAGGTTGAACCACTGATGTCACATGGGCTATTTTAACAATTTCCTTACTGCTTTTCTGGGCCTTGAATGTTTTAGTTGCGTTCCTGTCTATGCAAAAATACCTTAATTTATGTTTCAAAGATGAACGAAGGTCTCACGGAATTGGAACGTCATGAGGTTGAGTAACTCGCATTAACATTTTATACAAACAAAACTGGCGTCATTTGGCAAACTTTAGATTCAGGTTAATATTTCAATATTGATTTAATGAGTAGACATGTAATACTTCTAGTTCAATCATTTTCATGTTACGTGTTGGGGGTGTAACAGCAGTGAGACTGTCCAGACAGAGCCCACACTCCTCCCCCCAGCATGTAAGACGGCACAGTGTTAATTGTGGTGGGTTTTTCCTGTATGAGACACTGGGGGTAGAGCTCTATTCTGTTTTACTGAGCACTTACAGATGTCCCTTAAGCTTTTGATGTCTTCATGTTTTTCCCTTTCTTCTTTCTCTCTCTCTCTCTGGTTCTAGTTGTCGGTTGGTTTACGGTTTTCTGTACAGAGGTTGGAAGATGCCCCTCCTACCATTGGCTTTGAGCTGCAGATACACAGGTACAGTAAATATTTCACCTGTATGCCAATTACAGATCTGCAAGTAGCTTCAAGTAATCATAACGTATTCTCACAGCGATTATCTTTGACTGACACACACACAGTTATACACATTTCTGGCCAAATCATTGTCAACACCGAAGTGCTTACGCTCCCACTGGTCATATATTTATTAAGTGAATAAGTATGTGTGTCTGAGAAGCTGAACACAATGCTGGCTAATATTTCTGGTACCTTAACTTGTAGTTTAATTTAAAGGCCTCTCGCACTACTCACTTGGGTGTGTGTGTGTTAGAACATGGTAAGTGGTGTGTCACTTTGATGTATGTTTTAGGGGGTCATTTGGAAGCAAGGGCCCCAAATGTTGGTCGTTATAAAGTCAGGGCGCTTCAGAACAGGAAGCTGAGTGTTGATAAGATGTCCTTGGATGGGTCACAGAAAATGGATGGCATACCTAAAGAGACTCTGTTTGTCTACGTGTGGGTGTATGTAGAGAAAAATTACAATTTTGAAAAATACTGGTGGGAAAAGTAGGTTGTCTGCTTTTTTGGCATCTCTTTTCCCATTATTAGAGATGGGTCATAATGGTCTAATCATCAAACACCCAAGTAGCACACGAGTAGCTCTGTGATAGCACTCTATATCAGCATGGCTGTGATTTAGCAGTGATTTAGCAATATATTTTATTGTAAATTATATTTTATAATATAAGTTATACACTACCAGTCAAAAGTTTTTGAACGGTAAGATTTTTAATGTTTTTAAAGAAGTCTATTCTGCTCATCAAGTCTGCATTTATTTGATCCAAAGTACAGCAAAAACAGTAATTTTTTTAAAAAATATTTTTACTATTTAAAATAACGTTTTCTATTTAAATATATTTTAAAATGTAATTCAAAAAGCTGAATTTTTCATGTGACTCCAGTCACATAATCCTTCAGAAATTATTTTAATATTTCGATTTGCTGCTCAAAAACATTTATTATTAGTAGTATTATTATTATGTTGAAAACAGCTGAGTAGAATTTTTTCAGGTTTCTTTGATCAATAGAAAGTTCAGAAGAACAACATTTATCTGAAATGGAAATCTTTTGTAACATTATAAATGTCTTTATCATCATTTTTGATCAATTTAAAGCATCCTTGCTTAATAAAAGTATTAATTTCTATAATTTCTTTCCCCCAAAATTATACTGACTCAAAGCTTTTGAATGGTATAATGTATAATGTTACAAAAACTTTTTATTTCAGGTAAATGCTGATCTTTGGATCTCTCTATTCATCAGAGAATTCTGAAAATATGTTCTCAACTGTTTTAAATATTAATAATAATAATAATAAGAGTAATAACAAATGTTTCTTGAACAGCAAATCAGAATATTAGTATGATTTCTGATGGATCATGTGACAGTGGAGTAATGGTGCTGAAAATTTGGCTTTGATCACAGGAATAAATTACATTTTAATATATATTTAAATATAAAGCAGTTATTTTAAATAGTAAAAATATTTCGCAATATTACTGCTTTTGCCGTATTTTGGATCAAATAAATGCAGGCTTGGTGAGCAAAAGAGAATTCTTTAAAAAAAACTTACTGTTCAAAAACTTTTGACTGGTACTGTATAAATTTTATTTTCGGCTGAACTATCCCTTTAAGAACATGTAAACTGACTTGTCAAATTTTGAAGTTCTGCATATCATTACATTGTGTATTTAGCAGAACTCCCTACTTGCTTTGCATGTCCTTGGCCATGTTCTGTTAAGCACAGGGGTGAAGTGTATTTGTTATAATAACACTCCTCACTGTGATGTTACTCACACATACGCGTAGGGCGGTTTAATGTGCACGTTAGTTTTGGGGTGTTGAGATGACTGCCAGGCTGCTCTCAGAGGGGGGATATTTCCCTAAGGGTTTAATCACTGAACCCTAAAGTCTCTCCATAACTCAGAGCAAGGTTAGGTCAAACAGGAGGGCGAATCTAAGGGTGTGTATGTGTATGTTTGCCTGCACATGTGAGTGTGCACATGTAATATGTTTGCACTTAAGTGTGTGTGCTGTATGAATGCATTTGTGGTGTGTGTCTTATCTGCTTCGGTATATGCGTCTCTGGAGAATAGAAAAATTTTCTGGTGACTAATGTTAGCCACATGTTCCTCTGCCCACTCTGATTTTTCACCTTGAGACAGAATAAGAGTGAAAGACAGAGAAAGGGGGAGAGAAAACTTCAGATACAGAGGGATAGAAGCCAGGTGTCATGCAGCAAGAAAGATTGTTTTGTCTTTCAAGTCTTTTAAAGTTGTGTGTGTATGACACATGGCTCTGATGGTTTGTAATAATGATTTTTTTACTTTTAAAAGTAATTTATTTAATTATAAAAACTTCAAATAATATACAATACCATTCAACAGTTTGTGGCTGGTATAATGTTTTTGAAGAAGTATTTTACTCACCAAGGCTGAATTAATATTTATCAAAAAAACGTAAACCTGTAATATTATGAAATCTAATTACAATTTAAAATAACTGATACATTTTAAAATGTCATTTATTCATGTGATGGCAAAGCAGAATTTTTAGTATCATTATTCCATTCTTTCTTCAGAGTCACATGGTCCTTCATAAATCATTCTAATATGCTAATATACATTCATACTCATTCTAATTTTTAAGATCATTGTAAATATATACACTACATATAGTAGTATAGTCGCTTTTGATCAATTTAGAATAAAATAATAAAAGTTAATTTCTGACCCCAAATTTTTGATATATAAAATTATAGAATTTTGTCTTTAGTATTGTTCTTTTTCTGCTTTTATGAAGTTTATTTTATATTGCTGGGTTCTGATTCTCTCAGGATGGAAATGTAGGTGCTGGAATCAAGGTATCACATTTTCTGACTCAAGATTTAGTATTTAATAAGACTTTTAGACCTGAATGAACGAAACAGAATCTTACAAGACTTCAAAGATTTTTGTGGTTTCATTGTTCCTTTCAGTCACACAGTGAGTTTTATAGCATATAGTAAATATATATCGTTTTTTGTGAGCCCCAGTTATTCCACAAGATCAAGGTTACAATTGCCAAACCTCTCCTTCCACTTCCTAGATTATATATTATATATATAATATGTATATATATATACTTTTACACTTTACTCATATGTTTTTGACAGCTGCATAGTTATTAAAGAGACATTTAAAGGGATAGGTCAGCCAAAAATGAAAATTCTTTCATTAATTACTCACCCTCATGCCGTTCCAAACCTGTAAGACCTTCGTTCATCTTCGGAACACAAAAAAAAGTTATTTTTGATGAAATCTGAGAGCTTTCTGACCCTGCATAGACAGGCCCAGAAAGGTAGGTAGGACATTAATAAAATAAATGCACAGCAAAGACTGACACAGAAGAGAATATAATGTTGAATAAAGGATTTTTTTTTGTTTTCTTTGTGCACAAATCTTTATAACATTGAAGTTGAACCACTGATGTCACATGGACTATTTTAACAAAGTCCTTACTACCTTTCTGGGCCTTGAATGTAGTAGTTGCGCTGCTGTCTATCCAGGGTCAGAAAGCTCTCAGATTTAATCAAAAATATCTTAATTTGTGTTCCGAAGATGAACAAAGGTCCATCTTTGTTCCCACGACATGAGGGTGGGTAATTAATGACAGAATTTTCATTTTTGGGTGAACTGTCCCTTTAATAAGGTGTGTGTCAATGATTTATGAGGAGAGAATCTGAAATTACGTGACCAGAAAGGCCAAAAAGAGGTTCAGATGTGTCCATACTCCCCAGGTGAACATTCACTTGTATAATATTTTATACTGTATAAAACGAGACAGAGGGTCGTCTGATGTACTGATGTATGCGTGTGGCTGGTGGGGATACTGTGGTTTTCACTTCACAATGACTGACCAGACATTTGACTCAGGACGGCGACACACTCCAATGAAAACAGTATTGTTCCCTCTTCACCCTCTCATCCTCGCATTTTTAAAGGACAGACATGTTCACAGAACAGATGCTGTCTGCCTCAGGCTCACACATGGATCTGTTCAATAGTCTGAGGCACTTCAGTTCACTGCGGCCTACTATACAGAGCATTACTGTCTCATAGTACACACTACATAACTTTATTTTAAGTCAGAATGTTACCTTGATATTGTAGCTTAAAGAATAATTGCAAATGTTGAAATTGAACAATAAAGTGTTTGTTTCTTTGAACAGCTCAAATAAGGATAACTCAAGAAGCTCTCCAGTGAATCTGACTCTAAGCATTGCAGCGAGAGCACAGGTGGAGATCAGAGGGTGGGTATCTCTCTTTATCTGTCTCATATCTGTGGAAAATGAGCAGTCTCAGTCCAATTTGAATAAAAGAACCCAGACTGCCACTGTTTTCTTGTTCAGAAAGAGCTTAGTTTATTCCCTGGATTCTTACAACTACAGATACAGACATTTACTTTTACTTAATTCTGTAATTTGCCACATTACAGAATTAAAATTGGTTGTGAGTGGTGTTTACTGGCAAATATTTAAGACTGTATATAAATGTCTGCATCGTACAGTACCTGCTTATAAAGAAAATTGTCTTTTTTTTTTCCTTAGTGTGTCTCACCCAGCTCAGGTTGTTTTGCCTTTCCCTCGATGGGAACCTAAAGAGAAACCTGTCAGAGAGGATGACGTCGGCCCTCAGGTTCAACATATATATGAGGTGCGGATTGAACAGACACAAAACAAAACATGTATGGTGAACATGGAGTGTTTTAAACACAGAAATAGAAGAAGAGAGAGGGAAACTAACGTGCTCTGTTAAATGGCCAGTAAATGGCAAATATCCAAAACTCTGGTGTAATCAAAGAGATCCATATCAGTAATTGCTTTTAATAAAACACACAAGTACATAAACAAGTCATGCCACAGCTTATCAGCATATTAACATTACATACATATACTGAACACGCTGGGTGTAAGTGAATTCATTTCATTTTTATCTGAAAGACAGTATAATTTTATGACTCAATATTATTTTTAACAACAACCCAAATATCTCTCCAACAATAAAATTAAACACTAGTCTATTATAAGAAATCTGGTACACTTATCACAATAAACTTTCCCCCGTGGAGTGCATTCAGCTAGCAAAACCAACTTCTGGAAAGCTATTTATTTGTTGTTTGTTTTTGTGGAGACTCTTGACCTCTTTTTGCTGCAAGAGGGCCTCACTGAATGCCATCTGTCCCTCGGCTATTAATTTTTTAATTGGCTGTAATGTTGGCCAGACGCTGTACAGATGGTTTATGTTAGATGCGGCTTCAGCTCATGTTCGGTCCAACCGCTAAAGCTAATGCTAGCCCAGGGTGTTTGATTAAATGTTTATCAGTTCTTGTACATTCTTTTGTATTAAATAAAAATCTGATTCGTATTAATTGATTTTGGATGAAAATTTACCATAGATTTGTTATAGTAAATGGTACAAATGTTAATATTAGCCATTTATTGGTTATTGGCTGTAACATTAAAACATTATCGGCCTGTTGGTATTGTCCATCGTTGGTGTATCTCTATAAATGTTTATAAGGGAACAAATTCAATATTTTATTAAAGGGAACCCTGGGTATTAAATCTTAAATGGCTTAATATAACATAAATGATGTCTCTTACTGAAATATGTAGCAGAAAACCCCTAAAAGATTTACATTATTTGAAAAAACGACATTGTTTCATATATATTTTGGACTATTGGGGGAGCCATTATTTTGATGACGTCAAATGGCTGCACTCTGTGAGCTACTGATGATACCTGTTGCTATTTTTACCGCAACACAACTCTAAAAGTATAATACTGATCTGATGCCACATTGTGCAGCTTTTGGTTGTAATTTTCAGTCAAAGCAGGAGAAGCGTGTACATCTTCACTGCTTTCCTAGCGATAAGAAGAGGAGAAAAGAATGGGAAGATGCCTATGGATGAATAAAACTTCCTGAAGACCTGCGTATTTGTTCTCTCCACTTTATCCCTGATGCCTTTGAGGCTTTTAGTACACCACAGCTACTGAAAGAGCTTACAAATGGCAGAGAAAGAAACGCTAGATACCATCCTGGCAGGATGTAAACATGTCGACACTTGTCATGATGCCGCAGCCACCAAGGAGTTTCTCAGTGCAGATTTCACTTTATATCCAGGGATGTTTAGACTCCTTGTAGTCTACACTAATATCCTTTGCCACCTATAAGCTCTTTCAGTAGCTGTGGTCATCATATCAGTATTTTATTTTCCAAGCTGTGTTGCAGTAAAAATAGCAACAGGCAGTGACAGTAGCTCACCGAGTGCAACCATTTGATGTCATCGAAATAATGACGCCCCCCTTAGTCCAAAATATGTAGTATATAAAATGATGTGGATGTTTTTAAATGGTGTAAATCTTTCAAAGGTTTTCTACAATATATTTCAGTAAGAGACATCATTTGTTATATTAAGCCATACAGGCCTTAATACCCAGGGTTTCCTTTAATAGATTTAAATGAATTCAGTTTATGCAGATTTTGTTGTTGATCTCTTTCTGTATCTGTCTTCCTCTTCCCAGTTACATAATAAGGGTCCAAGTTCAATAAGCAGGACTGTGTTGGAGGTGGGCTGGCCCAGTCGGTACCGTGAGGAACACCTCCTTTATGCCCTTCAGATCATTACTGATGGACCTGTTCACTGCAGTGTCAACGGCTCCATAAACCCGCTGAAGTTGGAGGTACAACATGCACACAAACTCTTGTTTTTTTTTCTCCTTGAGAGAGTCCTTCTTAAAGAGATCAAATGCCAGAAGAAAGTGTCTTTGTTTTTAACAATGCTTTGGTGAAGTTGAGCCCCTGAAAAAACTAACAACTAAAAAACCTTGAACTTTGTAGTTGCGTTGCTGTCTATGCAGGGTTAGAAAGCTCTTGGACTTCATCAAAAATATCTTAATTTGTGTTCTGAAGATGAACAAAGGTTCTACAGGTTTGGAACGACATGAGAGTAATTAATGACAGAATTTTCATTTTTGCGTGAACTATCCGTTAGTCTTTTTGTCCGTCTGTATCACTTCTGTTTCTCTCGTCTGTGTTCTATGCTGCCATAAATCTCAGGTTTCTGTGTTTTTACTAATGAGCCTCAAATAAATGTAAAACTATGTCTGCTGAGTCCTGCTTGTTTTAGATCAGAGAGTGTTGGACTAATTCTGACTTCTCTGCTCTCTTGACTGGACTTTATTATCGCTGTTCAGATTTCATGTGCAGTCATTATGAAGCGTCACAGCGTCCTCATGAAGTCTCTGTGCCTTGTAACTGATCTGCGTTCACGCTGAGTTCAGAATTTTAACCACCTGGACTGATATTAGAGCTCTTTTCCTGTGAACTTTAGAGGAGAGAGTTTTGGCCCAGAGTTTTGGCTGAGAACTTTGTGTCTGCCTCTCTGGCCACATTCACACAGTGACAAACACTAGAGTAGAAATAGAAAAACCAATAGGAAATAAGTAAGTTTAGGTACTAAAATTACTAAAAATTTAACTAATAATAATTTTTTAATTCCTCTCCTATCTCTGTCCTCCTCCTGCATGCTTAGACTTCCACTCTTCAGGACACTCCAGAATTACTAGGCTTTCTGAGGAACAGCAGCAGCCCGACTCGCCACAGACGATCTGTTTCTACAGCCCAGAGTTACAACAGCAAGATACTGGTATACACACAACTCGTACACTCCCATCGGTACCACAAACACTCACACAAGCCTCTTGAAGCGCATGAGGGAACAGCCTCATATATGTGACAGATAGACTCTTATGTTGAACTTGACGTGTTATGGGGACCTTTGCTGACCTCAAAGGCTGAGTTCACCTGTAAATCTCATAACAGGTCATTCATATTATGCTTATTGTCTTGCTCTCTCAAAGTGTCTCTTTAGGGGGTTTGTGTGTGTGTGCATAGGCCAGCTGGTTTTGATAATTGTAGTCCATCACACCTCAGGCAATGAGATAAGACGGGGCAGAGGTCATGTCCTATGAACATACACAAACATTTGACATAGAAACTTCATACTTATACACCATCACTCATCTCCTTAAATGTGACAACAAAAAAACACAAAATCAAGTGTGAGGCTTTCAAGACACATCTACAGAGGTACAACAAAGTGAAAATGACATATAAATATTTATACATTTATTTAAATGTTCAACCCCAGATTTTTATTCTTTCAGGCAACAGGAAGAGAGATATGGGAATAAATTAGATCTCAGGCTTCTTCACGTTTTCTCTCATTGTGTGTGTTTGTGATAGAACTGCTCAAATATCAACTGCCTGATGGTGGAGTGTGTTGTGGATCGCCTGGATCGAGGGCAAAGCGCAGTGATCAAGTTTAGATCTCGACTCTGGGCTCACACCTTCTTACAGGTACTTTTATCACACAAATATGCTTGATTTTCTTGCCTATTGATCAAGGACATTTTGTTGGTTAAAGGAATAGTTCACTTCCAGAATAAAAGTTTCCTGATAATTTACTCCAAGACGTTCATGTCTTTCTTTCTTTATTTGAAAAGAAATTAAGGTTTTTGAGGGAAATCGTCCAAGATTTTTCTCCATATAGTGGACTTTAATGGGGATCAACAGGTTGAAGGTCTAAATTGCAGTTGTTGTTGTTTTTTTTTTACCACAAATGCTCGTCTTGCACTATTCTGACTTCATGCATTACAAAGTCACGTTGGAAAGGTCATGCGTGACATAGGCCAAAGTACAAGCCAGTGTTTACAAAGCAAACATGCAAAGATTCAAACACCCTTTACAAAAAAAGATAAAACAATGATGTCGGACGATTTTGAAGTTGGAGGAAAAAATGAGATGGAGGTTTTCACCCTACCCTACCTTTTTGAACCAAAGCACACAGACGAAGAACTAACTGACCTTCAGCCCACTGGTTGTCATTGAAGTCCCCTATATGGAGAAAAATCCTGGAATGTTTTCCTCAAATACATTCATTTCTTTTTGACTGAAGAAAGAAAGACAGAAACATCTTGGATGACATGAGGGTGAGTAAATTATCAGGCATTTTGGTAACACTTCACAATAAGGTGTCATTTGTTAACATTAGTTCAGCATTTTTCTCCATATAATGGACTTCATTGGTCCCCCGATTTTGAACTTCCAAAATGTAGTTTAAATGCAGCTTCAAAGGGCTCTAGATGATCCCAGCCGAGGAAGATTTTTTTCGAAAAATAAAAATTTGTATACTTTTTAAGCACAAAAGCTTGTGTAGCACAGGTTCTGGGATGCACGTTCATGACGCTACGTACTATTGAATCACGTCGAAAGGTCACGCGGCACCACAGACAAAGCGAACACCCAAAGACTAAGAAAGTGCAAGTAAGTTTTGTTTACAAACAAAAAGGTACAACGATGTCGGATGATTCTGAAGTTGTAGGAGAAAATAAGATGGAGTTTTTCCGACATACTCTACCTTTCTGAGCCAGAGTACACAGACAGTGAACTTAGACGTGATTCGTAGTACTGATGGGAAGTTTGGATCAAAATGAACGAATCGTTTAAGAACGCCCTATCACTAATTTGTAGCACCATAGATGCGCATTCCAATGGCCTGTGCTACATGAACTTTTGTGCTTAAAAAGTATACACATTTTTCTTTTTCAAAAAAAATGACAGATCATTTCACTAGATAAGACCCTTCTTCCTCAACTGGGATCGTTTAGAGCCCTTTGAAGCTGCATTTAAACTGCATTTTGGAAGTTCAAAATCAGGGCACCAATGAAGTCCATTATATGGAGAAAAACCCTGAAATGCTGTCTTCAAAAACCATAATTTCTTTACAAATGAAGACAGAAAGACATGAACATCTTTGACGACAAGGGGATGAGTAAATTATTTGTAAATTGTTGTTCTGGAAGTGGAGTTCTCCTTTAACTAATGAACCTTATTGCAAAATGTTACCAGATTTTTTTGTTCTGGAAGTGAACTAGCCCTTTAACCTCTTTAAAGGGATAGTTCACTCAGAAATTAAAACTCAGATTAATCATTTATACATCCTCATTTCATTCTTTATGTTCCTAAAAATACATTTTGTGTTCCACAGAAGAAAAAAGATGCATACAGGTTTTTTTATTGTTTAAAAAGAATAGGTCAATGAGTCATGGAGTCCAAAACAGCACTAAAAAAAGAGAATACCAAACATTCTTCAAAAGATGTTATTTTCCAGTCCAAAGAAAGAAAGTCATACTGTTTGGAACAACATGCGTGTGAATTAATAATGGCAGAATTTTCATTTTTGGATGAATTGTCCCTATAAGAAACCTGCTGGGAAAACCAGCATCCAAAGCACAATATCTGCTGGACACAGTGTATGTAATTACAGAGAAGGATGCAGCATGGAATCTACTGTAGTGCATAAGCATTCACAAACTGTCACAGTGTTTTTAGATGTTATCTTCACAGTATCCCTGTAAAGTCCAGCTGGTGATTTTCACTTCTTAAATCACTGTATGATCAAAGGCTCTTACTAAGATGCGTTTACACTGACTGTGATTTGCAGCAACAAACTGTCCAGCAGTAATTCATTTACAATGAGAGCTGGCGACATGAGCGACCATGGCCCATGCAACAAAGATGAGCAGAGTTCAGCTTTATGCAAATGTGCAATGAAATAATTTGACTTCTACCAATAGGAGTGCAGACAGTGAAGTGTAGGAACTCCTAGGTGTCTTACAGGAGAAGTCCACTTCCAAAACAACAATTCACAAATAATTTACTCACCCCCTTGTCATTCAAGATGTTCATGTCTTTCTGTCTTCAGTCGTGAAGAAATTATGTTTTTTGAGGAAGGCATTTCAGGATTTTTCTCCACATAATGGACTTCATTGGTGCCCCGATTTTGAACTTCAAAAATGTAGTTTAAATGCAGCTTCAAAGGGCTCTAAATGATCCCAGCCGAGGAAGAAGGGTCTTATCTAGTGAAACGGTTTGTCATTTTTTTCGGAAACTAAAAATTTTTACACTTTTTAAGCACAAAAGTTTGTGTAGCACAGGCTCTGGGATGCACGTTCATGTACTACTCAATCACGTCGAAAGGTCACGTGGAACGTAGGTGGAACTGTAGACCCAGTGCTTACAAAGCGAACGCGCAAAGACTAAGAAAGTGCAAGTAAGTCAAACGCTGTTTACAAACAAAAAGGTACAACGATGTCCGACGATTCTGTTGTAGAAGACAATAACACAGACTTTTTGACATACTCTGCCGAAGTACACAGACTGTGAACTTATGGTGAATCGAAGACGTGATTTGTTATAGTGATGGGAAGTTCGCATCATTTTAGCGACTCGGACCTTTGAGTCTCGTTCAGCAAAATGAACAAATCTTTTTTCGAGTCATTTTGTTCATTTTAGCAAAATCAGCATCACGTGACAGCCCCATAAGATGAACGAACGACTCGAAAAACCCAAAGACTCGAAACAGGATTCGCATGCGCGACTGAATGAATCACTCCCCGAGACGACTCGTTCTTCCCGAGTCACATTAAAGATTCGTTCAAAATGAACGAATCGTTCAAGAACGACCCATGGACGCGCATTCAAGAGCCTGTGCTACACAATCTTTTGTGCTTAAAAAGTATACAAATTTTTATTTTTCGAAAGCAATGACCGATCGTTTCGCTAGATTAGACCCTTCTTCCTCAACTGGGATCGTTTAGAGCCCTTTGAAGCTGCATTTAAACTACATTTTGGAAGTTCAAATTCGGGGCACCAATGAAGTCCATTATATGCAGAAAAATCCTGAAATGTTTTCCTCAAAAACCATCATTTCTTTACGACTGAAGACAGAAAGACATGAACATCTTGGATGACAAGGGGGTGAGTAAATTATTTGTAAATTGTTGTTTTGGAAGTGGAGTTCTCCTTTAAAGAGACCGTTCACTCACCCTCATGTTGCTACAAATCTATATGACTCTCTATCTTCAGTGTAAAACCAAAAATATATTTTGAATTATGTTTCAGTCAATACCATGAAAATGGGGTCCAGTGTAGGGATGCACCGATACCACTTTTTTCAGTACTCGCCCGATACGATACTTTTATTTTTGGTAGTTGCCAATTCCGAGTACCGATACCGATATTTTAAAATTTACAGGTAGATTTTTAAAATATAGGGTACAGAAACTAAAAGAATATGTATAATGTTAGTTGGTCAACTTTATTTATCAAATAGATACAGTCAAACCAAAATGTATTTAGAGCCCATTATCATAAACTGTGTCCTGCACCCACTAGTAAAAAAATAAAAAATAAAAAAAAATAAAATATAAAATATATATATATTTATAATCAAAAATTGTCAAAAGATGGTGTATATCTGCTGTCTGAATAATTTTTGGGTTGACTATATATCCCTTAATTATTTTTATTTTTACACTTAATTATGCCCATTAAAATGTGTTTTGTTACTTTCACTGTTTTTTTTTTCTCTTGCTCTATGGTACATCATCTTCAATTTAATAGCATTAAACTGCTCAATTGCAGCGGCTCAGTACTGTAATCACGCGAACCACTCATTATGAATCTCCCAACTCTGATATTTTCAGAATTATAAGTCACGTTTTTTTATCTGAAATATGCTGCTATTTGGGCTACAATCCAAAGCGACTCAAATAATGTAGAATCAGTCGTGAAGCAAGCAAAACATCGCATCGCATTTCACACAGGCTGCTATAGTTTCACTTTCGCCGGATATTCGTGTATGCTTAAGGTAGAAAAAAAAGAACTTTGTTTATAGCGAATGCCCCTATATATATATTTTTTTTTTATATCTACGAATTTGTTTTAATGCAAAAGATGCGTGTGCTAAATATGAGAACATCAATGAAGATCACGCAACAGCGCGCGCTCTCTCTCTTTCTCTGTCTCGCGCTTTCTCTCTCGCTCCCTCTCTCTCTCTATACCGTTAAATAACTTGTGCATTGATTTACTTCAATTGTTTTTGACATATCTCACCGAACTACAAACTTTCCAGTGATGTCAAGGCGGGATATTAACTCGACAAGCCCGCACATCTTGGCCGCCGCACGCTCAATCCAATCACCTGACGCGCACCAGTTATGCAAGCTTAATACTGAATGTTTAACATTATATTACTTACATACACATACTTCGTAGACATTCTTATACTCTAATGACTTCATTCTGCTGTCTGTTGTTTTGTTGTAGGTGTTTCTTTGCCTACATACGCACTTGTCACATGATGTGGTATCGGCGTTTGGTATCGGGGCATTTTAATGAGTATGAGTACGAGTACAGCAGCTCAGTATCGGGCCGATACCGGTATCGGTATCGGTGCATCCCTAGTCCAGTGTGTTCTTTTGGACCCCACTGACTTTCATTGTTAAAGTATTTTCTTTTTTCTTAAAGAAAGACATAAATGTTTGGAACAACATGAGGATGAGTTCTGAACACAACAAACTAATGTGTCACTCTCAGGCTTAAGGTTAGTGTCACAGGAAATGACATCACCAGTCTAGTTTGGCACGTTAAAACACCTCAGGCACATGACGTCATAAACCCTGACATCGTCAGAACAAAATGCCTTTCATCTCATGTCCAGAGGAACGTCTGCCGGAACCACACATGCATGAAAGCACGTACACTGGTGTGTCTGCAGGACAGTAGTGCTCCATGCGTGCGTGTGTGTGTGTGTGAGTGATCCTAGTGCACAGGAAGTACTTTAAGTTTTTGTTTTGCTGCTCTTTTGACCACTGCTTCTCGCTAAGCCTCATCCATGCTGAAGTCATTACAACTCAGCACCCTGTCAGACACCCGCCATGTGCGTTCTGTTAATGTTAATCTGACATCCTCTTCTGCGAGGGGCCGGCCTTTATACCTCTCGCTCTGAGATGTTTCCATGTGTGCTGTATTTACGCTAATCCATTGCTTTCCTCTGGCAGAGACGGAATGACCACTACACGCTCAACTCCACAGTGTCCTTTCAAGTGTTGGCCATGCCTTATCGGACCAAAGCCGATTCACTCCCACACCAGAGCAAATCAGTGAGTATTTTGAGTATTGTGTGGGTGCAGATTGAGGAAAGAGGAAAACAACAGAGGAAAAGATTAAAAAGATTCTTGACTAAGTGTTAAGATTGACTAAACACCACTGAGTTTAGTCTGTTTAGCTTCGATAAGGAAGGTAAAGAGAGATTATGGAGTAGTTTGAAGCATGGGAGTTTCTGACGTTTTTATTATTTGCCATCTGGCAGTTTTTCCTATTTAGAAGGGAGTGGAGATTATAGAAGATCATATGGAGCAAAAATTACGAATCAGATTTGAACTCTCATTTTCCACAAGAGCACTAAGAGACAATGTTTTGGAATCTACACTACAGTTAAAAAGTTTGGGATCAATTAATATTTTGATTTAGCAAGTGCACAATGATTGAAATTGATTTAAAGTGACAGTAAAGACATTAAAGACATGTTACAAAAAATGTATTTTTTAAATAAATGCTGTTTTGAATTTCTGTTAAAAAATACGTAATAAAATGTATCACAGCTTACAAAAATATATTAGATTAATTTGTAAAGGATAAAGACTAGGGTAGTGGCTGTTGAAGATTCACATTTACCAACACAGGAATAAATTACATTTTAAAATTGGACACTTTACCGTAGTATTACTAGGACCCTATGAAATCTGTTTTATTTTTTCCCAAATTCCGTTTTATTTTTTTCCAAATTCTGTTTTTTTTTTGTCAGTTTTTATTTTTCTGTATTTTGGGCCCTATGAAATCCGTTTTATTTATTTTTTTACCAAATTCCGTTTTATTTTTTTCCAAATTCCATTTCATTTTTTTTTTTAAATTCCGTTTTTTTTTTTCTGTTTTAATTTTTGTGTATTTAGAGCCATATGAAATCCATTGTATTTTTTTTTTCCGAATTCCGTTTTATTTTTTCCCAAATTCTGTTTGTTTTTTTGTTTGTTTTTTCTATATTTAGGGCCCTATGAAATCAGTTTTATTTTTTCCCAAATTCCAGTTTATTATTTCCAAAATCAGTTTTTTTCCCCCCTCCCTATTTTAATTTTTCTATATTTAGGGCCCTATAAAATCCATTTTATTTTTACCCAAATTCCATTTTATTTTTTCCCAAATTCCGTTTTTTCCGTTTTATTTAGTTAAATGAAAAAAATATAAATCAAAAAGCATGTCTAATTAATTGAAATCATGAAACGTATACAATTTAACAGCAATTCATTACAAACAAAAATTACATTTTTAAGGCCCTATGAAATCATTGCAATCATTTTATTTATTGTTTTTCTCAAATTCAGTTTTATTTTTACCAAATTTTGTGTTTTCCATTGATTTTCTGAATTAAATTTTAATGGTTTTAATAAATTTTAATAATCAAAAGAATGTCTAATTAATTTATTTTTTAAAGAATTCGTTTATTATAATTGTTTTTTTTTTTTTCAGAAATACTGTTGTGTATTTACATTTTTCTGGTATATAATATTTCTGGTAAATTCAAATTCAGTAAATTTTATGCATGCCATTCATTCAAACAGAGAAACATAGGACATGCAGGTTCATATTTAAATAGTATTTCTGCAGCTTCATATTCACAGACACTAGTCTATGTTGTGTTTTGATTTAAGTGTACTGACCTACTTTTGATTTATTCATCCCAAATTGGGCAAATTCCGTGACATTCCGTGTTATACAGTAAATTCCATTTTTATGACTGGATTCTGAAATCCCAGAAATCATATGGCCCTATATTACTGTGGTATTTTGGACATGTACCATATTATTCTTAGAAGAGCATTAAAGTACCATTTAAATACAATGATGTGATCAGTAATCACTGTATGCTGTTACCACCACAGTATTTTTTGTAAGACTCTTTGTGTAGTAAAAACATTAGGGCTTTTAAGATGAAGTGCTATAAGCAGAAAAAATACCCACACTTTCTCCTCTGTGCCTGTATTACATAAAACTGACAGAAAAGGAAGGAAATGAAATATTAACAACAAACAAAGCTTTCTGAAGGTGCTTCTGTTACATTTAGTTGTAAAACGTGACAGAGATGAGAAGCGATAAGGGAACGTAAGCTATCATACTGATTTATGCATGCTAATATTGTAGCTACATCAGTGCTAGTAAAACATTAATGACCTCTGTGTTTGTGTGCGCTTGTGTTTTATAGATTGGCACGTTTGTGGTGTGGGCCATTCCTGACGTTTCTTTTGCCATTCCCCTGTGGGTAATAATTCTGGCTATACTGCTGGGATTGCTGGTGCTGGCTATGCTTAGCCTAGCAATGTGGAAGGTAGGTCGACCTAACACACACGGACACACAAACACAATATGACCTCCACCATCTCTAAACATGATGCTGTTGGGAATACAGTAATCACCAGTCACAAAACTGATCATAAACAAGCTCTGTGTCTCATATCAAGCACACTGAGGCCTATTGGAGAATGATTAATGGACAAAACCAAGCTATAGTCATAATATCTAGGTCTGGTAGTTTGACTTCAGACTGGCACAACGCTTTATTCCGACTGAAACTGAACTTTTAAAGTTCATGTAGTACTGCTTTTCATGTTCTGGTTGACAGAAGAAATACATGCTCTCAGAGTATTTCATGTATATGTTGGCATTAGTCTTCAAGAACAGCAAAATGCGTCTGTCTCTGCTTCAGTGAAATAAAAAAACAGAGGAACTACAGGGGGTAGAGGAAGAGATGACTGTAAGAGATAGAGTGAGAGAAGGAGATGGTGGAGGAAGTAGAAGAGGGGGTTGGAGGAAGTGAAGTGAAAAGAGGTATGTGGAACACTGAGGAACTTGATGAAAATTGGCAAATCAGATTAACAGATAAAGGAGAGAGAGAGATAGGGAATGCTGTTGTAGTTGGGCATTAATGAGCCATTTGTGATGTTATCAGTGTTTTGTCTGCAGGACTGTTCTCAGGCTCTTGATTGGGTCCCTATGGAGGAGGCCTGCCCTAATTGGCTAACGTGTACAAACACACACATATGCACTAAACACACTGAAGAGTGACGGGTGTGCGTGGGTGCACGAGAGGAAAAAATCAATCAGATGCTGCGAGGGGGATTTTAGAGCAGCTGTGGCTCTACATTTTAGTTTAACACAAGCCATTATATGTTTTAAAGATAGTGGCACATAAAATGGATTAGAAAAGTGAGGAAAACATGGATGTGTCCTACTGAGAATATAGCGTAATGGCCCCCTCTTGTGGTGAAATGTTGGCAAGGTATTAGAGAAGTCCACTTCCAGAACAACAATTTACAAATAATGTACTCACCCCCTTGTCATCCAAGATGTTCATGTCTTTCTTTCTTCAGTCATAAAGAAATTGTTTTTTGAGGAAAACCTTTCAGCATTTTTCTCCATATAATGGACTGATATGGTCCCCCGATTTTTAACTTCCAAAATGCAGTTTAAATGCGTCTTCAAACGATCCCAAATGCGGTTGTAAACGATCCCAGCCAAGGAAGAAGGGTCTTATCTAACGTAATGATCGGTTATTTTAATAAAAAAATACAATTTATATACGTTTTATTGCCAAATGCTCGTCTTGTCTTACTCTGCGTAGACTGTTTTTGTTCCGGTTCATGACAGTTAGGGTATGTCGAAAAACTCCCATCTCATGTTCTCCCTCAACTTCAAAATTGTCCTATATCGATATTTGACCTTTTTTGTTAAGGGTGTTTGATCTTCTTTGCATGTTCACTTTGCAAAGACTGTGTCAGTACTTCTGCAGTGATGTAGGATGATTTTGAAATTATTTTTGAAGTTGAGGGAGAAAATACGATCTGAGTTTTTCGACATACCCTAACGGTCTTGAGTCAGAATACACAGAGTTTAGGGAGAGAAAGGCAAGATGAGCGTTTGAGATTAAAAGTATTTAAATTGTATTTTTTAATGAAAATAACCGATCGTTTCGCTAGATAAGAACCTTCTTCCTCGGCTGGGATCACTTACAACTGTATTTGGGATCATTTGAAGCAGCATTTAAACTGCATTTTGGAAGTTCAAAATCGGGGCACCATACCAGTCCATTATATGAAGAAAAATGCAGAAATGTTTTCCTCAAAAATATATTTAATTTTATATATTTAATTTCATCTATCTCAAAACATTTTTTAAATTTAATACAATACAGTTATATTATCAGTCAAAATTAAATATATGTATAATATATATAAATATATGTCCATTTTGTGTATATAATAACAATGTTAATATTTATTTATTTATCAGTATTTATTTAATTTTATATCATAATTGTTCTTTCTTCTATTTTCCATTTATTTCCAGGTTCAAATTAGATTTTGTGTATGGAAGCACTGAATTTAAAAAAGTAAACTGAATTTTTATCCCACAATTCTTACTATTTTCTCACAAAAACTTGCAAAACTTTTGTTCTTAAAATCGTGTGATATAAACTCGCAATTGCGAGTTATGAAGTCAGAATTGTGGGATATAAACCAGGATAAATAAAGTCAGAACTGTGTGAAATTCACAATTGCAAATCTGACTTTTTACTTGCATTTGCAAGAAAAAGTGAGAATTGCAAGTTTTTATCTCGCAGTTGTAAGTTTCTATCACGTAATTATTATAACTTTATAACTCGCAATTACGAGTTTATATCTCACAATTATGAGTAAAAAAGTCAGAATTGCCAGATATAAACTCACAATTGCGAGAAAAAAGTAAAAATTTTGATACAAACTCACATTTGCAAGAATAAAGTCAGAGTTGTGAGTTTTTATCTTGCAGTTGAGTTTATATCACGCAATTCTGAATTTGTAACTCGCAACTGTGAGTTTATATCTTACAATTATGAGAAAAAAGTCAGAATTATGAGATATTTGCATTTGCGAGTAAAAGTGAGAATTGTGAGTTTATATCACACAATTCTGAAAAAAAAAAATCAGAATTGTAAGATAAAAAGTTGCAGCAACCTTTTTTCCTTTTTATTCAGTGGCGGAAACAGGTTTCCATGTGTGTTATGAGTTATGATAAAACATAATAAAGATATTCAATTTTAAAATATATATACATGTATTATGAAATCATAAAAGCTGCATGCATAAAAATTAAGTTCTGTAAAGGTACATTGATTTTTGTCAGCTGCTTATAAAGAAACCAAAGGAAGTGCTTATTATGATTACTGCCCTGCTGCTTATCACAAAATATTTTTAATTTGAAAGGGAATTATGTCTTTTCACTCAGCATATCCAGAAATAGATCTGATTGCAGTCCTCAGAATCTCAGGTCTTAAATAGGCCATTGTTTTCAGCCTCTGAGAGCACATCTGTGCAAGTGTTTTAGAAGACAAAACATCGGAAGAAATGAATAATGCCTGTTATCCCAGGGATCATATTCTCATCATCTGTTCTGCGTCTTTTTTTCTTTTCCTCACCCGTCTCGTCCCACCTGCTCTCGTTCTTCAGTGCGGCTTCTTCGATCGGGCGCGGCCACCCAAAGACGATGACGTGTCGGACCGCGAGCAGCTGACCGCAGAAAAATCCACAGACGCGTGAGAACAGAACAGATGACAAGTACGAATAAAGAAGTCATGGGATAATGAATCACCATGAGGAGAGTGGAGGAGCTGTGGCCGAAGGTTTCAGTATCTTTGTAGAAGACTACAGATCTGAGCCTGTAAATAAACTGCAGCTCTCACACTGGACTGCGATCTGTGAGCTGGGCCACAGTACCACTCGAAAACATTTCTAAAGCTTTATTTAAAATGACGGAAGAGCAAGAACTCTAATAGAGCTGCAATGTCCATAGGATCCAAAGAGCCACATGCCAGTGCAAGACTACAGGCTGATCAATACAATCCCAAAGATTAAGATCTCACTGTCTGATCAGCCTTCATCGACAGTGATTATTTCTGACACTATATTGTTTAACATTATCAGTGGATCTTCCTATCATCTCAGTCACCAGTTCAGCACAAGATCTGGATCATTTCACACTACGCTTCACATTGGCCACATACACACTGCAGCCAAATATGAATTTACTCCTCTTTTAATGAAATTCCTGATATTTTTTTTCGTTTCATATTTAAATATCGACCACCAAACTGTTTCATATTTCATGTTTACAGCAGAGATTATTGCTTTATTATTATGATTATTGCTGTGGCCATTTTGGGAGTGACTCCTGTTTTATGTACACACACAGAGAACTATAATTTAGATAATTCACACCCACGCTTGTATATAGTTGTCGTAATTTCTAAAACTTTGCAGTGTGTATATGGCCATTTTTAACAGAATGTTTAAAATGAACACATAGAATGTCACATACTGTATGAAACCCGTTGATGTCACTTACAGTATGTACTGTACTTTATGTGTTGTCATAAAATTATTGATAATGATGGCGTAGCGGTAAGTTCTGCAATCTGACTAGAATCTTTATTCTTACAAAGCTGGTTTGTTTTGGTCTGTCATTGTCTAATTTCACGTGTCTTGTCAATGACTGTACTGAATACATATTGAAGCTTGTCAAAGAATTGCTCTCTGAGTGCAAAGATGGGAGTGGGGGGTTATGAACAGATATAAATTACATGTGCAATAATGGGACATTTTTGAGTTGATAATTTGTGTGTACACTGGCTCCAAAGTGTTTAAAACCTGAGGTTCAGGTTGTTTTGTATATAAAGTTAAATGCTTATTTGTCAGGCTGATGGGCTGACATGAATATTTCTTTTTCAAACTAAAGGAAACAACAACATTTTGTCTTTCAATGCTCCGAATGCATAAGCAGATAATATTAGATGAAGTGGGCAGCACATTTAATTCATCTGTTGGGATTTTATTAATAACTTTTTTGCTGCTGTAACATGTTGCATTCAGAGTATAGTAATGACAAAATCATTTTTTCTGGTTTCACATTGATTTTTACCTTAATCAGTGCCCACCAATGTCTTTCAGTACATATGGACTGATAATACAAGAACTGTTTTAATCCTAAAGTCATAACGAAACCACATCTTGTCATATTTTCTCTGCTGGCAGGACAATCAGTTCATGATTGATGTATTATGATGTGCACCCCTGTCTATTTTAAGTTTACACATGACTGAAATTAAAAAGGAATTTGAAACTATTCTTTGTGTATTTCTATATTCTATATTTGAATTGTTTGTTGTATACAAAGTGAGGCAGAAATTTCAATTGCATTGTGAGAAAAGGAGCAATTTGACTCTTCTCAGTTTGATTCTTATTTTTATTTTTAGTCATTTATTGTTTTTTACGCTAATATACATTTCAGATAGGGTTGCCAGGTTTTCACAACAAAACCCGCCCAAGTGCTATGCAAAACTATCTCAAAAGTATCCCAAATGCATTTTGAGGGGGTTCCCCTCATGTTACCTTCAACCCGCGGACATGAAAAATAACCCGCGGAAACAGTGTAGCCCAATTCCATGGGAAAACCACAGACTTGGCAACACTAGTTTTAAGGCTAATGACTATTGGTTTAATTAAAGGCACAGTATGTATTTTACACTGCTAGAGGGCGCATATTCAAAATAAAGGCTTAGTTTGACGACTCCGTGATTGAGTGTGGAATCATGGGAGTTGTCGTCTTCATCACACAAAAGTAAAATGGTCATGTCATTAACTACAATTAACTACATTTTGCGAGATGAATAATCATACACAGACATTTGCGAAATGCATACCATTGTGTAATCTATTTTTATTAGAAATGGAAGCTTTGATAGCTTTGGAAGCTTAATATTCTTTTCTTTTCCTTTTTCTCCTTTTAAACATTGTTCTACAGTTTAGGATTGCTCTTATATTTTGTGTATTTTTGTGTATTATAAGCTGATGCAATCCAACAGGACATGGGCAGAAATCATGTTTATGAGCTAATGTATTAAAGATTTATTAAGGTCACTGTAGTACGAAGTGGGCTGGGGCCAGGGGCGTCGCTAGGGCTAATCATTAGGGGCTCCAGCCCCGAAAGTTTTTTTTGTATGGCCCTATGATTTCCACGGAATTTGTCAATGTTTGAATGGAAGTTGGTCATTTAACTTAAATCAAGTCGCGATATGGACTACTATCTGTAAATATTATGCCGCAAACGACTATTTAAATATGAATCCTGCATGTTCTGTGTGTCTTTTTATGAATGAATGGCGAGTTAGATGTGAGTTAGATGTGTTCCTTGGTCAGCATATTTTGTTGACCCTGGAACAACATTTTAATCCAAAACTTTAATCTTGACCACATCCTTACACCTAAACCTAACCTTACCCATGAGTAATCCCTAAAATCAGAGGAAATGATAGATGAATGACACTGATGTACAAGCAGCAAACAGTGATTGTAAGCCTAAACTTCACAAAAACTATAAAATGTTTTTTTCAAATCTGATTGGTTAATCACAATGTTGTTCCAGGGTCAACAAAGATGTTGATCCAGGAACATGTCGTACTTGGTAAAATCAGGTTCTGCCGTTTAGTACACCTAAAATATTGATGCTCGCAGTGATTTCAGCGTCTGCCGTTTCACTGAATGAGGACATCTCCACAACTGCTCTGGAAGTCACCTCATGAGCATTTCACGGTTTCATTTGAGTAAAAAAACGCTCAAATATACAGACAGAAATTTAAAGGTATTCAGGCAACCCCTACTAAAAGTAAAAAGTAAAAGTAATAGTAGGTGCCTACTACACTCTACAAGTGCTGGGTTATTTCTGTGAACACATTGTTGGGTTAATTGTGCCGAGTCAAATTCTGGGTAGTTTGAGGTACTGTAAACACAGTTTGGTTGATCACGCTGGGTCAAATGGACTCTAGGGGTTCTTTCACCACTGAACACGCGGGTTGGGTTATTTTAACCCAACCGGTTTGTTTATTTTTCCACTTCATCGAACATTCTGCATTCTTCACTCGTCCTCTCGTCAGGCGGTCACGCGATGCGAAGCTTCGAAAAGACTCGTTTCTCCCAAGGGGTACAACTCCGACCGGAAACTAAAAATGAAAAATGAATTGTTCTAGCTATTAGACTGTGTTTTATAACGTCTACACCTACCCCAACCATAAACGTAGCCCTTACTATAAAAAAAAAAAAAGTATTATTGTTGTACAGAGTGACAAAAATAACGTTAGATTTATGTGCGCATGCCCAGTAGCAAGAGCTGTATTCTTTCTAGCCAACGCCTAGCTAAGAGGTCACGCGGTGACGTATCGATCTGCTATTGGTCACACGGTTTCACGTGATACGAATTGGCAGATTAACTATGCAATGCAGCGAAATGCCAAACTTTTGCACGCGTTTGCTTTTTTGAATAGAAGTCAGTGGGACGAAAAGTGGTATAGACTGGGAGAATCTCCTCTCCACCGCACGCTACACGATGATTATAGACAAGAGAAGAAATACGCCCGAATCAACGCTGCAAACGAGCGATTAAGCGATGCGGCTACTACCATGAGTACACAAAGCCATGAGTGTCTGCTAGAGGCCAGCAACTCACGAATTCGCGGATTTGACGGAAGAAGAACAGTCAGCCGCTCCTGTCTTGTGGTGAGTGAGAAAATGTAACGTTAAACAACAACCGCAACAAAAGTAGTAACCTTAGTAGTGGTAACCTCAGTTAAATTGCTGCATGACCAAATACAGACCTAACCTGAAGGCCTAAATTAGGTTTAAAACACCGTAAATAACGCTGTTTGACAATTTTGTACTTTTGATAATGAATGTCATTTAAAATGCATCAAATAAAGCCGTTTGACAATTTTTAAATAAGGAATCTAGTAAAATGCAAAATAAAAAAATAAGTGTAAGTTACGCCATTTAGGGGATAATGAGTGCCGCAACTGACTGCGCTCTCCGTCGTATAACACCGTTTAGGGCAGACTGGGCAAGCTCTATCCTGGAGGGCCGGTGTCCCTGCAGAGTTTAACTCCAACCCTGATAAAACTCACCAGTTTGTAGCTTTCTAGTAAACCTGAAGACACTGATTAGCTTGTTCAGGTGAGTTTTATCAGGGTTGGAGCTAAACTCTGCAGAGACACCGACCCTCCAGGATAGAGCTTGCCCAGTTCTGGCCTAAACGGTGTTGTACGACAGAAAGCGCAGTCAGTTGCGGCACTCATTATCCCCTAAACGGCGTAATTTAAATGAATTTTCGATAATGAATGCCGCAACTGACGTCGCTTTCTGTCATTTAAAATGCCGCAAATAACGTAGTTTGACAATTTTTAAATAAAAACAACTAGTAAAATGCAAAATAAAAAAAATCATTTAAGGTGCACCGTTTAGGGGATAATGAGTGCAGCAACTGACAGCATTTTCTGTAATTTAAAATGCCGTAAATAACACAGTTTGACAATTTTTAAATAAAAAAATTAGTAAAATGCAAAATAAAAAAATTCATTTAAGTTGCGCCGTTTAGGGGATAATGAGAGGCGCAACTGACAGCCCTCTCTGTCGTATGACATCGTTTAGGGCAGAACTGGGCAAACTCGGTCCTGGAGGGCCAGTGTCCCTGCAGAGATTAACTCCAACCCTGATAAAACTCACCAGTTTGTAGCTTTCTAGTAAACCTGAAGACACTGATTAGCTTGTTCAGGTGAGTTTTATCAGGGTTGGAGCTAAACTCTACAGAGACACCAACCCTCCAGGATAAAGCTTGCCCCGAGTTGCCCTAAACGATGTTGTACGAGAGAGAGCGCTGTCAGTTGCGGCACTCATTATCCCCTAAACGGCATAACTTAAATTAATTTTCGATAATGAGTGCCGCAAATGACGTCGCTTTCTGTCGTTTAAAATGCTGTAAATAATGCAGTTTGACATTTTTTAAATAAAACTAATAAAATGGAAAATAAAAAAAAATAATTTAAGTTGCGCCGTTTAGGGGATAATGAGTGTTACAACTGACTGCGCTCTCCGTCGTACAACACCGTTTAGGGCAGAACTGAACAAGCTCTATCCTGGAGGACCGGTGTTCCTGCAGAGTTTAACTCCAACCCTGATAAAACTCACCAGTTTGTAGCTTTCTAGTAAACCTGAAGACACTGATTAGCTTGTTCAGCTGAGTTTTATCAGGGTTGGAGCTAAACTCTGCAGAGACACCGACCCTCCAGGATAGAGTTTGCCCAGTTCTGGCCTAAACGGTGTTGTATGACGGAGAGCGCAGTCAGTTGCAGCACTCATTATCCCCTAAACAGAATTTTCGATAATGAGTGCCGCAACTGACGTCGCTTTCTGTCATTTAAAATGCCGCAAATAACGCCGTTTGACAATTTTCAAATAAGGAATCTAGTAAAATGCAAAATAAAACAATAAATAAATTTAAGTTACGCAGTTTAGGGAATAATGAGTGCCGCAATTGATGTCGCTTTCTGTCATTTAAGATGCTGTAAATAACGTCATTTGACAATTTAAAAAAAATAGTAAAATGCAAAAGAAAAAAAATAATAAATTTCAGTTACACCATTTAGGGCAGGCCTGGGCAGACTCGGTCTTGGAGGGCCAGTGTCCCTGTAGAGTTTAGCTTCAACCCTGATTAAACACACCTGAACAAGCTAATCAGTGTCTTCAGGTTTACTAGAAAGTTACAAACAGGTGAATTTTATCAGGGTTGGTGCTAAACTCTGCAGGGACACGGCCCTCCAGGACCAAGTTTACCCAGGTCTGGTTTAGGGGATAATGAGTGCAGCAACTGACGGCGCTTTCTTACGTTTGACAATAAATTGACATTAAATAATGCCGTTTGACAATTTTCAAATAATAAAAGTAAAATGCAAAAAAAACAAATAAATTTAATTTACGCCGTGTAGGGGGTAATGAGTGCCACAACTGATGTCGCTTTCTGTTGTCTAAAATGCTGTAAATAACGCTGTTTGCCAATTTAAAAAAAAAAAAAAAAAAAATAAATAAATAAAAATGCAAAAGAAAAAATTTCAGTTACACTGTTTAGGGCAGGCCTGGGCAGACTCGGTCTTGGAGGGCCAGTGTCCCTGTAGAGTTTAGCTTCAACCCTGATTAAACACACTTGAACAAGCTAATCAGTGTCTTCAGGTTTACTAGAAAGTTACAAACAGGTGAGTTTTATCAGGGTTGGCGCTAAACTCTGCAGGGACACCGGCCCTCCAGGACCGAGTTTGCCGAGGTCTGGTTTAGGGGATAATGAGTGCAGCAACTGACGGCGCTTTCTGACATTTGACAATAAATTGATATTAAATAATGCTGATTGCTAATTTTCAAATAATGAAAGTAAAATGCAAAAAACAAAAAAAAAAAAGTTAATTTGCGCCGTTTAGGGGGTAATGAGTGCCACAACTGACGTCGCTTCTGTTGTCTAAAATGCTGTAAATAACGCTGTTTGAACTTTTAAAAAAATAAATAAATAAATAGTAAAATGGAAAAAAAAAAAAAATAAATTTCAGTTACACCGTTTAGGGCAGGCCTGGGCAGACTCAGTCTTGGAGGGCCAGTGTCCCTGTAGAGTTTAGCTTCAACCCTGATTAAACACACCTGAACAAGCTAATCAGTGTCTTCAGGTTTACTAGAAAGTTACAAACAGGTGAGTTTTATCAGGGTTGGCGCTAAACTCTGCAGGGACACCGGCCCGCCAGGACCGAGTTTGCCCAGGTCTGGTTTAGGGGATAATGAGTGCAGGAACTGACGGCGCTTTCTGACGTTTGACAATAAATTGACATTAAATAACGCCGTTTGACAATTTTCAAATAATAAAAGTAAAATGCAAATAAAACAAAGTAAATTTACGCCGTTTAGGGGGTAATGAGTGCCACAACTGACGTCGCTTTCTGTTGTCTAAAATGCCGTAAATGACGTCATTTGACAATTAAAATAAATAAATAAATAAAAAAATAGTAAAATGCAAAAGAAAAAAAACATAAATTTAAGTTACGCCATTTAGGGCAGGCCTGGGCAGACTCGGTCTTGGAGGGCCAGTGTCCCTGTAGAGTTTAGCTTCAACCCTGATTAAACACACCTGAACAAGCTAATCAGTGTCTTCAGGTTTACTAGAAAGTTACAAACAGGTGAGTTTTATCAGGGTTGGCGTTAAACTCTGCAGGGACACCGGCCCTCCAGGACCGAGTTTGCCCAGGTCTGGTTTAGGGGATAATGAGTGCAGCAACTGACGGCGCTTTCTTACGTTTGACAACAAATTGACATTAAATAATGCCGTTTGACAATTTTAAAATAATAAAACTAGTAAAATGCAAAATAAAAAAAAAAATAAATAAATAAAGTTATTTTACGCCGTTTAGGGGATAATGAGCGCCACAACTAATCCCGTTTATTGCGGTTTAAACACCATAAATAATGCCGTTTGACAGTTTTCAAAACAGAAAACTAGTAATATGCAAAATGAATAAACTAATTTAAATTAAATTACACCATTTTGACAATTTTGAAATAAAAAATCTAGTCATATGGAAAATAAATTAAAAATGTTTTTTTTGAAGGATTTGCGTCTGTAGTCAATTTTTCATGGGATTGCTGTCTTGGATAGTGGTGGTGGATAACGTTGGGTGGTGAGTGCTGTCCCATCACACCATATCTATGGGAATGAGCCAAGGCATCAGGTGGTGTGACTGTCTCACTCGCCCAATGTTCACCTGAAGCACTCTTACCATAGCGAGACGCTGCTCTATATTCTCGCACTGTCAGTGAGAGATCAGTAGTGAGGCATCGCTCGGTGGGTGACGGATGGTGTCAAAGACAGCTTCTCGTGAGATTGTTGACTACAAAAATAGCCCTGGCTTACACCTCAAAGGGCTTGCAATGCCCTATAAGTGTAAGGGCCTGCTTCACAAACATGCAACTTTTCACTTTACAAGATGTTAAATGATAGAGTGGAGTCGTGTAAATTACTTACGGATTATTTTGATATTTTTATTAGCTGTTTGAACTCCCAATCTGGCGACACCCATTCACTGCAGAGGATCCATTGGAGGGCAAGTGATATAATGTAAAATTTCTACAAATCTGTTGTGTTGAAGAGACAAGCTCATCTACAATCTGGACAGCTTGCAAGGTGAGTAAATTTTCAGTTTTTTATATCAATCGGCTATAATCACATTCAAATACACAGGCCAGATTTGGAACGCCTGTCATTCATGAAGTCCTACACATTGGCCGGATGTTCATTGAATGGCTAATTCAATTATGCTGTCAGCTTCCAAGATGGATGTAGAGAATCTTGGCCCACTTTTACACATTTTACCACCCATTCCACAGAATACTGTAGATTTTAAATTGGCATGCTTTATATACGGTGCAAGTTTACTAACTAACTTTGCAAATAGTTGCATACATTTGCATCAGAAAAATCTGTAGTGGAAAGGGATTGTAAGCTCCAAAAGCTTCGAAATACTTCAAAAATTCCCTGGAAATAGTGCTTTTAGACACATTTAGACTTATGAGATATACACAACCAATCAGCAGTTTTTGAACAGTAAGATTTTTTAATGTTTTTAAAGAAGACTTATCTGCTTATAAAGCCTGCATTTATTTTATCCAAATTACAGCAAAACAGTTACATTTTGAAATATTTTTAATATTTGAAATAACTGTTTTTGATTTGTACATTTTAAAGATCTGATTATTCCTTTGATCAAAGCTAAATTTTCAGCATTACTCCAGTCTTCAGTGTCCCATGATCGTTTAGAAATTCTAATATGCTGATTTGCTGTTCAAGAAACATTTATTATTATTATCAATATTTAAAACAGTTGAGTACGATCAGCATTTATCTGAAATAAAAATCTTTTGTAACCTTCTACACTATACCATTCAAAAGCTTGGAGTCAGTATTTTTTTTTTAAGGAAAGAAATAATGGGAGTTAATTATTTTATTTAGCAAGGATGCTTTAAATTAATCAAAAGTGATAGACATTTGTAATGTTACAAAAGATTTCTATTTCAGATAAATGCTGTTCTTCTGAACTTTCTATTCAAAGCAACCTGAAAAAAATTATACTCAGCTGTTTTTAACATAATAATAATAATAATAATGATAATAATAATAAATGTTTTTTGAGCAGCAAATCAGAATATTACAGTGCTTTCTGAAGGATCATGTGACTGGAGTAATGATGCTAAAAATGTAGCTTTGAAATCACAAGAATGAATTACATTTTAAAATGTATTCAAATAGAAAACTGTTATTTTAAATAGTAAAAATATTTCAGAATTGTACTGTTTTTGCTGTACTTTGGATCAAATAAATGCAGACTTGGTGAACAGAAGACACTTCTGTAAAAAACATTTCAAAATCTTACGGTTCAAAAACTGACTAGTAGTGTACAGTTTTATATATATTGCGTGTTGTGTTGTGTGTGTTTTTTTTTGTTTTTTTTTTAGGTTTTAGGTTCCCTTTTTTTCTCCTAATTACCTTTTTTTATATTGATATCTAATGGCTAAATGCTGCTTTAACATGTTTTGTAGAGTGTGGAAGAAGTTGTTCAAGTTGTTTCTTAATGCTTTTTAATACTGGAAGCTATTTTGCTGTGTCAGTAGTGGCTATAATCTTCAATATGACTATTTCTGTGCTTGCACACATTTGCACGAAAGCAGTCCTTGGCGTTAATGTTAGGTTGTTTATCTCTGCTGGGCGGCCGGGCGCTTTTCAACTGATGGCTCTGCTCTTTTCTTCTTGGCAATCTCTACTTTCCATTTTCTCTCTGTCCTCTGCTCTTTGCATGCGCCTGTCCTCCGCTGCTCGCTGAAATTGCTCAGCTATCACCTGATCAGGTAATGAGGATGAGTATTTTAAGGTCTTGATTTGTTCTGTTTCTTATGTCTGTTTGTATTTTTCGTTCCAGTAATTATCATTCTTGGTGCTTTTACTTTAGTGTTGCTCTTTAATCCTTTTAAGTGTTCTCAGTCACTTTATCTCAAATTTTTCAAGATCCAAAACTTAATGAGCACAACTTTGTGGCACTTTTAAAGCCTCAGAAGTGTGTTTTGTTGACTGTGTTGTCATGTTTTTTCCTCAGGTGGAAGATGAGTGGTATGCGCAGCTACAACCCTGAGCAGATCGTGCTAAGTGCTGTAGTACGTCGGCCGAGTCGTGACGTCAACCTCATGAAGGAGAAACTGCTCTTCTCAGGTGAGACTCATGAGCACACAGCTGTGTGGCGATAAAGCCTGGTGAATACAGCCACGAAACAAATTAATTCTCTGTGACCTCTGCAAATGGCTGTTGCACATCGCCACCTGGTGGCAGTCATAATGCACCTTCAATATCTGTATTCATACCTGCATATGGTAACACTTTACAATGAGGTTAGACATTAGTTAATGCATCTGGTATCAAGAACAATTTTTTGTGATATTTACAGAAATGTTATACGCTACCAGTGAAAAGTTTGTGAACAGTAAGATTTTTAATGTTTTTTTTAAAGTCTCTTTTGCTCACCAAGCCTGCAATTATTTGATCCAAGGTACAGCAAAAACAGTACAATTTTGAAATTTTTTTTTTACTATTTAAAATAACTGTTTTCTATTTGAATATTTTAAAATGTAATTTATTCCTGTGATTTCAGATCTGAATTTTTAGCATCATTACTCCATTCACATGATCCTTCAGAAATCATTGTAATATTCTGATTTGCTGCTCAAAAACTATTATTATTATTATTATTATTATTATTATTATTATTATTGTTACTATTATTATTATGTTGAAAACAGCTGATTTTGTTTCAGGTTTTTTTGAATAGAAAGTTAAGAAGAACAGCAATTATCTGAAATAGAAATCTTTTGTAACATTAAAAATGCCTTTATCATTCCTTTTGATCAATTTAAAGCATCCTTGCAAATTGGATATTTCTAAATAAAAATAAAAATAATAATAAATGTATATTTATTATCCATACATACATACATATATACATACATACATATTTATTTATTTATATAGGTATAAACATGAGAATAATTTTCAAGTGCAGAAATATAGAAAAACAACAACCACATAACACAATCTAAATTTATACTTGACTTCAATGTCAAATTTTGTCTAATAAAATAATAAATTAAGTGTTTGTTTTTTTTTTTGTTTTTTTGGTTTTTTTTTTTGTAATTCCTTTACTGCAGTTATTACAGCTCCAGTGAAACATGATATGATTGAAATCAACCAAAATGTTCAAAAATAATGTTAAGATGGTTCACATAGCCAGTGATTCAGAAACAAGTGATTGCGGTTGTATAAACATGAGTGTCACATGACACTCTGTTTCTCAGTCTGTATACTTACACAATCAGTGGTCTTATTACCAGCACTGACATCACTCAATATGCAGGGGAAGATGTGGCACAAAAGTGTTGCTGTAGGCTCTGTGAATGTTCATTCCTCTAAAAAAGACCTCCAGTATTGCCCCCTATTGGACAAATCTGCCCTGTAAAACTCTGGCTAATAAGTTTTATATTTGTTTCATCCCTCAGAGATCAGCAACGGTGTTGGGAGCACAGATGAGCTCTCCACATACACAGGAAACGGACTGGGCGCGTATGCATGCGATGACATGACACCCGCGTGTCATGCAACGAAACTTTAGTGACGACTTGAATCCATTTTATGGAGCTCAAAATAATTAATTTAGACCAAGTTGCTTATTGAACATTCATCTCCAATGGGTCTTTATTTTGGATGGTTTTGTTGGTATTCCACTGATTCAGTGTTCTGCTTTGATGCCTTACATACTGATGTATTTTTTTTCTGTATTGAACCGTATTTAAAATGGAGCTGAGTTATTGTAAAGTTTAGGTAATAAAAGTGTCCTAATATTAATGTTTCTGAAGAACAGATCTGAAGATGAATGGATTTAATGTTAAAGCATGCAGAAATCAGATTCAGAGCCCTTGTAAAGCTTGACTGTAGGCTGATATGACTATTTATTTTTTATTTTATTTTTGTAAAATATCATTTGTTTGCTGATGATTCGTATATAATTGCACTAGCCTAAGATTCTTTTACCTTGCTATGTCGATGTCTTTTTAAGTGATTTGTTTTGTAATAAAATCTCTGAATTGCATTGTGAGTGTTTTTCATGAGGTGTTCAAATGGGTTTTAAAGGTAATTATTGCTGGAAATTAATCAGTATCCACCTTATTTTCCTGTAAGAGCAGGCATGGCCATTTTGTAAACTTTATGAGTCTAGCTTCCGCTTTTATCTGCATCCAGCTATTTTTTTTAGCTGTACAAAACAGCTTGCAGAATTGCAAATTGGTTTGTCTTACCATGCTATTTTAATGTATTATCTTAAAGGGGTCATCGGATGCTAAGTTCACTTTTACATGTTGTCTGAACGTTAATGTGTGTTGGCAGTGTATATACAAATCTACCCTATAATAATAAAAGTCCATGCAGTAGTTTTATCTGTAAAAATAATATCCCCTTTTTCAAATCGAGCCGTTCTCGGATGCCTGTCATTGTGGCGTCACACCGACAGAGGCCGCTCCCACGATAGTTGATTGACATGAGTGTCTTACCTCAGATCAGTTGTAACAGTCCAACCTCCATCGTTTTGATGCTGGAGCAGGGATGTAATAATGAACGTAGTGGTCGTCATTTACATATCTGAGTAATTCATCTGAGCCGCTGAAGATGCAGTGGATTATGTTTGTGAAGGGAATGCGCCTCCCGATCTAAATATATCCGTCTATGTTAACGCGAATTATTGTGATCCAGCTTCACTTACAGCAGAAGTGAGTATAAGGTTTTTGTTTTTTTTTTTTTCCTTTTTTTTAAATTAATCTTTGCGGTCGCCTTTCCTAACAATGTGCTAGTTACCAAGTTTAGCGGCTAAAGTAGACAGGCTCGTCACTCCATATATATATATATATATACACCCATGCTACTTACGACTGGTTTTGTGGTTCAGGGTTACATATGTCTCTACTACCTGATCTTTTTAAAACATCGTTGTCATAAGTGTTTATATAAATAGGATAAAAGGAGTTTGTGCTTAATTAACCAATCAGAAATTATTGTTTCGTACACTGTGGATTGCTGACATCAGGTTGGCTGGTATGTCTTTGGCCAGAGGGCTAATATCTAATATCTAGTGATGTCTGTCAATAAAATAAAATGTCTTTTAATTAATAAACAAGGTTTAAATTGTGTTGCCAAATTAGTGGTCTTAATTAATTCAAACAGTTTTAGTTGGAAATAACAGCTTTAATTTTTTTTCTTTATTTATATTTTTGGGCTGTTTGGGCTGTTAATGGACAGGACAGTAGAGTGATGACAGGAAAGTACTGGGCAGAGAGAGGGGAGCGGGATCGGCAAAGGACCTCAAGACAGGATTTGAACTCGGGTCACCGCAAGCACAGTTGTGCTACACGTCGGTACACTAACTACAAGGCTATTGGCGCCAACATCTTTGAAATTTTTTAATAAGAATGGAAATAGAGTCAAAGTTACAACCTACAAAGTTACAACAACTGATGAAGTTTATTGCACTTTTTAGAACACTTTGAATTTAATTACTGATGAAGAAAAGTGAGTTGAAATGACAAAAATGATTGTGACAAGTTAAATGTACTGAAATAAAGATGCTGTTTTCATTGTTCACTTTTAAAAATAAATAAAAGTAAATCACCATAAACATTATTTTTTTAATTTAAATAGTTCACCAAAAAATGAAAATTCTGTCATTAATTACTCACCCTCATGTCGTTCCAAACCTGTAAGAGCTTTGTTCATCTTTGGAACACAAATTAAATATTGTTGATGAAATCTGAGAGCTTTCTGACCATCCATAGACAGCAACGCAACTACTACATTCAAGGTGCAGAAAGGTCGTAAGATCATTGATAAAATAGTCCATCAGTGGTTCAACTTTAATTTTATGAAGCTAAAGATCAAAACAAGGTCATTATTTATTTATTTTTTTCCACGCAAAAATATTCTCGTAGCTTTATAAAATTAAGGTTGAACCACTGATGCCACAGGAACTATTTTAATGATGTCCTTACTACCTTTCTGGGCCTTGAACGTGTCAGTTGCGTTGCTGTCTATGCAGGGTCAGAAAGCTCTCGGATTTCATAAAAAATATCTTAATTTGTGTTCCAAAGATTAACAAAGATCTTACGGGATTGGAATGACATGAGGGTGCGTAATTAATGACAGAATTTTCATTTTTGAATGAACTATCCCTTTAATAATATGGCTGACAAAACTTCAGATTTTACTGCACTAACACTTCAAAAAAAAAAGAAGAAAGAATTGAATTAAAGAAAGATTTCCTGTTCTGAGGTTTTCCTCACAGTAATGGTGCTGCAGATCACCGCGCTTCAGTCTCTCATGTTTTTTGTGTTCCTGGTTTTGGTGTAGACGCTGAACTGGTCTTTGCTACAGTCGCTTTCTACTTTTTGGCTTGGCTATCATCACCTGTCTGCCTTTCTCTGTTTCGGTTCAGGGTTTTGTTTAGCGCATTCAAAATGACATCTTTGTTGTTTTGGACGTTGTAGGAAGTGAGGTTGATGAGCCCCTGGAAGTCCTCCGGTGTGTAAGTCAGTTTGTGAGTGAGATATGGAGATGTGCTACTGTTAATTTCAACATCAACCGCTCCCTCCTTCAGCTCCTTCTCGCCCTCTCTCTTCACTCCTACATTAAAATAAAATAAAAAAACATCAATATCCAATCACAATATATTGCAGTTAAACAATTGAAGGTGCTTCAAATGTATCAAAAAATATACTCCTTTAAGATTTAGGTTAGCTTTGGCTTTTAGACTGTTTTGTCATTTTTACAAAAATACCAAGCAGCACAACTGAATTAATATTAGTAATAATAATAAATGTCTCTTGAGCACCAAATCAGCATATTAGAATGATTTCTGAAGGATCATGTGACACTGAAGACTGCTGAATATTCAGCTTTGTCACCACAGGAATAAATACATTTTAGTTATATATTAAAATAGAAAACAGATACTTAAAATTGTAATAATATTTCTCAGTATTACTACATAAATGCAGCCATTGTGAATATGAAAGTAGTAGTGCTTACCAGGAGCTTTGAACTGTTTGTATGAGACATTGACCAAGGGAAAGTGAAGCACTATGGGAGCTTCCGGATTGTCTTTATCCTCAAACACGTAAACCTCCTTCAGCGGCTCTGATTCCACCTTTTTGAAATCGATCTTGGGAAATGGAATCTTGCGATCAGTGCAGTACTCCTGAGTTTGCTTTATGACCTATTGGACACAAACAGGCATAAGTTCCTGATATTTGCATTTCAATCAGTTCTTACATAATCTTCCAGGTCTCCCTCACCTTAAACTGATCTGGTTCCCAGGAGTAGTTTAGAGACAGAATAACATCCACATGTCTGTGAGAGTGAACCAGAGGAGGGAATCCTGCATTTACGGCAAATCCAGCATCTACCATGCTCAGCACAGGATCAGCTGGAGTCATGGTGTTAGGATAGGCGTCTGGGTGTGTGTCTGTAGGCAGAGCACACATATTATGGCGGACTGCAAACCCAATTAAGTGTGCAAGGCCCTGGTTATGTTTCATGCAATGACAGACATCACCAAATTACATCTACACACATGAAATAACACTAATTTAAGATATACTACATCTGAAGAATAAATATAATGAACAGTGCAAACTTAAAATAGTCAGTGGTATAAACAGAGCTCTAGACCTTTCCATGTGATAAAGCCCGTGTTCTCATTGTAGCTGTTGTGCAGGTTGAAGCCTCTCAGGAAGTTGTACATCTGGCTGACAATCGGGCGGCTGGTCATAAAGCCACACAGATTTTTAGCAAAGTCAGTCACAGGGCTAATCAGATATGTTCCAAGCGCTGCTGGTTTACTGTCAGTCTCTTTACAAAAGGAGACAAGAAGACAATTGCATCATATCACTGTGTAAAATGAAAGACACAAATGTAACTAGCGTTCAAAAGTTTGGGGTCGGTGTGATTTTTTAAATGTTTTTTGAAAGAAGTTTGACGATAATGCATTTTTCAAATCAAATACAGTAAAACCTTTAGTTGAAATATTGTTATTTTTATTTAATAAAATATTATTTAATATAACATTGCATTTGTAAATAATAATATATTTTTAAATGTAACTTATTCCTATGAAGACTAAGCTGAATTTTCAGCAGCATTACTCCAGTCTTCAGTGTCACATGATCCCTCAGAAATCATTCTAATATTCTAATTCTAATGTTGATTTGCTCAATAAACATTTCTTATAAATATCAATGTTGAAAAGAGTTATTAAAATAGTTATTTTGTGGAAACATTTGATCTTGATTAACAAGAAAGCTTGAGAAGAAAGCAAAGATTTCTATTTCAAATAAATGCTATTATACCTTTCTTTACAGTCACCTTTGATGAACAGAAAGCTAAAAAAAAATGATTCTTATTTCAGACTGTAACGTCTGATCAATTTAATGCATCCTTGCTAAATAAAAGTAGTAATTTCTTTAAAAAAATCATACTGACCCCCATACTTTTGAATGCTAGTGTAAATGGCATTATAATTAAAATCTCACCCTATGAAAGTGTTGAGTATACGTATAGTGTTTAAAGGTGAACCTGGACCAAAAAACCAGTCATAGTAGCACAGGTATATTTGTATACACTGTATGGGTCAAAATTATCGATTTTTCTTTTATGCCACAAATCAGTAGGATATTAAGCAAATATCATGTTCCATGAAGATATTTTATAAATTTCCTACCGCAAATATATAAAAACTTAATGTTTGGTTAGTAATATGCATTGCTAAGAACTTTAAAGGCGACTTTCTCTATATTTAGATTGTTTTGCACCCTTAGATTCCAGATTTTTAAATATTGTCCTATCCTAACAAACCATACATCAATGGAAAGCTTATTTATTCAGATGATGTATAAATCTCAATTTCAAAAAAATTATCCTTATGACTGGTTTTGTGGTCCAGGGTCACAAATTTCATCTCAGATTCTCACCTGTGTTACTCACTCCTCCGACCCAAGGGGTCCAGGAAGGGGCGACTCCTGTGGCAATTTTCCAGATATCCGTCAGATTTATAGAGAAAATGCTGCTCCACATTCCTTCAAAAACACACACAGAGCTTGGACTTATTAATGGTGACTGATTACACTTTACATCATTTGCTTACAGCACAGGATCAGGTTCGGATACAGATGTAGGCTCCCCCTACTGGCCATAACTTTCAGATGCTGAGTGCAACATTCCACTTTCTTCTTTTCTTACTTATGGCTTTCAGTTTTTTGTCTTTATTATGCACATCAACTTACACACACTCAAACTCACCCACAAGAAAAGACAACCCCGTTTCAGGGAGTTTGTTGACCATGTGACCGAGGTAATATTCACTCCCGAAGTTCTGCACAGGTACAAAGGCACCGTATTTGGGAAATCCAACCTCATATGGGGTGAACTCACACCATTCTAAATAGAAAACAGAAAGAAACATGAGATTATCAAACTTTTATTTACAACGTCAAGCTACAAGCTAGTTGTTTGTTATCAACTCCTTTCTTAACAATATAATGAACCTGTTTTAAAAATGTTCTGGTACTCTTTCAATAAGAAAATCATTTGCATGTGTTTATAACTTCTAAAGTGGTTGCTAAATAGTCTCTTACAGCAATTGATACAGCACTTCACAAGAAGCTGTAGGGAAATTTACACAGCAGTCACTGCACATCACCCCAGCACTTAAAGTTTGAATAAAATAAAGGTGATTAAAGAAGGAATTTTTACTCAAATGTTCATTAATATAAACTAAATTAGATGCAACGATTTAAATACAACTCTCATGATTACACATCTGATATAACCAAATTACATTTATGTCGTGATCATTTATTTACAGAACTACATTATTTCATCATACCTCAAGCTTCTCTAAAATGCATGACTCAAGTCTGTGTTTAATGACATTGCAGGTTGTTACAAATTAACCCAATTTCTTAAGTGGTGTGAATTTTAACACAACCAGACTTTTGACTTTTGATACAAAGTCTGGTTCATTTAAGACCACTCAATTCAACAGAAAAGAACTGTATGAGTTTACAAATATGTAAACAGTCTAACAGATACATAATTAACCAAAATTTGACGGTATGAGCACTATAGCTTATTCAAATAATGGCATGGCAGTTTCTATGTACACATATATGTTATGTATAAGCATTATGTAATATATACAGTTGAAAACAAAAGTTTACATACAAAATGTTTTATTTAGTACTGACCTGAATAAGATATTTCAAATAAAAGACGTTTACATAGTCCACCAGGGAAAATAATAGTTGAATTTATAAAAATGACCCCGTTCAAAAGTTTACATACAGTACACTTCATTCTTAACACTCTGTTGTTATCTGAATGATCCACAGCTGTTTTTTGTTTAGTAATAGTTGTTCATAAACAAATTCTATGGTTTTTCAGCATTTTTGTGTATTTGAACCCTTTCCAACAATGACTGTATGATTTTGAAATCCATCTTTTCACACTGAGGGACCAAAAGAAGGTTCAAACGCTCACTGATGCTTCAGAAGGAAACACGATGCATTAAGAGCCGGGGGGTTAAACAAAGGACTCATGAACAACTATCACTAAACGAAAAAAAAACACACACACACAGTTTTGGATCATTCAAGTAAAAACACAATATTAAAATCTTTTTGAACGTGGTTTTTGAACTATTTCTATTTTCTCCTGTGGACTACAGGTAAATGTCTTTTATGTGAAAAATCTTATTCAGGTCAGTACTAAATAAAAAATAACATGCATTTTGTATGATCCTTCTTATTTTGGTAAAATAATTAACATTTTGCAGGTTCTGTGGAAACTTTTGATTTCAACTGTGTAAGCGCATTGTATTCCACGAACATACTGTACCTCTTAAAACAAAGCAGAATATACAGTTAAGCCTAATGGTCTCATGTCAACTTTACTCAAATAACGTGTGTGACCAGTATAGCAGGCAGCATTTGCATCTTAACCAAATAATGTTCATTACAGAAAGTGCACTTAAGCACTATTTGTCTAAGACAATTAATACTGTGGTATTACCTGTATCTTAGTCTAAGACTAGAAGCTGAATGGCCATTACATTTTTATTAGTACATACCTGCATCTATTATACTTTCTTCTTTGCCTTGCTTCATGTTGACAGCTGTGAATATGGGTAGAGGGTTTTGGCCTTCAGACACTGTCTTCTGCAGTTCAGATAGTGTACCCATGCGTTTCTATAACAGAAAGGTGTATTATATTATGTACCAAGTTTTAATACCGAGCCAAAACTGACAACAAAAGCAGTTTGTGCTGTTTTTATTTACCTTTCCGTGGAAAAGATACTCTAAAGCCAAACCCCACATGTCAATGAGAGACACAAGGTGTCCTTCTTTCTGTCTCTCTTCCATCCTCTGTTTATATTCCTGTAGCTGCTCCGAGGAAAATATACTGAATGCTTTTTTAGTGAGCTCCTTCTTTACAAACTCCATAGATTTATCAATTTCACCCTTTGACCAGTTAGGATGTTCATAAATAGAGCCTAGAGCCCTGAAATACATAGATTAAACAAAAAAGCATAAGAAATTCTTTTGCATATGAAAGTGAAAGCAAGCGAGTCTAACCATATCGGTTGACTTGGAAATGACACGTGTTTTTTATCAGTCTGTCTAGAAACAAGTCATGTTTAAAAATACATTAAGACTCACCAAGTGGCACCTGAAACCCCTGTGATGTAGCTGACTGCATCAAGAAGCTGTATCTTCTGCAGACCCATAAGGCTACCGTATGTGGCTATTAACGCTCTGCTCCCACCACCAGAACACACCACAGCCATCACCGGGACCTGAGGGGTCACATCAAACACAGATTCAAATTTTGGTTTATATTATAAAAAACATCACAATTTCTTCAGTTCTTTGCTAAATATCTGGGTTATTTGTACTTGTGTCTAAAGTACCTTGTTGGGATCAGGTGCAGAGCTGAGATTCAGGGCTTTCTGTAAAGCCTGTGAAACAACTTTTTTTCTCTTCACCAGAAAATTATTTTCTTCCACTGGGATATCAAAATCCAGACGCACATCCAGCTCTTCGTCAGAGCTTCAGAAAACATACACACACAAAATTTATTCTGAGATTAGGATGGATTTGAAATAAAAGCTGATAAATAGTATTGTAACTTAAAATGTTTTGTTTTACACATTTCAATGATAATTTACTATTAAACAACTTCTGCTAAAAGAAGTGAATTAATTCAAAATTTGTTACCGATCATCCGTTTTCAGCTGCAGATCAACTTTTTTCTTTGGAGAAAAAATAAAGGTTCTTTTAGATAAACTGCACAAACTATGAAAAACAGTTTTTTAAAAGTTAAATTAATAAATAAAAATAGTAATGTTACTATATTATCAATAAACTTTTTTTGTAGTGCCACATTTAGATTTAAAGGAAACATTGGATGCCCATTTTCCACATTGGTCTGATTCTTTAGGGTCTTCATGAAATCTTCAAAATACTTAAATTTTCCCAATAGTCATGTAAAGATTGTCAAAAATAGCTCACAGTGACCCGTTTCAGTGCATGTTTCTTTAAATGATAATGAGCTACTGCTTACTCCACCCCTCTCTTATTTTTTGTGTATTCAGTGATGTGTTACCATCAAAAACAAAACTAATCCACTGCGTCGTCAGTGGCTCTCATGTCAGGAGAAAATGAAAACTGTTATGTTCACTTTTACATCCAACTACAAAACACCTGCATTGCTTATGAGACATTGTTGTCGCTACAGCTGCTCGAGTGTGGGTAAAAATGGCAGACAGCGTGCAACTGGCTAAGGGCTGAAATGTACTAATACGGGACTGTCCGTCAGTGGCCATGGGTGGGGCTTGATTAATATGATGTCATGCTGCTCAGAAAATGAAAATGGCTGATAATTGAGACTGTTTAGGTTTTTAGGGGATTAAAAAAAGGAGTGAATACATTTTTTATCATTGTAGAGTTATTGTGTCTACTAGGGCTGCCCCCCAATAATCGACTAAATGTTAGTCGACGAGAAGAGGCTTGGTCGACCAAAATTTCATTAAAAAATAAAAATAAAATTTTACAGGAAGTGGCAAAGTCACACAGTCCGTGACGGCTGGTCTATATAGTGCATCGGGCAGGACATCCAAACACTCACCTATCATTCATCGACCTCCAATATGAGTAGTAACTTGGCAACTCAATCTAATGTTAACCTAGAAAAATGTGCACTATTCAAGTGTTTGCGCACTTGTGTGGAAGCTGAATAGTAGCGTGCTCACTGCATGACAGATGGAGGCGCCGGTGCAGTCATTTGCTCTTAAAATACTCCGTCATTTTTGGTCATACAGATAAGAGTAATACATCTTTTGATTCTGTTTTTGAATCTACAATGTTTGTTTGTGTGCACTCACAATAGCAACAAAACATAGCGCTTTTGTAAGATAATGAGAGCAAACAGGATGCGCTTTCTGCTGTCTCAGTCTCTGTGAACTTGAGCACGAAACTCCGTGTATACTTGTCTTACGGACATGAAAAATATATCTATAGAGAGTGAAATGTCTACTTTCAAATGAATCAATTCAAATAGAAAACAAATATTATTAGATTATCAGTCAGTGTCGCCGACTTCATCTCTTAAGCCTAAAACAAAGAAAGCACTAGTTTATCAATAAATTATTAAAACGTTAATGCAGTTTCCTTGCTGTTTTTGCCTGACACATTCATAGTTATTATATCTGCCGGTGTGCTGTAGCAAGCTTTTTTTTTGCATCCGCTTGAGTGTTATTAGACTGTATAGGCAAAAGCTCATTATTATGCTTTATACAGTATGGATTATTAATAAACGCGTGAATAATAGTCAACTAATGCTTAAAATTAATGACTACTAGTCGACCAGAAAAATCTTTAATTGAGGATAGTCTTAGTGTCCACACATCTAATACACGTTTATAAGCAAACATCATGTAAAAGTGAATTTTGCATCCAATGTCCCCTGTAATCAATGAATGAATCAATAACCTACAAACAAAGTTTGTTTTTAAAACTACTCACCTCTCCAAGAGGCAAAGAGACAGTAATCTGTTGTTTGCCTGAAAGTGGTTTTAAAGGGATGGAAGTCAATCCAGTGTCTTCAGGGTCTGATGCAGCACCATCTACTGCTACTGTCCCAACCTGGAGAAAAGTATGTTTAAACAAACATTTAAAGCCACACTTTCTGTTTGTTTCAGGTGCTTTATAAATCTACAAGCCCACTTGTGTTGTACTGTATATGTACACACTGTACTGTTCCTTATGGAACAAAATATGAAAAATTAATAAGTAGTAGTATAATTTACGTAATAGTTTTTTAATATGGTGGATAAGGAATGCCTGTTGGCATCAATGACCTACATTTGCTGGGCTGACAACAGTCTCTGAGGTCAGATTAAGTTCAGTTTCCAGGTCACAGTTGATGTAGTAACGTAACGTTTTCAGGAAGCTGGAGCTTTCCTCAGAATTTGAGATCATGAAATCCTCTTTGTATGCTCCTTTTAGTTTTAACACCATGTTCTGCACAGCTGGAACATAAAGGAAATTAGTAAAATACACCTAAATGTGGGATTATATCATTCTTTGTAGTGTGTTTTTAAAATTAATTTATAGAACAGAGCAATTTAACATTTTATTTTCATGCATTTGCATGTGAAATTTGGATAAAATAGTCTTTATTTACCATCAGACTTTAGAAGCTTGTCTATGTCCACATTCAGCTCACCAAAAGGACCTGCCTATTTCAGGAGAAAGCATAAAGCTCATCTGATAAAAGTTATCTAGATTTTCATGTAAGAACATGCACATTTATCTGTAAAACAGGTTCTTGCTTGTACCTATGTTTTGCAAATGTTCACCAGACCTGCTAAAGGCAGTCCCACTCACCTCTTAGTGATCTCAAACTCTACCCACAGTTCATCCTTGGTCTGAAAAAGAAAGTACCATAGTCATTATACTATAGTGTCCATTATATGCTGTAATGCCTGTTTAGATATGAGATCGCAATATTGCACTGACCTGATCATTTATTTTAAAGCATTTGGTCTCCTTTTTCCCATGTGTGAGGTTACTGATGTCAAATAGGATAGTGGCACAGAGGTCGTCTCTCATAAATGGATCCTCATCATAGAGCATAATCTCCAGAATGTTCTGTGTAGTGGAATAGAAAAAATGAGTGAGAGTGTAGTGGAATAATTTACTAATGAGGGATCTAATGATGTAACTTGACATATTATAATTAGCCTTACTGGAAAGATAAATAACAGATAGATAGGTTAAAAAATAAAAATATGTTAGCCTAAGAAAATACTCTAATCAGACAATCAAAGAAGTAATTCAGTGGTTTACCTTGATGTTGCTGTGCACCCTGAAGGTAAATGTTTCATTCCATACAGGGTTATCGCTATTTGAGATAGTCTTGGTGCGATTTGTACGGGTGGATGCCGTGGGTAAGTTCAGGATGACATAGCAGTCAGATGCAGACCCTACAGAGAAATTGAGGTGGGTTGAAAAAGTTAGTGAGTTGGCTGAGAGAATTAAACATTGATCTATCTGCATGCATATACAGTTGAAGTCAAAAGTTTACATACACCTTGCAGAATCTGCAAAATGATAATACAATAATACAAAATGCATGTTATTTTTTATTTAGTACTGACCTGACTACGATATTTCACATAAAAGACTTTTACATATAGTCCACAAGAGAAAATTCAATAGTTGAAGTTATAAAAATTACCCGGTTCAAAAGTTTACATACACTTTTTTTTAACACCATGTTGTTACCTGAATGATCCACAGTTGTGTGTGTTTTTTTAGTGATAGTTGTTCATGAGTCCCTTGTTTGTCCTGAACAGTTCAACTGCCCACTGTTCTTCAGAAAAGTCCTTCAGGTCCCACAGATTCTTTGGTTTCTCAGCAATTTTGTGTATTTGAACCCTTTCCAACAATGAGTTTATGATTCTGAGATCCATCTTTTCACACTGAGGACAACTGAGGGACTCATATACAACTATTACAGAAGGTTCAAACACTCACAGATGCTCTAGAAAGAAAAACAATGCATTAAGAGCCAGGGGTGGAAACTTTTGAACGGAGTGAGGATGTGTACATTTTTCTTATTTTGCCTAAAAATCATATTTTTTCATTTAGTACTGCCCTTCAGAATCTACAGAAGATACTTACATGTTCCCCAGAAGACAAAATGAGTTGAATTTACCCTGATCTTCAAATTAAAAAATCCATTATTTTTTCTTCTGGAGCATCAGTGGGCATTTGAACGTTTTGTAATAATTGCATAACTGAGTCCCTCAGTTGGCCTCATTGTGAAAAGATGCATCTCAAAATCATACAGTCATTCTTGAAAAGGGTTCAAATATACAAAAATGATGAAAAACAAAATAATTTATGGGGCCTGAAGGATTTTTTCTGAAGAACAGCAGGCAGTTTAACTGTTCAGGACAAACAAGAACTCATAAACAACTATCACTAAACAAAAACAGCTGTGGATTATTCAGGCAAAAACACAGTATTAAGAATCAAGTGTATGTAAACTTTTGAACAGGGTCATTTTTATAAATTCAACTATGATTGTGAAATCATGTGAAATATGTTATTCAGGTCAGTACTAAAATAAAAAATAACATGCATTTTGTATGATCCTTCTTATTTTGGTAAAATAATTAACTGTATACTCATAAAGAGAGGTTACTATTGTGTAATAAAACTGTAGTGCCTTGAAATACCTTTAAACGTCTGCTAGGTAGGCAAAGGATTATACTAATATCTATACTGACATAGACTTGGAGATTAGAAAACTTTACATGTTGCATTACAAGCTTATATAACTAGCAGAGCAAGATCAAACAACAACCCAAATTTTTTAAACCTGCAAACAGGTTTAGACATGTCCGCTTTAAGCTTTACACTTCTGCTAAGAAGAAAATTTAAATGTCTAAATTAATATATTTGGCTGCTGTTAAGAGGATAAATGGTCTCACAGTAGTCATAGCTCTGATGAAGCTTTGCGTATAAAACTTTGACTGACAGATTCCAGTATGGCTTGACTTCTTTCTGTTGAAAGCAAACAAACAGAAAATAAGGTGGTTAAGAAATAATGATTTTGTAATCGCTTGATATCAAAAGTGTATGTACCACACATGATCTATGAGCACAAGATATACGCTGTTTACTGACAGAGATGGTTAAAACAAAGTCAAACATTACAGCTATAGAACTATACGGTTTGTTACAATTAGTGTCTTTACAAAAAAATTTATTACACTCATTTAAAGAAATCCAAAGAGTAAATACTAGCTAACCTTGAGCATTGTTGAATGTTTGTGCAGAGATCTGGATCCAGCTACCTGGGAAACACAAATGAGAAGTATGAGAGGCCCTTTAAGACTTAGATCAATCTTTATTCACACACACTCTCATACACTACTATACGGTCTCTCACACACTAGCAAAGCTTTCACACGCACCATCAAACTCTCTTTCACAAACTACCAAACTCATTCTCACACGCGCTATCAAACTCTCTCTAGCACTTTATCAAACTCATTCACACACGTGCTATCAAACTCTCTCTTGCAAACTACCAATCTCATTCACGCACGCGCTATCAAACTCTCTCTCGCACACTATCAAACTCATTCACACGCGCTATCAAACTCTCTCTCGCACAGTATCAAACTCTCTCGCGCAAACTACCAATCTCATTCTCGCACGCGCTATCAAACTCATTCACACATGCGCTTTCAAACTCTCTTGCAAGTTTTAATCGTTTGTTTTTCAATTTGAAATGAAATAAGAAACAAGAAAATGGCTTATTTTTTCATTGTTCAGAAGAACGAAAAAACGAGATTTCGGCTAGATTTTTTCATTTCTTTTTTTGGTTCATGGGTAGAAAATGGATAAAGGACAAAATTTGTTTTCCACACAAGTGGGTGATCCCAGTGAGGCCATCAGCTGTTCCTCTGTTCCATCAACAAAATAACAGTCCTAGAAATTGTCTAAAAAATTACAATTCTGTGTGGTTTTTTATCCCACAATGTATCTTTCAAAAACTTGGAGGGTTGTCCTTTCTTTTGAGATGTAACTTTCTTCCAGGAAAGTTACCTGTTAAATTATCTAAATTTCACCAGCAAGTATTATTGGCTTGGAAAATTTGTTTTCACCACAACTTTTCTCTGCATAAAATGCTTTTATGGAACAATTGTCTCAACACTTCTAGGAATAAATCATTATTTTTTGCATAGGTGGTGTGAAATGAATATTTATTTTGTTATGGATAAGGTCTATGAGAGTGGAAACATTTTGTCTTATGAAGACTTTATGCATGTTTACAATTTTCCCATCCCCTTTAAAGAATTTAAACAAGTGGTTAAAGCTATTCCAAATGGGTTGATACAACTAATAAATAATCATCTCTCTTATGGAAGCAATGAAAGAATATTTCCAGAATTAAAAGTTAATGGTATTGCAATATTTTCTTCCCCTTGTAATAATAAAAATATTAGACAAATTTTGCAATCAAAACATAAAATCTCACCTAGAGGAAAATTGTTTTGGAATGCAAAAATTTCTGATATTAATTGGAAAACGACCTGGTCAAATCCTTATAAATTTTGTATTTTGAATAAAATTAAAGAGGTGCATTTCAAAATACTTCACAAAATGTACCCATGTAAATTAGCTCTTTCTAAATTAATGGACATTGACAATACTTGTAGTTTCTGTAATGCATGTGAGGAGGATTTGTGTCATTTGTTTTATAATTGTGATTCATCTCTTAGATTTTGGTCTGATGTTAGTGCCTTTCTATTTCTGCAAAGAAATGTCAACCATATGCTTTCTTTAAAAGATGTTATTTGTACTTATTCACACAAAAGTAAAATGATTGAGTATGTTTTCAACTTTTACATTTTACAAGGTAAATATTATATTCATAAACAGAAATTTGCAAAATGCATACCAAAGTGTAATTTACTTTTATCAGAAATGGAGATTTTGAAAAAGTCTCTAATGCAAATTAATAACAACAAGAATGTCATATTGTTAGATTTCATGGAGAAATTCTTTTCTGATATAGCTCCCCCGCTATTGTTTAGTTGTTTCTATGTTTTTTGTTTTATTTTATGTTTATTATTTGTTTTTCTCCCTATAGGTGAACAGTTTTAAAGGGGTCATCAGATGCTAAGTTGAATTTAACCAGTAACTTTCCATGTTTTGATGCCAGAGCAGGGATGTAAGTTAGACAAGAATATCTCTGATTGAGCGATTGAGGTGTTGTGTTGCTGGATGTAATAATGAACATAGTGGTCGTCATTTACTCCCGACATCTGAGCCGCTGAAGATGCAGTAGATTACGTTTGTTTGTGAAGGGAATGCGCCTCCCGATCTACGTATAGACCATTTCGCTAGATGTAAACATACTGGTCCCGATACGCTTCCTGTTTCTTTTTTTTTTACTTTACACAAACGTCACAAAAAAATACAACCAACATAACATTTGACTGGATGAAAATGTTATATTAGCACCTTTAAGATGTATTTGTATATGTGAAATAAAAAAATAAAATAAAAAACAAAAAAACAGGAAGTGCTTCTGGACCAGTGTTGTTTACATCTAGCGAAATGGTCTATATCCGTCTATGTTCGCGCGAATCGTTCGTGATCCAGCTTCACTTACAGCAAAACTGAGTATAAGCGTTTTTTATGAATCTTTGCGATCGCCTTTCCTTATAACGTGGTAGTTAGGAAGTTTAGCGGCTAAACGCGGCTAAACGCGGCTAAAGTAAACAAGACCGTCTTTCCACAGAGAGTAGAGAGGGGCGGGGCGAGCAGAGCTCATTTGCATTTAAAGGAACAACCTCTTAGAATGAGATGATTTTTGCAGATCTGATTTTGGCAAGGTAAAAACGGTGTTGTTTTACAAAACAATTGAGAATTTTTAATCGAAGTATATTAGAGACTTTCCATTAAGACCCTAAAGAATCATGTCAACTTGTGGGAAATGGGCATCCGATGACCCCTTTAAAGAATTTGATGTTTCCCCATTCAAAGAGATAGGAGCTGCACTTGTCTGCCCAAGAGGCGTTTCAAAGATGGCCACCGAGTGAAATTACTTGCTTTAAAGGGTTGCTTCAAATATTGTGCTGCAAAGAGCAATACTAGTTTAATGCATGACAAACTGTTGATTATCCCTTACTTACAGAGTCAGTAACAGCCTACAAAGTTACAACAACCAACTGATGAAGTTTATTGCACACTTTGAATTAATTACTAAAGAAGAAAAGTGCGTTGAAAGGACAGAAATGGTTGTGACAAGTTAAATGAACTGAAACAAATATGCTGTATTAATTAGTTACTGTCCACTTTTAAAAATAAATAATGTGAAGCTAATATTGATTAGCATATCATCCCAAACTATTTGTCCTTTAATAATATAATTGACAAAAACATTGTCATATATTAAATATATTAAGGTAGAAAAATATATTACTCCAAATATACATACTCCAAACTTTTGAACAGTAGTGTACATATTTAACATGTTTAACTGCAAATATTAAATCTCCAGTTAAATGTCTGCTCAACAAATTGTGGTGACCAATTAGTTTCAAGCTCCAAAAATGACAAAAGAGCACCAAAAGTTGATGCATGTGTAAGAAAAAGAACAAAATGTGCCGTTATTTATTGAAAAAAAATTCTGTCACACCTGTCAAAAATTATTTACCTTTGTGTTTATTCAAATAAGGTGCATCAAGATTGCAATGATGCCATGGCAAAAGGTTGTGCTTTCTTGTGTCTCATAACTGTCTACAGTGATCCAAATCAGAAAATACACATTGAAATTACACAAATGAGATCTGAGGGTTATTGCAGAGGTGAGTGATTTTGGTGAATACTTTTATAAACTGAAATGTTGGGCTGTCCTTGAGACAAGGTGTCTTTTATGACTTCAGAACACTTGGAAAATGGCAAGTGTTGTGTCATTTGGACTACTTTTTATGATGCTGTATGTCATTTTTTGAGCTTGAGACTTCCTAGTCACCCTTCACTTTTATTAAGAATAGATTATTGCATTAACACTCTCTATCTACAGTAAAAAGGAAATCACACAGTTTTGGAACATTATGAGTGTGATGAATGATGACATTTTTGGGTGAACTATGCCTTTAATGAATCCTGCTGTCAGCTTTAAACCTTTAACTTTCCGTCTCAACATCAAATCAGAATTTTGACTCCTTTGTAGCAGGAATTCTCTCCATATTTCTCTTCAGCACTTTGTTCAGCGTGTTTAAAATGACGTCTTTGTTGTTCAGAATGTTGTAGGTGGTGAGGTCGGCCAGCTTCTGGAAATCCTCAGGTGTGTATGCAAACTTGTGAGTGGCGAACGGACAGAACACACGAGTGAAGTCAATATCAAAATCTCCTTCCTTGATCTCCTCCTTACCCTCTCTCTTCACTCCTACCACACAAACAGACACAATTGCTTTTAGTTGATAGAAATACATTTTGTACTCGACTGTGTATCTTAATGCATAAGTTAAATTATTATTAGAATTTTCATTTTGGGTGAACTATCCCTTTAATAACACCAGCTCACAGGTTACAGATGGTGGTACTCACCAGGAGACTTGAACTGCTTGAATGAGATATTGACCAAGGGAAAGTGAATCACAATGGGAGCTTCTGGATTCTCTTTATCTTCAAACACATAAACTTCCCTAATCGGCTCAGACTCCAACTTTTTGTAATCGATCTTCGGAAATGGTATCTTGCGAGCAGCGCAGTATTCCTTAGTTTGCTTAATGACCTATAGACACACACAGAATTACATTTCATCCCATTCTCCTCATAATCTGCCATATCTTTGTAGTCTCCTCACCTTGAAGAGATCCGGTTCCCAAGTGTAGTTCAAAGACAAAATGACGTCCGCACGTCTGTTAGAACGTAACACAGGAGGAAATCCTGAACCGAGGACAAATGCAGTGTCAACTAGGCCAAGTGTGGCGTCTGCTGGTGTCAGGGAGTTTGGGAAGACGTCTGGATGTGTGTCTGCAGAATGTACACTTTATAATTAAGCCGAATCGAAAGGGAAATAGTACTAATTAGGCTAAACTTAAAAGCATAAATGATGTTCTGACCTTTACATGTGGTGAAATCACAGTTCTCACTGTAGTTCCTGTGCAGGTGGAAGCCTCTAAGGAAGTTGAACACTTGGCTGATAACGGGGCGGCTGGTCAGAAAGCTGCTCAGCTTTTTTGCCCAATAAGTCATAGGGCTGATCCGAAGTGTGTCTGATGTTGATGGGTTGTCATCTGTCTCTGCAGATAAGGAAGGATGATATTTTTTCATAGTTTGCATATAGATAAAACAAATGTGGACATAAAACAGAATATTTGCTGTCACAAAATTGTAATCACAGCTGATAATGTATTTACTCAGTCTGCTACATTGCTACATTATCTGCAAGATTTAAAAAAAAGAAAGAACACAAGTGCATATTCAATACAGTTTAACACACGTCTTTTTTATACAAGGGTACTTGTGATAAATTTAAAAGGCAACCAGACTTTTGATAAGCTACATGGGTAATATTTGCTCAGATACTCTTACTCATTGTCATGACTTTCTCTTACCTGTTTGGTTCACTTCTTCCCCAATCTTGCTGGCCCAGGATGGGATCACTCCTGTGACCACAGTCCAAAGCTGAGTCAGACTTACAGAGAAAATACTGCTCCACATTCCTGCAAACACATTTTGACTAACATTTTGAATACAACCACCAATCATTATCTTTAACTCGAAATTCATTCATTAACCTTTGGAGTATTTAATTATATTTACCCAGCAGAGAGTATATTCCAGATTCAGGGAGTTTCTTGATCATGTGACCGAGGTAATATTCACTCCCAAAGTTCTGTGTAGGTATGAAGGCACCATATTTGATAAATCCAACCTCATATGGCGTGAACTCACACCATTCTAAAGTAGAAGAGAACAAACACATACATGGAATACATATCTACAGAAAGCACTTATGAACCATATTAGTTAAAGTCAGTACCTACCAGTCTCTATGGTACATCCTGTTTTGCCATTCTTCATGTTGAGAGCTGTGTAGATGGGTAGAGGGTTCTGGCCCTTTGATAGTGCCATCTGCTGGTCAGATAGTGTACCCATCTTTTTCTGAGGAAGGAAAACTTTTTTGAAGCTTCTGATCGAGAAACTTATTTGAATTTATTTATGCTTAAAATGTACTTTATTTCTGTGACATCAAGGGTATTCACTACCTGTCCTTGGATGAGGTACTCAATAGCCAGGCCCCACATGTCAATGAGAGACACAAGGTGTCCTTCTTTCTCTCTCTCTTCCATCTTCGCTTTGTAGTGCCGTAGCTGCTCCAGAGAAAATATACTGAACAAACTTTTAGCGACCTCCTTCTTTACAGACTCCATAGCCCCATTTATGTCATTGTTTGACCAGTTAGCATCACCATAAAGAGAAGCCATAGTCCTGTGAGACAATGAATGAAAGTGGATGTTTAACCACATGATATCTAATGTCAAATCTGGGTTTTGAAATACAGCCTGATAAAGCATTGACTGAGAGTTGTACAGGCCTGTACTCACCAGGTGGAGCCAGAAGCCCCTGTGATGTAGCTGACTGCATCAAGAAGCTGGAGTTTCTGCAGAGCTCTTAGGCCTCCAAATGTGCCAATCATCGCCCTGGTCCCGCCCCCAGAGCACACCACAGCCACCAATGGGACCTGAGCAGGAGTAAAATTACATGTCAGGTCACTCTGCCAGGAAGTGTGTATCTGTTGAATGTGTGTGTACTTAAGTTTGTGTTTGTTTTCTTGCCTTGCTGGGCTCAGGTGCAGAACTGAGATTCAAAGCTTTCTGAAAAGCTTGTGACACCACTTTTTGTCTCTTGGCCAGAAAGTTCTTTTCTTCCATTGGAATATCAAAACCCAGACGCACATCCAACTTTTCATCAGAGCTTCAGAAAACACAAACACACACACACATACACAATTAAAATCGTTCAGGTCTGGCTGATGGATCACATGCCAAGTAGTTCATTTAAAATGTTCTTGGACTAATTACAGTAGAGATAAGCCATTTAAATTGTTTACCGGCCGTCTGTGCTTAGTTGCAGATCCACTTCACCCTGAAATAGTGTATTATTCCAGTTAGTTAATAGCTTTTCTTTTTATTTTGAAACAAATATATGTATACCATTCAAATTTGATTTAACCAGTACCCACCTGTCCAACAGGCATGGAGAGTTTAATCTGCTGTTTGGCTGGTAATGGTTTTATAGGGACCGATGACAGAATGTCTCCAGTATTTGGGTTTGTCCCGTCCACTTCTGTCACAGCCTGAACAGACAACAAACATGCAAACAAATACACAAGCATTACACACTCACTGTTAGTGATATGCATGCTTGATCAATTGTTTGGTAAGAAATCTTCAGTTTAATCAATGTTGTACTTTTGGTGGTATGAGACTAAACTCGGTCTCCATGTCCCGATTAATGTAGTAGCGAAAAGTCTGAGTGCAGCTGGGGTTTTTCTCAGAGCATGGGATCAAACAGTCTTCCTTATATGCGCCTCGCAGTTTTAACATCATGTCCTTCTCTGCTGAGGTAAACACACACAAACATATCACATCATTTTTGCATGGTTCTTAAAGGAGAAGTCCACTTCCAAAACATAGATTCACATATAATGTACTCACCCCATTGTCATCCAAGATGTTCATGTCTTTCTTTCTTCAGTCGTAAAGAAATTACATTTTTTGAGGAAAACATTTCAGCATTTTTCTTCATATAATGGACTGGTATGGTGCCCCGATTTTGAACTTCCGAAATGCAGTTTAAAAGTGGCTTCAAATGATCCCAAATGCGGTTGTAAATGATCCCAACCGAGAAAGAAGGGTCTTATCTAGCATAACGATCGGTTATTTTCATAAAAATAATATAATTTATATACTTTTTAAAGCCAAACGCTCGTCGTGTCTTACTCTGCCTAAACTGTTTTTGTTCCAGTTCATGACAGTTAGGGTATGTCGAAAAACTCCCATCTCATGTCTTCCCTCAACTTCAAAATCGTCCTATATCGCTGTTTTGCTTTTTTTTTTTGTTAAGGGTGTTTGATCTCCTTTGCATGTTCACTTTGCAAAGGCTGGGTCGGTACTTCTGCAGCGATGTAGAATGATTTTGAAATGATTTTTGAAGTTGAGGAAGTTGAGTGGAGTTTATTGACATACCCTAACTGTCCTGAGCCAGAATACACAGTTCAACGAGAGAAAGGCAAGACGAGCGTTTGAGAATAAAATTTATTTAAATTGTTTTTTTTTTAAAAATGAAAATAACCGATCGTTACGCTAGATAAGACCCTTCTTCCTCGGCTGGGATCATTTACAACCGCATTTGGGATCGTTTGAAGCCACATTTAAACTGCATTTTGAAAGTTCAAAATCGGGGCACCATATCAGTCCATTATATTAAGAAAAATGCTGAAATGTTTTCCTCAAAAAACATAATTTCTTTACGACTGAAGAAAGAAAGACATGAACATCTTGGATGACAATGGGGTGAGTACATTATATGTGAATTTTTGTTTTGGAAGTAGGCCTCTCCTTTAATGAAAGCACCTTTAAAAATGTACAAGGTCATACTTAAATAAAATGTAAAACATTCTTATTTTTGTTTTAGAATATTTACAGTTTATACATATAAATTATAACTATATATAATTATTAATTATACCTATGGAATAGAATGAGAATTATCACTAAAAATATTATTTTTACAAATACAATTTGCTCAAACTTTCAGGGGTTATTATGAAGCCTTATATATATTGCAATATCTGATCAAGGTTATCTAAAAGTAGAGAATAACAGATAACGTTAGAATTAAAAATAGGTCTAAACCCAGAAATAATCCAGTGTTCTTCTATTTACCTTTAGTCTTTAGACGTTTTTCCACCTTCACATCCAGTGCACAGAATGGACCTGCCTAAAATTGAGTGAAATTGAGAGAGCTTTTAATGTTTTACATAGATCAACTAAGTTTTCCAAAGCAGATAGTTTTGTGGAAACCTGAACTTGTTCCTTATGCGCTACTAGTGTGTACAGTACAGGGTTGTTTCTTCCGATGAGGCAAGGGATGCAGGGTGAGAAATAATTCATAGTACAAAAATAAAACAACGCCAGTATTACAAAATATAACATTAAAAAGCGTATGAATCACTCGTTTTTCTAAAGAAACATTGCCCAGCAGCGACACTAGCAGGGAACTTTACAGCGAGTCAGGTCTCTCTTGAGCGAAAAGTCATCGCGATATGATTGGATATGACTGGTTATGTTTGGCTGTGATTGGTTCATAGGATAAATCCCGCCTCTTGAGTTTGTGCGCGTTCTGAATTAGCAAATCAGTCTGAATGAACAATATAATGGCGTTAATAGCAAGACTAATTAGAAAAAAGTGAGTACACAACTCACACACTTGGATATAACCACTTTGTTACTTCAAAATAAAGCTTGGGAGTAATTGTGAGTAATCAGCTTAGTTAAATTTACAGTAAATCTTGATGTCTGTGACCAATATTTACCGAGCTTTGATGACTGATGATAAGAAAAATTCAAAAATAGTTTAAAAGATTAAAGACAATAGCTGAACATAAGTTCACAGATGTTGTTTAAATTGTTACTGCCTTGAGTTATTTTTTGGAATAAATGTAAAATGCTTAAAAACACTAACTTGATGAGATTCATACTTGGCTATGATAAATAGAATATTGATTATATTATTAATGTAGTGTAGTGTAATGTAATATAGTGTAAGTAATGTTTATTTAATAAAGAAAATGCGACTGGGACATGAAGGTACATTTGATTTAAGAAGAAAAAAAGAGAAGAAAAAAACTTTGAGGACTTTGCCTCCTCAATTCAGGTTTTTACTGAATACAATATGTACATTTCTTAATTATTTGAATATGTGTAAGTGGGTTTAGCTGTATCTGAGGTTATACTGAAATATAATATTACATGAATCATGATAATTTCTATCCTGTCCTTTTTAATGTATCAAAACTCTTACCATCAGCACTCCATTAGAGAAGTATGGTTCAGGCTTGTCGGAGCTTGAAAAAGAAAAGGAACAAATTAAATGGCAGTTTACTTCAGACTGATGTATGATCAGACTGTGATTTTTTTTTTCATGAGGAAGAGGACAATCACTAACAAAAGTGCACTAGGTGGTTAATAACACCATTATTATTGTTTTTGATTGTTAACATTCAGGCTCACCTCACGGTCATCTCAAACTCCACCCACAGCTCACTCTTTTTCTAGAAGAAAAATACAACAAATTCAGATGAATAGGACTGAACCCAAGCAACATTTGTTATGCTTCACTGTCATACGCTGATTTAAAATACTGGACGCCAAAGACTTCAAAGACTATGCGAAAATAAAAATAAATAAATATATAAATAAAATGATATTTTAATCTACCTGATCATCTGTAATGAAGCATTTTGTTTGCTTTTGTCCAGGTGTGAGGTTATTGATGTCAAATAGGATGCTGGAGCAGTAGTCATCGTTTGTTAACGTGTCAGCATCAAATATGTGGAATTCCAGAATGTTCTGAGGAGACAAGAACAAACTGGTGAGTTTATTTTCGCTCAAAAGCTTTCTCTCACTCTTGCTTTACACTAAAAGACTTATATATAAGGTCAGTATTCTGCTTTGCAAACCCATCATATCACATGTAGCACAACTAAGTACTTTTAAGTTCATATAGTATTAATTTAGAATAGAATAACAATAAATAAAATCATTATTGGACTAGAATTCTGGCCTATAATATACATGGCAGCAGTTCTGGCCTATAAAAAAAAAAGGCTGTCAGTTTGTGCTGCATTATTTCTTATTTCCCAGGGCAGAGGAACAATTTTTGGCCATTGGAGAATATTTTGGGGATTAAATTGCAATGATGTTTATCTATTTATTATTAGAGCTAGTTTAAGGGATTATTATAATTATTTGTATAGAATTACGTTACTATTATACCAGCATACGACTGTTAGTGACGTCACCAGCATGTCATTCATCACTTGCTATTCATTAAATATGTGGGTGGAGAATCACTTCATGCTGGCAGCTGAAATTAGAAGGGCAAGGCTCAGTTGCATAAAATGTTTTACTTAGCACATTCGTTTCCACTAAAAGGTTTTCTTGCAAGTGTCCAAAATTGCTCACCTTGACGCCACTGTGCACTCTGAAACGAAACGTTTCATTCCATTTTGGTGCATCACTGTTTGTCACAGTCTTGGTGCGATGACTGCAGGCACAGGCTGTGGGTAACTTTACGACGACGTAACAGTCACACTGAGACACTGGAGAGAGAGAGAGCAAAGTCTGAGCGCACTGCACTTGCTGGGTGGAGTAAATAGTATGCAGTAAATCAAAGTCAGCAAAGGCGCACAAACATAATACAAACAGAACACCTGTTTTAAGGTATTTTGAACAATATTTCACCACAAGTCGCAATGTTTTTGAGGGCTGATGGACTCACAAAGGTCATATGACCGACTGAATTTTCCCTGTAGCACTGTGACACTGAGGTTCCAGTACGGCATGAACTCTTGCTGTGAAACACACGTGAAATTAAACTGGTTTAGACAGATGTAGCCTTAATTTCATCTAAACTTGTAACAGCAACATACATACTTATGTACACAAAAAAAAATTTGCTGTAGAAACTGTTTTTACATAACCCCCTAACTATCACTGTCCCGTATACAGGTTGCCTACGCTTACTTACCAAACTGTACATCGTTGGAAAGCTCTAAGACTCCTAAATAGATATTGTACCACTGTTTTGTGTTACAAATTATGTAGGAAAATAGATTAATTTATGACAAGAGTGCACCTTAAAAATCTACATCATAACAGGAGTTCTGACCTTTGTCACAAAAAGACTTTCTTCGTTGCCTTTTTCCCTAGCACGCTTTAGATATTATAAGGAATTATATATCAGTTGATGATATATAATTGAAAACCAATTTAAAATCAGACATTGTATGACCATTGAAAATGTACATTAAAATCATATTAGAAAATGTTTTTGTTCATGAATTATAAAAATGTAAGTTTGAATAGTGCATTTTCACATCTATGGTCAAAAATGGGAGTCACAGTTAAAAGGTTACATTGCTGGTAAATTTTACAAACAAATAAAAAAAAACAGAAAGCGACATTAAATTGAACATTAAAAAACTGAAAAAGTAGGTATTTTCTTGCAAAATGTACTGTAATAATCTATACATTTCAGTTTGCACTTATTTTTCATTTAAATGTTGCTAATGTTGTTAATACATTTACATTAAAATATATATTTTTAATCATATCAACACAAGCAAGCCTTGTCAGAAAGAGGTTTAAATTAAACTTTAAATGTTCTCTTATTTGGTTTTAAACACATTCTCACAAATTCTCATCTAAATCATTTTGTATAAACATAAAAATTACGTAAGTGTCCAAATTAATCGCTAAATTATTCAAATATTTGTAAGCTAAAATACCTTCAGCATTGTTGCTTTCTCCTCAGCAGGCCAGTGAAGTCTCACAACCAAAAAATGAAATGAAGATCTTGCTAATTAAACTGAGATATGAGACAGATAACCTGAGAAACTTGTTCATTCTCATCCCTTCGCACCCTGATAAAATATTTGCTGGTGTCTTGTGTTTAACAAGACACAATTCTCCTCCCTCTGGTTTCTGTCATCTCCATCTCTAGAATACGTCATTGTTAGTATGTTGAACTGACAAAGGCTCCTGCTAAAAATGAATTTGAAAACATTGGCTACATGCCAGCATTACAAACCTAGTTTGGTGTGGACTGTCTTTGATTATGATAATGAAGGTGACACATCCTGGAGGCTCATAATGCTTTTAAAAAAACATAGATTTCAGTTATATAATAAGGAAGTTTTGTGTTTATGAAATCTCTCCCATTGCCAGGCACACCAGTCTAGCCATCAGCGTAATCATCACACTCCTTCTAATTCAAGGTCTAATCTGAGAAAATTGAGCCATTATAAAACATTAACGTTGCATTGTTTGTTGTTTGTTTGCTCATTTTGCAGATTATATATGTGCATGAAATGCTTCCATACTTCCATATAATGCAGAGGATTATAAAGTAACATTTTGCTGGTAACACACTGATTATCCAATAATGTTTAACTCATTTTTGGATTAAGACACAAGGGCCTATCATTAAACTCCATAAGAAACTGTTGTAACACACTCGTTTATTGGTCACTGATGTTTTAATTATTGTTGGTTTGTTTGTAAAGTCATTCATTCATGGCCTTGCTTTTTAATCCAGTGGAGACTGTAGGATCCTACAATGTTACAGTAAATCTATTTTGTTTTGTGTCATAGACTGCAGTTCATAGATATGGCACACACCCCAACAACAATGACAACGACATAAGGAAGCAACAGGGAATCACTGAGAAAATAAAAAACAACAACACAAACATTCTCCAGCTAAATGAGTCATATTGGCCAGAAGAAACTGCCACATATTTTATATGTGGAACACCACTCATAATATGTGTCCCTGGGCCACAAAACCAGTGGCCCAGGGACACATATTATGAGTGGTGTTCCACATATAACACACACACACACACACACACAGACACAGTGAACACACACCTGGAGCAGTGTTTGCAGAGCAAATTTACAAAATATCTTCATGCAACATGATCTTTACTGAATATCCTAATGATTTTTGGCATAAAAGAAAAATTGACAATTTTGACCCATACAATGTATTGTTGGCTATTGCTACAAATATACCCATGTTACTTACGACTGGTTTTGTGGTTCAGGGTTACATATGTCTCTACTACCTGATCTTTTTAAAACATTGTTGTCATATGTGTTTATATAGAAAGGATAAAAGGAGTTTGTGCTTAATTAACCAATCAGAAATTAATTGTTTCGTACACTGTGGATTGCTGACATCAGGTTGGCTGGTATGTCTTTGGCCAGAGGGCTAATATCTAATATCTAGTGATGTCTGTCAATAAAATAAAATGTCTTTTAATTAATAAACAAGGTTTAAATTTTGTTGCCAAATTAGTGGTCTTAATTAATTCAAACAGTTTTAGTTGGAAATAACAGCTTTAATTTTTTTTCTTTATTTATATTTTTGGGCAGTTTATGCTTTTAATGGACAGGACAGTAGAGTGATGACAGGAAAGTACTGGGCGGAGAGAGAGGGGAGCGGGATCGGCAAAGAACCTCAAGACAGGATTTGAACTTGGGTCGTCATGAGCACAGTTGTGCTATACATCACACACTAACCACAAGGCTATTGGCGCCGACATCTTTGAAATTTTTTAATAAGAATGGAAATAGAGTCAAAGTTACAACCTACAAAGTTACAACAACTGATGAAGTTTATTGCACTTTTTAGAACACTTTGAATTTAATTACTGATGAAGAAAAGTGAGTTGATGACAAAAATGATTGTGACAAGTTAAATGTACTGAAATAAAGATGCTGTTTTCATTGTCCACTTTTAAAAATAATTAAATGTAAACCTCCATAAACATTATTTTTTTCATTTAAATAGACAATGAAATGAAAATTCTGTCATTAATTACTCACCCTCATGTCGTTTCAAACCTGTAAGAGCTTTGTTCATCTTTGGAACACAAATTAAATTTTGTTGATGAAATCCGAGAGCTTTCTGACCATCCATAGACAGCAACGCAACTACCACGTTCAAGGTGCAGAAAGGTAATAAGAACATTGATAAAATAGTCCATCAGTGGTTCAACCTTAATTTTTTTAAGCTAAAGATCAAAACAAGGTCATTATTTATTTATTTTTATTCCACACAAAAATATTCTCGTAGCTTTATAAAATTAAGGTTGAACCACTGATGTCACATGGACTATTTTAATGATCTCCTTACTACCTTTCTGGGCCTTAAATGAGTCAGTTGCATTGCTGTCTATGCAGGGTCAGAAAGCTCTTGGATTTCATCAAAAATATCTTAATTTGTGTTCCAAAGATTAACAAAGATCTTATGGGATTGGAATGACATGAGGGTGCGTAATTAATGACAGAATTTTCATTTTTGAGTGAACTATCCCTTTAATAACATGACTGACAAAACTTCAAATTTTACTGCACTAACATTTAAAAAAAAAGTAGAAAGAATTGAATTAAAGAAAGATTTCCTGTTCTGAGATTTTTTTCACAGTAATGGTGCTGCAGATCACCGCGCTTCAGTCTTTCTTGTTTTTTGTGTTCCTGGTTTTGGTGTAGACGCTGAACTGGTCTTTGCTACAGCCGCTTTCTACTTTTTGGCTTGGCTATCATCACCTGTCTGCCTTGCTCTGTTTCGGTTCAGGGTTTTGTTTAGCGCATTCAAAATGACATCTTTGTTGTTTTGGACGTTGTAGGAAGTGAGGTTGATGAGCCTCTGGAAGTCCTCTGGTGTGTAAGTAAGTTTGTGAGTGAGATATGGAGATGTGCTACTGTTAATTTCAACATCAACCGCTCCCTCCTTCAGCTCCTTCTTGCCCTCTCTCTTCACTCCTACATTAAGATAAAATAAAAAATATCAATATCCAATCACAATATATTGCAATTAAACAATTGAAAGTGCTTCCAATGTATAAAAAAATAGCATTAAAGGAGAACTCCACTTCCAGAACAACAGTTCACAAATAATGTACTCACCCCCTTGTCATCCAAGATGTTCATGTCTTTCTTTCTTCAGTCGTAAAGAAATTATGTTTTTTGAGGAAACCATTTCAGCATTTTTCTCCATATAATGAACTGATATGGTGCCCCGATTTTGAACTTCCAAAATACAGTTTAAAATGCTTGTCTTCTCTTACTCTGCCTGGACTGTTTTTTTCCGGTTCATGACAGTTAGGGTATGTCAAAAAACTCCCATCTCATGTTCTCCCTCAACTTCGAAATCGTCCTATATTGCTGTTTTACCTCTTTTGTTAAGGGTGTTTAATCTTCTTTCCATGTTTACTTTGCAAAGACTGGGTCAGAACTTCTGCAGCGACGTAGGATGATTTTGAAATGATTTTTGAAGTTGGAAATAAGATTTTCTCGACTTACTCTAACTGTCTTGAGTCAGCATACACAGAGTTCAAGGAGAGTAAGACAAGACGAGCGTTTGAGTTTAAAAAGTATTTTTTTAATGAAAAAAACAATTGTTTCACTAGATAAGACCCTTCTTCCTTGGCTGGGATCGTTTACAATCGCATTTGGGATCGTTTGAAGCCGCATTTAAACTGGCTTTTGGAAGTTCAAAATTGGGGCACATTATCAGTCCATTATATGGAGAAAAAGGCAGAAATGTTTTCCTCAAAAAACATAATTTCTTTACGACTGAAGAAAGAAAGACATGAACATCTTGGATGACAAGGGGGTGAGTACATTATATGTGAATCTTTGTTTTGGAAGTGGACTGCTCCTTTAAGATTTAGGTTAGTGTTGGCTTTTAATGCTGTTTTGTCATTTTTACAAAAATACCAAGCAACACAACTGAATATATTAATAATAATATTAGTAATAATAGTAATAATAAGAAATGTCTCTTGCGCACCAAATCAGCATATTAGAATGATTTCTGAAGGATCATGTGACACTGAAGACATTTACATTTACATTTACATTTACATTTATTCATTTTAAAGACTGCTGAATATTCAGCTTTGTCACCACAGGAATAAATACATTTTAGTTATATATTAAAATAAAAAACAGATACTTAAAATTGTAATAATATTTCTCAGTATTACTACATAAATGCAGCCATTGTGAATATGAAAGTAGTAGTGCTTACCAGGAGCTTTGAACTGTTTGTATGAGACATTGACCAAGGGAAAGTGAAGCACTATGGGAGCTTCCGGATTGTCTTTATCCTCAAACACGTAAACCTCCTTCAGCGGCTCTGATTCCACCTTTTTGAAATCGATCTTGGGAAATGGAATCTTGCGATCAGTGCAGTACTCCTGAGTTTGCTTTATGACCTATTGGACACAAACAGGCATAAGTTCCTGATATTTGCATTTCAATCAGTTCTTACATAATCTTCCAGGTCTCCCTCACCTTAAACTGATCTGGTTCCCAGGAGTAGTTTAGAGACAGAATAACATCCACATGTCTGTGAGAGTGAACCAGAGGAGGGAATCCTGCATTTACGGCAAATCCAGCATCTACCATGCTCAGCACAGGATCAGCTGGAGTCATGGTGTTAGGATAGGCGTCTGGGTGTGTGTCTGTAGGCAGAGCACACATATTATGGCGGACTGCAAACCCAATTAAGTGTGCAAGGCCCTGGTTATGTTTCATGCAATGACAGACATCACCAAATTACATCTACACACATGAAATAACACTAATTTAAGATATACTACATCTGAAGATGCAAACTTGAAATAGTCAGTGGTATAAACAGAGCTCTAGACCTTTCCATGTGATAAAGCCCGTGTTCTCATTGTAGCTGCTGTGCAGGTTGAAGCCTCTCAGGAAGTTGTACATCTGGCTGACAATCGGGCGGCTGGTCATAAAACCACACAGCATTTTAGCAAAGTCAGTCACAGGGCTGATCAGATATGTTCCAAGGGCTGCTGGTTTACTCTCAGTCTCTTTACAAAAGAAGACAAGAAGACAATTGGATCATATCACTGTGTAAAATGAAAGACACAAATGTAACTAGCGTTCAAAAGTTTGGGGTCGGTGTGATTTTTTAAATGTTTGACGATAATGCATTTTTTCAAATCAAATACAGTAAAAACTTTAGTTAAAATATTGTTATTTTTATTTAATACAAAAATATTTAATATAACATTGCATTTGTAAATAATAATATATTTTTAAATGTAACTTATTCCTATGAAGACTAAGCTGAATTTTCAGCAGCATTACTCCAGTCTTCAGTGTCACATGATCCCTCAGAAATCATTCTAATATTGTAATTCTAATGTTGATTTGCTCAATAAACATTTCTTATAAATATCAATGTTGAAAAGAGTTATAAAAAAGAGTTATTTTGTGGAAACATTTGATCTTGATTAACAAGAAAGGTTGAGAAGAAAGCAAAGATTTCTATTTCAAATAAATGCTATTATACCTTTCTTTACAGTCACCTTTGATGAACAGAAAGCTAAAAAAAAGATTCTTATTTCAGACTGTAACATCTGATCAATTTAATGCATCCTTGCTGAATAAAAGTAGTAATTTAAAAAAAAAAAATCATACTGACCCCCATACGTTTGAATGCGTAGTGTAAATGGCATTATAATTAAAATCTCACCCTATGAAAGTGTTGAGTATACGTATAGTGTTTAAATGTGAACCTGGACCACAGAACCAGTCATAAGTAGCACAGGTATATTTGTATACACTGTATGGGTCAAAATGATTCATTTTTCTTTTATGCCAAAAATCTTTAATGTTAAGCAAAGATCATGTTCCATGAAGATATTTTGTAAATTTCCTACTGCAAATATATAAAAACATAATGTTTGATTAGTAATATGCATTGCTAAGAACTTCATTTGGACAACTTTAAAGACAATTTTCTCAATATTTTGATTTTTTTGCACCTTTAGATTCCAGATTTTTAAATATTGTCCTATCCTAACAAACCATACATCAATGGAAAGCTTATTTATTCAGATGATGTATAAATCTCAATTTCAAAAAATTTACCCTTATGACTGGTTTCGTAGTCCAGGGTCACAAATTTCATTGCAAATTCTCACCTGTGTTACTCACTCCTCCGACCCAAGGGGTCCAGGAAGGGGTGACTCCTGTGGCAACTTTCCAGATATCCGTCAGATTTATAGAGAAAATGCTGCTCCACATTCCTTCAAAAACACACAGAGAGCTTGGACTTATTAATGGTGACTGATTACACTTTACATTTACATTTGCTTACAGCACAGGATCAGGTTCGGATACAGATGTAGGCTCCCCCTACTGGCCATAACTTTCAGATGCTGAGTGCAACATTCCACTTTCTTCTTTTCTTACTTATGGCTTTCAGTTTTTTGTCTTTATTATGCACATCAACTTACACACACTCAAACTCACCCACAAGAAAAGACAACCCCGTTTCAGGGAGTTTGTTGACCATGTGACCGAGGTAATATTCACTCCCGAAGTTCTGCGCAGGTACAAAGGCACCGTATTTGGGAAATCCAACCTCATATGGGGTGAACTCACACCATTCTAAATAGAAAACAGAAAGAAGCATGAGATTATCAAACTTTTATTCACACCATCATGCTAGAAGCTAGTTGTTTGTTATATACTCCTTTCTTAACCATACAATGAACCTGTTCTAAAAATTTTCTGGTACTCTTTCGATAAGAAAATCATTTGCATGTGTTTATATCTTCAAAAGTGGTTGCTAAATAGTCTCTTACAGCAATTGATACAGCACTTCACAAGAAGCTGTAGGGAAATTTACACAGCAGTCACTGCACATCACTTAAAAAAGTTTGAATAAACTAAAGGTGATTAAAGATGGATTTTTACTCAAATGTTCATGAATATAAACTACATTAGACGCAACGGTTTAAATTCAACTCTCATGATTACACATCCGATATAACCAAATTACATTTATGTTCCTATTAAATATTGCAACAGGCATTTATGACTCAATTATACTATAGCACTTATAATTAACTTTCATAAATATACATGGATGTATTAAATCACAAGAATATTACACAAGGGTATGATCATTTATTTACAGAACTACATTATTTCATCATACCTCAAGCTTCTCTAAAATGCATGACTCAAGTCTGTGTTTAATGACATTGCAGGTTGTTCCAAACTAACCCAATTTCTTAAGTGGTGTGAATTTTAACACAACCAGACTTTTGACTTTTGATACAAAGTCTGGTTCATTTAAGACCACTCAATTTAACAGAAAAGGACTGTATGGGTTTATAAATATGTAAACAGTCTAACAGATACACAAATAACCACAAGTTGATGGTATGAGCACTATAGCTTATTCAAATAATGGCATGACAGTTTCTATGTACACATATATGTTATGTATAAGCATTATGTAATATATACAGTTGAAAACAAAAGTTTACATACACCTTGCAGAATCTGCAAAATGTTAATTATTTTACCAAAATAAGAGGGATCATACAAAATGTTTTATTTAGTACTGACCTGAATAAGATATTTCAAATAAAAGACGTTTACATAGTCCACCAGGGAAAATAATAGTTGAATGTATAAAAATGACCCCGTTCAAAAGTTTACATACAGTACACTTGATTCTTAATACTTTGTTGTTATCTGAATGATCCACAGCTGCTTTTTGTTTAGTAATAGTTGTTCATGAGCAAATTCTATGGTTTTTCAGCATTTTTGTGTATTTGAACCCTTTCCAACAATGACTGTATGATTTTGAGATCCATCTTTTCACACTGAGGGACCAAAAGAAGGTTCAAACGCTCACTGATGCTTCAGAAGGAAACACGATGCATTAAGAGCCTGGGGGTGAACACTTTTTGAACTTGAAGATCAGGGTAAATGTAACCTATTTGTTTTCTTCTGGGAAACATTTAAGTATCTTCTGCAGCTTCTGAAGGGCAGTACTAAATGAAAAAAATATGATATTTAGGCTTCTTTCTGGAGCATCAGAGAGAGTTTGAACGTTCTGTAATAGTTGCATATAAGTCCCTCAGTTGTCCTCAGTGGATCTCAAAAGATAGATCTCGAAATCATACAGTCATTGTTGAAAAGGGTTCAAATACACAAAAATGCTGAAAAACCAAAGAATTTGTGGGACCTGAAGGATTTTTCTGAAGAACAGCAGGCCGTTTAACTAATCAGGACAAACGAGGGACTCATGAACAACTACCACTAAAAAAAAAAAAAACACAGCTGTGGATCATTCGGGTAAAAACACAGTATTAAAATCTTTTTGAACGGGGTCATTCTTATAAATTCAATTATTATTTTCTCTTATATAAGGTCAGTACTAAATACAAAATAACATGCATTTTGGATGATCCTTCTTATTTTGGTGAATGGTGAATGGAAACTTTTGATTTCAACTGTGTAAGCGCATTTTATTCCATGAACATACTGTACCTCTTAAAACAAAGCAGAATATACAGTTAAGGCTAATGGTCTCATGTCAACTTTACTCAAATAACGTGTGTGACCAGTATAGCAGGCAGGATTTGCATCTTAACCAAATGATGTTCATTACAGAAAGTGCACTTAAGCACTATTTGTCTAAGACAATTAATACTGTGGTATTACCTGTATCTTAGTCTAAGACTAGAAGCTGAATGGCCATTACATTTTTATTAGTACATACCTGCATCTATTATACTTTCTTCTTTGCCTTGCTTCATGTTGACAGCTGTGAATATGGGTAGAGGGTTTTGGCCTTCAGACACTGTCTTCTGCAGTTCAGATAGTGTACCCATGCGTTTCTATTAAAGAAAAGTGTATTATATTATGTACCAAGTTTTAATACAGAGCCAAAACTGACAACAAAAGCAATTTGTGCTGTTTTTATTTACCTTTCCATGGAAAAGATACTCTAAAGCCAAACCCCACATGTCAATGAGAGACACAAGGTGTCCTTCTTTCTGTCTCTCTTCCATCCTCTGTTTATATTCCTGTAGCTGCTCCGAGGAAAACATACTGAATGCTTTTTTAGTGAGCTCCTTCTTTACAAACTCCATAGACTTATCGATTTCACCCTTTGACCAGTTAGGATGTTCATAAATAGAGCCTAGAGCCCTGATATACAAAGATTAAACAAAAAAACATAAGCAATTCTTTTGCATATGAAAGTGAAAGCAAGCGAGTCTAACCATATCGGTTGACTTGGAAATGACACATGTGGTTTTTATCAGTCTGTCTAGAAACAAGTCATGTTTAAAAATACATTAAGACTCACCAAGTGGCACCTGAAACCCCTGTGATGTAGCTGACTGTATCAAGAAGCTGTATCTTCTGCAGACCCATAAGGCTACCGTATGTGGCTATTAACGCTCTGCTCCCACCACCAGAACACACCACAGCCATCACCGGGACCTGAGGGGTCACATCAAACACAGATTCAAATTTTGGTTTATATTATAAAAAACATCACAATTTCTTCAGTTCTTTGCTAAATATCTGGGTTATTTGTACTTGTGTCTAAAGTACCTTGTTGGGATCAGGTGCAGAGCTGAGATTCAGGGCTTTCTGTAAAGCCTGTGAAACAACTTTTTTTCTCTTCACCAGAAAATTCTTTTCTTCCACTGGGATATCAAAATCCAGACGCACATCCAGCTCTTTGTCAGAGCTTCAGAAAACATACACACACAAAATTTATTCTGAGATTAGGATGGATTTGAAATAAAAGCTGATAAATAGTATTGTAACTTAAAATGTTTTGTTTTACACATTTCAATGATAATTTACTATTAAACAACTTCTGCTAAAAGAAGTGAATTAATTCAAAATTTGTTACCGATCATCTGTTTTCAGCTGCAGATCAACTTTTTTCTTTGGAGAAAAAATAAAGGTTCTTTTAGATAAACTGCGCAAACTATGAAAAACAGTTTTTTAAAAGTTAAATTAATAAATAAAAATAGTAATGTTACTATATTATCAATAAACTTTTTTGGGTAACGCTTTAGATTACAACCCGCAAAGAACTACGTAAGTAAACTGAATTTACGGTGTATGTTTCTGTAATTATAGTGTACCTATAAAGAACGTACATGTAGGTATAAGGGAACAATATGTTATATTTGGGTAATAAGGGGATAACAAACCAGATATTCAACCTGCAAAGAACTACATAAGTATACTGAATTTACGGTGTACGTTTCTGTAATTATAGTGTACCTATTAGTACGTATATGTAGGTATAAGAGAACAATAGCTATGTTACGTTTTGGTAATTCGGGGGTAACAACCAGATATGCAACCTGCAAAGAACTGCGCAAGTAAACTAAAGTTACAGTGTATGTTTCGTATTTATATTGTACCTACGTGTAAGTATAAGGGAGCAATATGTTACGTTTGGGTAATAACGAGGTAGCAAACAGATATACAAATAATTTATAATGGAATTACTTAAAAACTTAACAGGTACCTGTTCTATTAAATCGTAAGTTTGGTGTATCTATACGTAAGCTTTTTAAAATTACTGGGAAATTATACTCTTGTTCCATGTAGTTACAGGGTAAGTGTGCCCTCTGCGGGCTGTAAATTAAAGTGGCGATTGTTCCCCTCTTGTTCAACGAAGTTACAGGGTAGGTTCAATACATAAACACACAATCTGAAAATATATCTAAAAATATTTTTTTATAGTCGCTAATCCCACTTCTACCTCTAAACCTAACGTTAACTATGACTGAACAGTAATACAAATATAAAAAACAGGAAAGTGCAATCACAATCATTTATTTATTGCAAAAATGTCAACAGCCATACAAAAAAGTAATCCAAATAACAATGCGTTTGCAGCCGAAGTCCTCTCTGGCGGAATACAGTAGGTTTGAGGTGCAGTAGGATGAGAGCAGAATTTAAATTGTTAATCGCTTAAAATATTATCCAGATTATTGTCTTGATCCACTCCTCGAAGGCGCCCGCGCGTCATTCCAACACATCTCACCAGAAACACGGCATGTCGTAATCTGTGACGAATGCAGACGAGAGCCAATGAACGTCCGATTTTCCTGTCGCAAAATGCACTTTAGCACGGGTTTATAGCTGTTGCTGCTGGACTCGCTGCTAGAGATGGAGATGAAGATCGCCGGACAAAGCCTTGAATTTGATTCTGGTCCTCGCAAATCATATGGATTCTGAAGATCTGGGTTACAGCACACAAATAAAATTGTTTAATTTGTAATTATGATGCGTGTTCGGTGTATTTTATGGTTCTATTGTTAGTCACAGCATGTTTAGAGAAAACGCCTTTGTGTTCCACCACGGCAAACGAAGTTAATATTACATGAATGATTAAACGATTGCAGAAATATTATTTATTTTAGGGGTTTAACGTGTAGTCATGATAACATTATGTAGACCTATTCTTGGAAACGAGCTGGCAACAGAAATCACACAGAACAGAATGAAATGTTATAATTTCATATTAAGTAAACGTTAAATGTTTAGATGATGTAAATATGTCAGTATTGTACATTTGGTGTCTGTAAAAATGTGAATAAATGTACATTTTGTAGAACCACATTTTACGTCGCGTTGTTATATGTATTGAACCTACCATGTAACTTCGTTGAACAAGGGGGGAACAATCGCCACTTTAATTTACAGCCCGCAGAGGGCACAATTACCCTGTAACTACATGGAACAAGAGTATATTTTCCCAGTAATTTTAAAAAGCTTACGTATAGATACACCAAACGTACGATTTAATAGAACAGGTACCTGTTAAGTTTTTTAAATTAATCCATTATAAATTATTTGTATATCTGTTTGCTACCACCTTATTACCCAAACGTAACCTATTGTTCCCTTATACTTACACGTAGGTACAATATAAATACGAAACATTCACCGTAACTTTAGTTTACTTTGCAGGTTGTATATCAGGTTGTATATCTGGTTGTTACTCTCTATTACCAAAACGTAACATATTGTTCCCATATACCTACATGTACGTTCTTTAATAGGTGCACTATAATTACAGAAACGTACACCGTAAATTCAGTATACTTATGTAGTTCTTTGCAGGTTGTAATCTAAAGCGTTACCCTTTTTTGTAGTGCCACATTCAGATTTAAAGGAAACATTGGATGCCCATTTTCCACATTGGTCTGATTCTTTAGGGTCTTCATGAAATCTGCAAAATACTTAAATTTTCCCAATAGTCATGTAAAGATTGTCAAAAATAGCTCACAGTGACCCGTTTCAGTGCATGTTTCTTTAAATGATAATGAGCTACTGCTTACTCCACCCCTCTCATCTTTTTTGTGCATTCAGTGGTGTGTTACCATCAAAAACTAACCAACTGCGTCGTCAGTGGCTCTCATGTCAGGAGAAAATGAAAACTGTTATGTTCACTTTTACATCCAACTACAAAACACCTGCATTGCTTATGAGACATTGTCGTCGCTACAGCTGCTCGAGTGTGGGTAAAAATGGCAGACAGCGTGCAACTGGCTAAGGGCTGAAATGTACTAAATACGGGTCTGTCCGTCAGTGGCCATGGGTGGGGCTTGATTAATATGATGTCATGCTGCTCAGAAAATTAAAATGGCTGATAATTGAGACTGTTTAGGTTTTTGGGGGATTAAAAAAAGGAGTGAATACATTTTTTATCATTGTAGGGTTATTGTGTCTATTAGGGCCGCCCTCCCCCCAGTAATCGACTAACTGATAGTCGATGAGAAAAGGCTTAGTCGACCAAAATTTTATTAGCACAAAAATAAAATTCCACAGGAAATAGCAAAGTCACACAGTCCGTGACAGACAGATCGTTAATGACTGGTCTACATTGTAATATAGTGCATCAGGCAGGACATCCAAACGCTCACCTATCATTCATCTACCTCAAATATGGCTTTTAATCTGAAAGATGTATGTAGTAGTAACTTTACCTGGCAACTCAATCTAATGTGCACTATTCAAGTGTTTGCGCACTTGTGTGGAAGCTGAATAGTAGCGTGCTCACTGCATGACAGATGGAGGTGCCGGTGCAGTCATTTGCTCTTAAAATAATCCATAATTTTTGGTGATACACATAAGAGTAATACATCTTTTGAATCTGTTTTTGAATCTACTGCACTATGTTTGTTTGTGTGCACTCACAATAGCAACAAAACATAGCGCTTTTGTAAGATAATGAGAGCAAACAGGATGCGCTTTCTGCTGTCTCAGTCTCTGTGAACTTGAGTGCGAAACTCTGTGTATACTTGTCTTACGGACATGAAAAATATATCTATAGAGAGTGAAATGTCCACTTTCAAATGAACCAATTCAAATAGAAAACAAATATTCTCAGATTATGTATGTCAGTGTCGCCGACTTCATCTCTTATGCCGAAAACAAAGGAAGCACTAGTTTATCAATAAGTTATTAAAATGTTAAAGGAGTTTTCTTGCTGTTTTTGCTTGACACATTCATAGTTATTATATCTGCCGGTGTGCTGTAGCAAGCTTTTTTTGCATCCGCTTGAGTGTTATTAGACTGCGTAGGCAATTAAAACTCATTATTATGCTTTATACAGTATGGATTATTAATAAACGTGTGAATAATAGTCAACTAATTCTTAAAATGAACGACTACTAGTCGACCAGAAAAATCTTTAATTGCGGATAGCCTTAGTGTCCTCACACTTCCAAGACACGTTTATAAGCAAACATCATGTAAAAGTGAATTTTGCATCCAATGTCCCCTGTAATCAATGAATGAATCAATAACCTACAAACAAAGTTTTCTTTTAAACTACTTACCTCTCCAAGAGGCAAAGAGACAGTAATCTGTTGTTTGGCTGGTAGTGGTTTTAAAGGGATGGAAGTCAATTCAGTGTCTCCAGAGTCTAAAGTAGCACCATCCACTACTACTGTCCCAACCTGGAGAAAAGTATGTTTAAATGAACATTTAAAGCCACACTTCCTGTTTGTTTCAGGTGCTTTATAAATCTACAAGCCCACTTGTGATGTACTGTATATGTACATACTGTACTGTTCCTTATGAAACAAAATATAAAATTAATTAAGTAATTAAGCGATTAAGTAGTAGTATAATTTATGTGGTAGTTTTTTTGAACATAGTGGATCAGGAATGCTTGTTGGCATCGATGACCTACATTTGCTGGGCTGACAACAGTCTCTGAGGTCAGATTGAGTTCAGTTTCCAGGTCACGGTTTATGTAGTAACGTAACGTTTTCAGGAAGCTGGAGCTTTCCTCAGAATTTGAGATCATGAAATCCTCTTTGTATGCTCCTTTTAGTTTTAACACCATGTTCTGCACAGCTGGAACATAAAGGAAATAAGTAAAATACACCTAAATGTGGGATTGTATCATTCTTTGTAGTGTGCTTTCAAAATTATTTATAGAATAGAGCAATTTAACATTCTATTTTCATGCATTTGCATAGGAAATTTGGATGAAATTATCTTTATTTACCATCAGACTTATTTAGAAGCTTGTCTATGTCCACATTCAGCTCACAAAAAGGACCTGCCTATTTCAGGAGAAAGCATAAAGCTCATCTGATAAAGGTTATCTAGTATTTTTGAGGGTTTAGTTACAGTGGTAAGAGTGCATGCAGCCTATAGCAAAACTGAAGCTTTTTAGTAAGACACATTCTTGTACTGTAGGTCAAAAAATCATTCTTTTTAAACTTTCTGGCTACAACCAGTGATGCAATTAAGAAAGCTTTAGCAAAGGTTCGTACCACCAAAACTCCATTGGAGAAACAAGGCACTGGTGTCTCAGAGCTGCAACACACAGACAAAGATAGAACAGAAACTTAGATTTTCATGTAAGAACATGCACATTTATCTGTAAAACAGGTTCTCGCTTGTACCTATGTTTTGCAAATGTTCACCAGACCTGCTAAAGGCAGTCCCACTCACCTCTTAGTGATCTCAAACTCTACCCACAATTCATCCTTGGTCTGAAAAAGAAAGTACCATAGTCATTATACTATAGTGTCCATTATATGCTGTAATGCCTGTTTAGATATGAGATTGCAGTATTGCACTGACCTGATCATTTATTTTAAAGCATTTGGTCTCCTTTTTCCCATGTGTGAGGTTATTGATGTCAAATAGGATAGTGGCACAGAGGTCGTCTCTCATAAATGAATCCTCATCATAGAGCATAATCTCCAGAATATTCTGTGTAGTGGAATAGAAAAAATGAGTGAGAGTGTAGTGGAATAATTTACTAATGAGGGATCTAATGAAGTAACTTGACATTGTAATTAGTCTTACTGGAAAGATAACAGATAGATAGGTTAAAAATTAAAAATACGTTAGCCTAAGAAAATACTCAGTAATCAGACAATCAAAGAAGTAATTCAGTGGTTTACCTTGATGTTGCTGTGCACCCTGAAGGTAAACGTTTCATTCCATACAGGGTTATTGCTATTTGAGATAGTCTTGGTGCGATTTGTACGGGCGGATGCCGTGGGTAAGTTCAGGATGACATAGCAGTCAGATGAAGTCCCTAAAGACAAATTGAGGTGGGTTGAAAAAGTTAGTGAGTTGGCTGAGAGAATTAAACACTGATCTATTTGCATGCATATACAGTTGAAGTCAAAAGTTTACATACACCTTGCAGAATCTGCAAAATGATAATACAATAATACAAAATGCATGTTATTTTTTATTTAGTACTGACCTAAGATATTTCACATAAAAGACTTACATATAGTCCACAAGTGAAAACAATAGTTGAATTTATAAAAATTATCCGGTTCAAAAGTTTACAAACACTTTTTTTTAAACACCATGTTGTTACCTGAATGATCCACAGCTGTGTGTGTGTGTTTTTAGTGATAGTTGTTCATGAGTCCCTTGTTTGTCCTGATTAGTTAAACTGCCCGCTGTTCTTCAGAAAAGTCCTTCAGGTCCCACAGATTCTTTGGTTTCTCAGCAATTTTGTGTATTTGAACCCTTTCCAACAATGAGTTTATGATTTTGAGATCCATCTTTTCACACTGAGGACAACTGAGGGACTCATATGCAACTATTACAGAAGGTTCAAACACTCACAGATGCTCTAGAAAGAAAAACAATGCATTAAGAGCCAGGGGTGTAAACTTTTGAATGGAGTGAGGATGTGTACATTTTTCTTATTTTGTCTAAAAATCATATTTTTTCATTTAGTACTGCCCTTCAGAATCTACTGAAGATACTTACATGTTCCCCAGAAGACAAAATGAGTTAAATTTATCCTGATCTTCAAATTAAAAAATGCATTATTTGTCCTTCTGGAGCATCAGTGGGCATTTGAACGTTTTGTAATAATTGCATAACTGAGTCCCTCAGTTGGCCTCATTGTGAAAAGATGTATCTTAAAATCATACAGTCATTCTTGAAAAGGGTTCAAATATACAAAAATTCTGAAAAACAAAGTAATTTGTTGGACCTGAAGGATTTTTTCTGAAGAACAGCAGGCAGTTTAACTGTTCGGGACAAACAGGAACTCATAAACAACTATCACTAAACAAAAAACACAACTGTGGATCATTCAGGTAACAGGATCATTCAGGTAATTCAGGTAACACAGTATTAAGAATCAAGTGTATGTAAACTTTTGAACAGGGTCATTTTTATAAATTCACCTATGATTTTCTCTTGTGGACTATGTGTAAATGTATATTATGTGAAATATGTTATTCAGGTCAGTACTAAAATAAAAAATAACATGCTTTTTGTATGATCCTTATTTTGGTAAAATAATTAACTTTTTGCAGATTCTGCAAGGTGCATGTAAACTTTTGACTTCAACTGTGTAACTGTAGTGCCTTGAAATATCTGCTAGGTAGGCAAAGGATTATACTTTTATCCATACTGACATAGACTTGGAGATTAGAAAACTTTACATGGTGCATTACAAGCATATACAACTAGCAGAGCAAGATCAAACAACACAATTTTTTTAAACCTGCAAACAGGTTTAGACATGTCTGCTTTAAGCTTTACACTTCTGCTAAGAAGAAAATTAAAATGTCTAAATTAATATATTTGGCTGCTGTTAAGAGGATAAATTGTCTCACAGTAGTCATAGCTCTGATGAAGCTTTGCGTATAAAACTTTGACTGACAGATTCCAGTATGGCTTGACTTCTTTCTGTTGAAAGCAAACAAACAGAAACAGAAAATAAGGTGGTTAAGAAATAATGATTTTGTAATCGCTTGATATCAAAAGTGTAATTACCACACATGATCTATGATCACAAGATATACGCTGTTTACTGACAGAGACGGTTAAAACAAAGTCAAACATTACAGCTATAGAACTATATGGTTTGTTACAATTAGTGTCTCTTTACAAACAATTTAATTACACTCATTTAAAGAAATCCAAAGAGTAAATACTAGCTAACCTTGAGCATTGTTGAATGTTTGTGCTGAGATCTGGATCCAGCTGCCTGTGAAACTCAAATGAGAAGACATGTGAATGCCGAAGGTGGTGCATGTGCAGCTTGAAAAGCTAGTTTTCCTGCTTCAGAATTCCAAGAACTGTATCAAAGTTACATATTGGTCTTCTTAGAAAGTCACAAGTCACAAGTCTTTTCATCCATATGGCCAGGTTTTCATAACAACACGTAAATATTGATTCAGTCATGCCAGAACAAGACAGAATTAGAGTGAACTGAATCTGTGCAAGACACACGAAAGCATGCATTCACTCTAAATGTGAATTCAGCATAAAATTCCTCTTCAATGACACAGTATTTTTCATTTGTTTCTACAAAAACATTCTAAAGCTGTCATCTCTCTCTCACAATGATTCACCCCGTGTCATTTCTAATCTGTGTTCAAAAAGAGTTCATATTTCAAAGTTTTGTCACCTCCGCTCTTTAATTTCCGAATGATGTCTGAAGTTCTGTTTATATTAGGTTGCGTTATTTCAGCCTTGCTGACTTATTTTTCAATGGATTTTAAGTGGATACTCACCGAGGTCAATGACTCCTAGGTTGCTTCAGAAGAATATCTTCAGTCTAGGTCAGTCTGAATGCTGTTCCTCTTTAGGTTTATATGCTAGGGAGAGAAGTCATGACTCAGCCTATTCAGCAAAAACATTTTCTGACTTGTCAAAATTCACATCCCATTTCTATGTATGTGTTTCTGTAACATGCAGAGGATAAAATGAGAATGATGAATCTATTATTTTGTTCTTTTTTAACATTTGATAGTAATAGCTTTTCTTTCTTTTTGTTATGCTATAAAAAGACTATTATTTACCTATAAATTACATAACAGTGTCAACACGTTCTCATTGCCAGTATTGTCACAGTTTTTTGTGCGTGAGCCGGTACTGCCCAAGGTGTTAAAGAACAAGTACGTTGCCAGTGGGTGGTACATCATAATATCATTCATTGTACATCACAAAAGAAGTACTGTTTCAGTCAGCCATTTACTGACTCTGCCAGTTGTGCAATCACTAATTCCTGCCTTTCTTTTAGAACACGGTCTAATAGTACAGTTTGTCTCCACCTGTGTTTTAAACATATGACCACATACTTGCCCTTCTCAAATACTTAATATCACCACTAAGATGTCTTAAAAAACAACAATAAGCATAGTCAAATTCTCCTCTAACACTGTGGAATTTGTTTGTTCACATTAAAAGTCAAGCCTTTAAGCATTCAAGCTTTTGAATGGTATAGTGTATAATGTTACAAAAGCTATCAGCATTTATCTGAAATGCTGAAAGCTTTTGGATCTTTCTATTTATCAATGAATCCTAAAGAAAAAAGTACTCAACTGTTTTAAACATGGATATATAATAATAAATGTTTATTGAACAGCAAATCAGCGTATTAGAATGATTTCTGAAGGATCATGTGACACTGAAAACTGGAGTCATGATGCTGAAAATGTAGCTTTGATCACATGAATAAATTACATTTAAAAATATATTCAGATAGAAGTCAGTTATTTTAAATAGTAAAAATATTTCACAATATTACTGCTTTTGCTGTATTTTGAATCAAATAAATGCAGGCTTGGTGAGCAGAAGAGACTTCTTTAAAAAAAAAAAAAAAACTTTAAAATCTTCTGACCAGTAGCGTATGTCAGATAGGCCTATATAATTCTGTCATTTTGCTGTTGATGTACATACATTTATTAAACAATGTAATAACTGTAAATTTAGAATCTGCAACACAGATTTTAAACTATTCATTATCACCCACCAAGATGTTGAGGACTTGTTTCTCAACAAATGCCTCATGGCACTTGACTTTACTGATCTGTAGCCACACAATCACAACACAACTTCCACTTGTTTGACGACATTAGTGATGTCATACCTCCATTGTTTATATCAGTTTAATGGTATTTTATATGTTCCAACCTCCACAGAACCCAGTTCACATCATCGTACGTAAATATAAGCATGAATTGGTGATTCATGAACATTTAACTAGTGAGAACACCAGTTAAACAGTGAACACACTTTGGATATCATCATATTTCATTATATTACTGAGGAAATTTGACCCTCACAAGTAAAGCCAAACCTGTACACATTAATCCCAATATTTATGTTACCTTTCTCGTTTATGCTGTTTCATTTATAACGGTTTTAGCGTTTAAATGTAGCTTTAAAATGTCTGTTTAACGCCAGGCCCCATTATTGTTAGGGATGGGTGATACCTCGTATTTTATTTTCGATCCGATACCGATATTTTCAAACCAAGTATCGTCGATATCGATACCGATACCTCTAAACTAAAGTGATCTTTCAAATTATTAAAATAATAAAATCGTTAATTATACTTACTTAACATTACATTTGAAAGTCATGTGTTTTAAACATTTCATAAGCATTTTTTATAACACTGTCAGAAATAAAATGTACTACAATTTTGTATTTTAGCTCTTTACTGGGCAGTAACCTCAAAGGTGCACCTTTCTTTACCCCTAAAAGCCAGGGAGCATACTAGTACCATACAAATACACACGCATTAAGGGTAGATAAGGTACAAAGGTGTACCTTGGAGCATACCTGATGAAAAACAACCATGGTGTTACATAAGTACTAAAATGTATAATAATAATAATAATTAGTATTAGTATTATTAATTATTATTACCATGGTTTTTGCTACAAATATTATAGTTAAAATAATGTTTCTGTAGTGTTAACCATGGTAAAAGGAAGCAAGCCAACAGAGAGAGTGTTAACCATGGTAAATTTGTTGTTACTGCAGTTTTACTACAAATACTGTGGTTAATGTAGCAAAACTGTGGTCTTTTGTGTGTGTGTGTGTGTAAAAAAGCTGCGAGACTGTTGTACCCCTAAAGGTCAAACTTTAGCACAAATTGTTTCTTACAGACAGCAGTTATAACAACCAATTTGAACTTTTAACAACCAGTTTATTGAATAAATTCAAATAAAATCAAAAGTTTGAGGTCAGTATGATTTTGTAATGTGTCTTTAACCATGCTAACCAAGTCTGCACTTTGAACAACAACGACAACAACAACAAAAAAACAAACAAACAAAAAAAAAAAAACAGTAAAAACGGCAAGATTGGGAAAATGAACAATTAAAATAACTATTTTCTATTTTAATATTTATGATGGGGCAATTAAATATATTTATCTTTGTTGGAACTATCTTTGACTACGCCACTCCAATTTTCTCTGGGTAGGAGATCCCAAGATCACAAATAAGGGGGTCCCGCATGGCTATCCAATTAAATGAATGTACTCCAGGCAGAATTACTATAAATCACAATTCACTTTATTAAATACAATAGATTGTCCGTATCTGAGTTTGCTCACAAGCTGACAAGCATTGCTCATATGAGCTGAAAATACCCAAGTTTAGAGGGTGACAACACTTCCAAAAATCATACCAAACACTACAGTAGCAAAAAGAAAAGAAAACAAAATACAATAAACCCAAAAGAAATTACAATTGGCTTACACAGCACACTGACTCGTACGTAAAAGAGAAAATGTAGACACTCTTGGCACCCCACACTTGTGCATATGGAAGTGAATATACCCCTCTTCTGTACTCACACTGAGCAAAATTATAGGTCAAGGCTTCGCAAGAGCACAACAGAATTGTCAAATAAAAATACAAAAAGAACAAGTCATGGGCAACACTCAAAATATAATAATTCACAAAACCAAAGAATACATCACAAAACAAAATACAAAAAAAATTGAAGGTGGGAAAAACAATGATCAGTTGAGCTGGACTGAGAAACTCTTTATAATGTTTAGCTGATCGCACATATACACCGTTGAAGGGCTATAATCTCCACACGCTTCCATAGATCGTCAACTCTCACGTGCAATATATTGTGCAGCTCGTTCGGCATTTACCCTCATCCAGCCCAAAACAACGAGTATGAGAAACTCAAGGTATCTCCTATTAAGTGCACTGTGTAGTGGTATTCATTCAGTATCCACAAGTCGTTCAGTTTAGAGTACGGAAACGTCTAAGGCACACGTCTAAAAATCGACAAAAATCGTTTTCCCAGCGACAAGCAACCATCCGCATGCCAAACAATTAAAAGGCGCTCTTCTACCAGTCGGAAGTAGGCATTTAAAGGGAATCCTGCCTATCACCGCAGGTACAACATCGCCTCCCAGTGGCTTGGCTACATATTTTTTGGAAAATGTAATTTAAAAAGCATCTGTGATCAAAGCTGAATTTTCAACATCATTACTCCAGTCTTCAGTGTCACATGATCCTTCAGAAATCATTCTAATATACTTTGCTACTCAAGAAACATCTTTTTTTAAAAATAAAAATAAATAAATAATGCTTTATTATTCCAATGCCATGAGAACAAGAGGAAGAAACATCATTTCTGATTATTATCAATGTTGAATGAAGCGTAAGCAGCGAACGCTATCTGTGATTGATTGGTTCTGTCTTTCAGCATTCGAGCAGGAGAAATAGTTCTATCCTACACAATAATTCGATAATAGACTATTGTTCCTCTTAGAGGCTTGTTTTATGCACCAAACTTCTTGTAAAACAAATAAAACTAATGGTTAAAAATGCACTTTAGAATCGATATTTTTATGTGAGGATCGATCCTTTCGATACAACGTCAGTATCGAAAGTATCGATATTTCGATCTGCCCATCCCTAGTTATTGTTACATCTTTCCCCTTCCAGCCGTGCCATTTGTTGTCAAAGCGTTATCTCTTTTTCGTTGCCAGCGAAAATTTGCTGGGCCAAAATGTGGAAATGTTCAAAACATTTTTTGTAACCAAAACTGTTAAGTATGCTCCTAGACAAAAATTAACTCTATATGAAAGTACATAAAAGTTACAACTAGCCTCGTCATGCGATGTCGTTATGATACCAGAAGATGGCGTCAGTCGCTAAACTGTAGGAGACTGAAGAAGATGCGTCGCCAGGGGCAAGTGTGAGCAAGGTATGTTTCCATTCTGCACAAGTTTGTAAACTTGTTTAAACCTACATTTTCTCTTCCCTTGCTACGTTTGATTATAGATACTTCTCAAACGTATCAAATGGCTCAATTAACCAGCTACTGAAACGTGTCTGCTACTGACGGTGTGTATTCTCAGCTTTTCTACACGTTCTTCGCTCAAATAAATATTAGGGGACACCTTAATTTTAGTGTACGTGCAGTGAAGGTGTCCTAACCAGACCGGACTCTAGCAGTCCCATTCATTCACATACAGATCCCCCTCCTCCCAAAATGCCGCCCACACCTGCAAAATCGTCTGTGCATTATATTCCCCAGCATGTCGCATTAATTTACTCTCAAACTCATAGAGGTGCTGTAACTGATTGAGCTCTTTAGGATGTTCCTATAAGTAGAGCTTTGTGGATGAAATCCTGAAACCAAGCTAAAGTGGGACAGCGGAGGGGGAAGGGAGATCTTCATCCTAAAAAGCCTAAATGACATTTTATAACTGCGGATTGTCCCACTGGGAACATAATATTTCTTTATTCGTCAGGAATAATTCGTCATTTAAATCTATTATTTTATTTAAAATAACATGCATTTATCAGTGCAAATATCTTTCTTTGTGTAAAGAGAAAAGAAAATGATTGAATGTCCATGAAAATGTTTACAATTTCTTTGTTTAGATGATTAATGTGTTTTCTTTCAAATATTTTTCTGTCCTTAAATGGCAAAGCTTTTGTGTGCCTTTTGAATTCTTTAAAAACTTTAAATGACTGTACTTTTTAATTTTACCAGACCATATTTACCTTTGTTATAGCTTTTGTTGCACATAAAGGAAAACTAAAAACACAAATTCCTCATCTCTTTGCAGCCCAGCTCATTTAATTGGAATTGGAGTGATTGTCTGGGATTTCGTCTCAAAGATGAGCGCCATGGCTGCAAACACCCCTCCTGCTCCACCTGTAATGGCTCTGAAACCCCAACATTAGACCCTCACAAAATGTGCTCTGATGAGAAACCGCAGTCTGTGTGCTTAAACACACACACACACACAGACAGACTCCAGGTCAGGCTGACACACTTAGATGAAGCTGTATATTTTTCTGCTGGTATTATATGGTCTATTATGATTTGAAGATGGTTCCTAGTACTGTTTTGAACAGCAGAGGCTGAGAGATGGTATTGATTTGTTAAATCTGAATGAGAGGCTTTAGGTAACAGGATGGAAGAGAAAGAGAGAAAACATTGACGACGTGCCCTACAGAACAATTATCTAAAATCACTTCCGTTTGAAAACAGCCAGGTCTGTGTCTAATCCTGGCAAATATACTAACCTCCTGCCATTCTGAGCCATTGCATGGAAAACAGTGAATATATGACCTGCCTGAAAGCACCAGACTTAAAATAATTTTTAGTTAATTGTCTACAAATACACACTTTATAATACACATACACAATCAGCTATAGCATATTTGATTAAATGCTATTTTTTGCAACATATATAGTATCCTGCTGAGGTGAGGAAAATATTATTCTTTATAATATGATTTATATAAATATTATTAAAACATTTCCACTTAAATTGTGGATATACATCATAAGAAAATATGATGAAATGTTCTGTATTGATTTGTCACAGGTTTTTACTCATATTTTGAATTACATATTGGATGGTGTTGTGTTTTAGGGTTGAATGAAATGTTTATGTTAACAAATAATGTCCTGGCGGAAAATTAACATTAACTTTTCCATTTTTCTACTAATTTTTTGTTACTATCTACATAGATAGATATACAGATAGATCTTAGAAATATAAAAATGCTACATTACTGATTTAAATGCACTATAGTTTATATACTCTTACCCAGTTTACCCCCCTAAAAACACAAAAACGCACTTAACCTTTAATTCTCTTTTAACACTGTTTGCCTCTTTACATTCTGCCTTTTGCACAAAAAAGCCCATAAATCATACAGTAATGCTCTATTTTAATAATCACCATGATCTGTAAGCATTATTATGTTGTCAATTCATTAGATGTTACGTTGTGCCTCTTCGTATTGAGTTAAGTACAGACCATGTTTGCATTTACACGTCACGTGAAAGTTCAAACTCCTGAACTTTCTTACTTTTACTAGACAGAGGCAGCTGCTTGTTTCATCCCACCCCCCGCCCAACACAAGCAACAATCCACCTTTTGTGAGTGAGTATGAACCTTTCAGAATATCATTTCAGAGCAGCCCCTCTCTGCATGTTATGTTTTGAAACCATTCCTAGGTTTTGGCTCTACTTGTACTCCATGTGCATTTGACACGTCGTAGATGGCAGAAAGAGGTACGAGGAACATTAGCAGAATAAAGGTGCTAGCGATACAGAAGAGAGCCTGCTTAGCTCTACTAATGAGCTATTAAGAGCAAGATAGGACTCAAGTCTCTCCCCCTCGGCCTCTTTTGCAGCCAAAACACACTTTGTCTGGTAATGGGTGTATTAGCGGAGTAAGAATGCATTGGTGTTAGTTGGGGGTGGCGAGTGGGATCTGTGTGTGATGTATGTTTTACCCTATTACAGTAAGATAATTAAATTTTTTTTGTTGAAACAAGGGAATACGTTTACTGTATTAGGAACGAGTAGACTTGAATGCCTATATTTTTATATTAGACACTGACCAGTCTGTTTTGTGATTTAGTTTTACAAACCAATCAACAGTTTTTGTTTTTATTGATCAATATTGATATTTTGCTGTGCATTCTAATTTTTAATACTTGCTTGACGTGAACGTTTAAAAACACTAATCATTTAATAACACTATTAAATGCCCTTTTTATATATAGTACAGTTGAGCTTAAAAGTTTATGTAGACCTTGCAGAATCTGCTAAATTTGAAATATTTTACCAAAATAAGAGGGATCATACAAAATGCATGTTATTTTTTTTATGTAGTACTGACCCGAATAAGATATTTCACATGAAATACATTTACATATAGTCCAGAAGAAAAAATATTAGTTAATTTTATAAAAATAACCCTGTTCAAAAGTTCACATACACATGATTCTTACTACTGTGTTGTTACCTGAATGATGTTTTTATTTTTTTAAGTGATAGTTGTTCCTTGTTTGTCCTGAACAGTTAAACTGCCCGCTGTTCTTCAAAAAAATCTTTCATATGCCACAAATTCTTTGGTTTTTTAGCATTTCTGTTTATTTGAACCCTTTCCAACAATGACTGTATGATTTTGAGATCCATCTTTTCACACTGAGGACAACTGAGGGACTCATATGCAACTATTACAGAAGGTTTAAATGCTCGCTGATGCTTCAGAAGGAAACACGATGCATTAAGAGCCGGGGCGAGAAAACTTTTTCAATTAGATCAGGGTAAATTTACAACTTATTTTGTCTTCTGGGAAACATGTAAGTGTCTTTTGTAACTTCAAGGGCAGTAATAAATGGAAAAAATATAGTATGTAGGCAAAATAAGAAAAATGTACACATCTTCATTCTGTTTAAAAGTTTTGACCCCCTGGCTCTTAATGTATTGTGTTTCCTTCTGAAGCATCAGTGAGCTTTATAATGTATTCAAAATGAATTATTTAATAATTTTTTTTTTATACTTTTATTTTTTTTTTATTTTACAGTATATATCTATTTTAATAAAATAGTATAGAATTTATTTTAATATCAGCCATTTATTAGTTATTGGCTGTAACAATAATAAACTGAAACTAAAAACAAAATGAAAACTTAAACAACATTATAAATGTTGTTGGCTCATCAGTATAAGCCAGAATTTTGATAATGGTGCATATGGGTACATATTATATGGGTATATTTATTTATTTATATACTGTTATCTACTGTTTTTGTCTCAAATATGACACTAAATAATTCTGAAAATGAATGAATATTGAATTATGGGAGTCTTCCAGTTTCAGACATTCATACCATCCACATAGATGTTTTATGAAGCAGGTATTCAATATTTAAAATAAAAGTAGTGATTAATATTCCTGGCCTTTGCCATCATTCTTATGCTTATGTTTTGTTTTTCCAAAATCCACAGGAGGTTTGTAAAATCTTGAAGTTGTGATAGCTGCGTAACTCACATGCTGCATCGCCCAGACTCAAAGGAGCTGAACAAAATGTGCCTTCCCCATCTTCAGGTATTGTCATGTCATGTCTTGTTTCTTATTTATCTATTGATATGTCTCACCATCTGTCTTTTTGTCTCTATCTATGTGTGTTTCCGCCCATCTCAGCTTTGTTCCTCTTCTCTTTTGACGCTGAAGTGTTTTGTTGTTTCTAAATAAATGAGGTTGGGTGAGTTTTGCCATTCTGACACTGTGGGCTTTACTTACCATCTGATGGGGGGCTTTACCAGCAGTGACACAAAAGAGACAAACAGAGAGGAAGAGGAAACAGCACTCATATTGTTCTGGGATCTTCACAGCTACTTCATTAGGGGATATCTGAATAACCTTCACACAGACATGTTTAAAAAATTTGATGAAAGCCCAAAAAAATGCCATATCGAAAATATTAGCATTTCACAATGTCATGACTGCTTTTGTTAACGACAGAAGTGACTAAACTGAAGGTCAGGACATTAATTTTCAACACACAACACTAAATTGTTGCGTCTAGCGAGGCTTTAGACACAGTCAATGCAGTTTGATTTCAGATAATGAGTCTCTCATACCACTCACATGATTATAATGAAAATACAGTGGAATTTGTATTTATACTCAAATATTTGCAATACTTGTAAGTATCAAAAGGTTGATGAATAATTTGCATGACTGTAGGGAAAATCGAATATTTCCTGACACATCAGGTTCAGAGGACTATGGTTCAAGTCCAGTCCCATTCTCTCAAAAATCCCCAAAAAGAAAATGTGGTTAAAACCTTTTCCTACATTTGTATTACCTGGATTGGTAGTTAACCTGGTTAACCAACCAGCTTAAACGAGAATAGTCTAAGCTGGCTGGTTTGTCTAGCTATTGAACCAGCACAGGTATTTTATTCATATCAATCAGCCATGTTGGAAACTGGTTGACCAGCTGATTCATACTGGTTAAGCTAGTTGAAACGCCTGTACTATCAAAAAATGTGTTGAAAATATGTACCTTTAGCTTGTCAGTGAGGCAATACCCTCAAAGTTACACCTTTGTGCCTTTTCTACCCCTAAAATGTTAACCTTAGGGTATATTTCAGTACCTTAATGGCTGATATTAGAAACTTAAGGGTTTAGATTATTATGTTAAGGATTGAAATTGGTAACTTGAAGGTATGTATCACAATCTTAATGGTTGATTTTTACAAATTAAGGGTATATATCTAGTGCCTTGTACCTTAATGGTTTATTTTAAGAACTAAAGAGTTCATATTTGTATCTTAAGGGTCAGTATTCATCATTTAAGGGTAAATACTTGTATTACTACCTTAAGAGCTGATGTTAGCAACTTAAGAAAACATATTAGTACCTTAAGAGTTGATATTAGTAACTTAAGAGTATACTTCAGTACCTTAAAGGTATGTATTATGATCTTAATGGTTGATATTTATAAATTAAGGATACATATCTAGTACCTAGTACCTTACCTACAGTGTGTTTTCAGAACTAATATTTGTATCTTAAGGGTCACTATTCATAATTTAAGAGTAAATGCATGTATTATTGCCTTAAGAGTTGATATTAGTAACTTAGGAGAACATATTAGTACCTTAAAGGGTGATATTAGTAAGTTAAGGTTACATAGTAGTTCGTTAAGGGTTGACATTTATAATTTCAGCATTCATAGTAGCATCTTAAGGGTTGATACTGTATTTGTATTATGTATTTACATATCTAGTACCTACCCTGGTGAAAAATAAATATACTAAAATGTATTTAAAATACATTTTTTTCATGCTAAGTATATTACAAATACATTTACATAATATGTACTTAATACAAATACCTGCAGTTGCACTTTTAGTCTACTAAACTGGTATATTTAAAGTCTAAATCTGAAAAAATTATGTTGTACTTAATGCTCTTTAATTGTGCAGAAGTAGTGCTGATGTCCAAGTACATTTGCGGAACTATTGCAAGTATACTTTAGGTACATTTGAAATATTTTGCATTTAAAGGCCGATATTATTCAAAGATCATACAATCCTCGTCAATACTGACAATAAAACACATTTTAGACTTAATATTAAGAAATGTGCATTGTGCACAAGTAGTACTCTAGATAAGGTTTAATTACAATTTTTTCATATCAGTAAGTTTTGAGCGATATATCAGTAAATATTTTAATAGACTTGAACTATACTTATTATAAAATCAATGCATTTCAAATCTATTACTTTTTTACTAGGGTAGTACCCTAAAGGTTGGTTTTCAGAGCTAAAGACTTCATATTTGTGTCTTAAGGGTCAATATTCATAATTAAGGAGTAAATACATGCATTACTAACTTAAGAGTTGATAACTAGTAACTTAAGAGAACATATAAGTACCTTAAGGGTTGATGTTAGTAAGTTAAGGTTACATATTAGTTCCTTAAGGGTTAACATTTATAACTTCAGCATTCATATTAGCATTTAAGGGTTGATATTTGTGTACATTTTAGGGCCCTAAATAGATGATGGTAACTTAAGAGAGCATATTAGTGTCTTAAGACGAGGTAGGAAACCCTCATCCCAAACCTAACATATGTTGTTCCTTTCAACAGGTATTCTACAGGACCAACAGTCTTGAAAAGCAACAGATATTTGAAGATGCCTCTGTAGTGTCCCACAGTCTCTGTGCAGGACATCTTCATCTTTTGTTGACCTGGAGCGTCTCAGACCACAGCTGGTGCGCGTCCCGCCGAACTCTTTTTCCCAAGCTCGCCGCAGAATCGCCCCGTTGCCCCCGCGGCCCCCTTTCGTAGCCTCCTCTTACCTTTTCTTTAAACAATCCCTCCCTCTCATCTTTTCTTTAAACAACCTTTCCCTCTCTCCAACAGGCTGCCCCACACACTCGCTAAATGAAGTTAGTCCAGCACCCCCCTCCCCATCCTCTTCTGCTCCCTACCAGACACACTCACAGAATTGTTTGTTAATAGTCCAATTAGATAATTGCCATCTTTCACTCCTTTTGCTCTCCGTTTCCCATAAAGGACTGAATGGCTTCGGGAGGGGGGGGAGTTCAGCATGAAGAGGGCCTCTGGCCCTGCAAGGTGACAAGAAGGGTCCGAGCCTGTTCCCTGCTCGCAACCATTGGCTTGAATTGAATCATTGTAGCCTAATCAATGGTCTTATTGGATTACAGACCACTGCTGTTCCCCCAGATATTGTTGCGTTGACAATGAAAATAGGCGAGACTGAGTGGGTGGGTGTGTAGTGGTGTGGAAGGAGTGGGAGAGGGGAGGAGGAGGAGGGGGGTCGCTTTGGGTGTTAGCATTGGGATCTCAGGCAGGTTGAGTTTTTTAACGGCGCCTTAACAGGTTTCTTGTAGGGTAAGGGGGCTGAGTGATCGTGCCATTCGCTTTGGCTCTGCTGGGCAACTCGGGGTGGTTGTCGCACACTGTCCCCCGCTTGACAGAGTTCCCTTGTGTTCATCTCTTTCTTTTGTCAATCCGTGTTCATTACCACTACAGATTCCGAGCGAAGTGGATTCCATTTTTTTCGTATTCCAGGTCTCTCCGCCTCCCTCATTCTTTTTCTCTCTCTCTCTTTGCTCTCTACCGATCTTTCCCTCTCTCTCTTTTCGCTCTTTGCTTGTATTAGCTCCGAGGGTGCAGCGTGCGGTATCGGGCCGCTATCCGGGGGGAGACTCGCCAGGCTGCTCGTAAAGTTAGCCTGACTGAACGCCCGCAGCCCGAGAGCGGAGGAACCGGGGCACCGAGGAATGAAGTGGAACTTTTCCGGCGCTCCTTTGGCTCTGTGATTGCGCGTGGTGGCGATTCGAGGCAAATCATCTCCCTTGATCCTGTGCGAACGAGGGCGGAGAGGGGGGTCGGAGTGAGTGGACCCCTCTATCAGGACAATGTGTATTTCCCAAACAGTTTAGAGTATTCATGAGGTTACGCAAATGTGGAGGCAGCGAAATTACCGTAATCAATTGAAGCGGCGAGCATGCGTCCGTCCACAGCTCTGATTACCCGGAGATCAGCCTGATGTGAATGTTACAAGGAGAGGAGCTGTTAAATTGCTGTTGAATTTGGGTGAGAAGTCTATGATCATTGGGCAAGTGAGTCTGCACAGAGATAATAGGGCAGATCAGTGGACCGGGCAAGTGCTGGTGGCACATTAGCTATCTGACTTCGACTCCAAGCTGCTGTTTTACAGAAAGACCAAACCTATATTACCCAGAATAAGCAGTGTGTGTGTCCGTACCCGAATAGTTATTTCTTCCCAACAAGGAGAAAAAGAAGGAGAAATCTTCGGAGAGGATAAGAGACTATGGAAGTCCGCTACAGCCAAGACTCAGAGTCCGGAATGTTGCTGAAGAATGGACTAAAAGAGGGGAAAGAGGGAAAGGATTCCCAGGGGAACATTTCAAAAACGTTCCTGAAGGACCAGCAGGAGTCCTTCTCTCCATCCGGACCGGTGGAAAACTGCGAAAAGAGCCGGACGAGCTCAGGAGACCCTGATTACTGCCGGAGGATTCTAGTTCGGGGTAAGTTTAAAAACACTCCCGTGGGGTTTCTGGACATTTTGTGCTCCCCAAAAAAACAGGAAATCAACTTAACGGGAACTTTAAATTTTTTTTGTTTGTTTTGATAGTTCGTCTGAGTCGCTGGTTTTGTTTTTTCCTCCATCCGTGAGTGTGTATAGATTTGAGCGTGCACAAGTGTACATGATGCAAATTGTTTTACAGGACAAAATTTGTTCTGCATTGAAGAAAACAATTATGATTGTTATTTTATGAGCTCTCATGGTGTCTCACATAGCTTTATGATCTGATTTATTTATTATTTATTGCAAATATTTGCAAATTCTATTTACAATCATTTCAAATATGTATCACTCTTATGGACATAAAAACTAAAACAAATAGAATAATTATTAAATTAATAATTATCAAATCAGGAAAATATTTTAGCACTGTACTATTTAGATTGTCGAAGTTTTATTTGTTTACAGTACTGTTACAGATTTAAGAAATTTAGTACTTTTCATACGTAACATTTAAAAATGTTATTGTGACTATGTTGGTTATCATTATTAGACGTTTTATAATCCGTTTTTTATTATAAGCTTTGATGCTTTTTGATCATCATCACCAAAAAAATCTGTCCTATTACTAAAGTATTTGAATGGAGATGCATCTTTTTTTTTCTTTAAGCAGTAGGTGAGAATGTGGAGCTTACACGGAAATGATTCATTTTTTAAATTCAATTTTTCAGTGAAGCTATTATAATGTTTTTGCGATAATTTGGCTAAAAGGTGTTTGTCTGTATTTGTGTTAAATTACTAACATAGTTGTGAAGCCCCTCCTGCTTGTGTCAGCTGATTGTGAAATTCTGGAGAGCAATCAGCTCCATTAATTTATTTAGGTTGTGAAGCTAAATCTAGGTCAGTCTCGGAGGCCTGTTGAAATATGAGGAAATTAACCTGATGAAATTATTGTGTAATTTCTTCAATCACAATTCAGCAGCCAATACAATTATTCAGTATCTGGATTTGAATAATTATGGAGACCAGTGTGTGCGAGTGTGTGTGTGTTTGTTAAATTATTTTAAAGTTGTCGCAAAGCATAACTAAATTTTTAAAGTGTATTTATTGCTTACATTTTTGCTAAGAATGCTGGAGCACGGTTTTGCAGCAAAGACACAAATAAAAACAAAAATAATTAATTTGATTTTCAAATCTTAACTCACCAGCTAACCAGTGTATTTGTAAAATATTTATTTATTTCGTTTTAAAATCACACATTCATCTCCGTTTTTATGCATTTGCTTTTTTAAATACTTGATTATTAAACATTTTAGTAATCGTTTTATCCATTCAGAAATAGAAGATCCATTAATAATATCTATAACTAATACACAAAAGACAAAATTAAAATAGTTTTGCAGTATGATTTGAGAGAATTCAACAATATTTGTGTTTTACACAAGTTTTTAAATATTAATTTGAAATGCTTTGAGCTTTAATTTAACTTTTTTTTTATTTTAGTCAACACCATTTCCTACCTTATGGATTGTTAGTATTAAAAACAACAAACTTTTTTTTAATACTAAAATAATAATAAGAGTCTAGTCTGCATTTGTTTGGCATTTATGTGCCATACCTACAAAACCGTGACATTTTAACAGCCTGTGGAGGAAAAAGGATTTTCTTGTGTAAAAATGTCATATGTTTTGTTGGTTATTTAGCCTCAAAAACTGTGTAATGTTTAATATGTTTTCCATGACTACTTATATTATTTTCTGATATATTCTTTTTTTTTTTTTTTTAAATGCTAATCTTATAGTAGGTATGACAATTTGCTGAAAACATTTTTCCTATCATATTTAGATGCCAAAGGTTCGATCCGAGAGATTATTCTCCCCAAAGGTTTGGATCTAGACCGACCAAAGCGTACTAGGACCTCGTTCACAGCAGAACAGCTGTACAGACTGGAGATGGAGTTTCAGCGATGCCAGTATGTCGTGGGACGAGAACGAACCGAACTTGCCCGACAACTTAACCTGTCTGAAACTCAGGTACACACTCAAATGCAACACTGATACACACAAATACACAAAACAATCATACAAATCATGTAAATAATATTGAAATCAACCAGTACAAAATTAATCATGCAACTGTGGCTCTCTGAAACATTTATCCTGACGGCTGTCTGACGCATATTTGTAATTTTAACATAATTAAAATGTATTGTCAATGTTCCATACAATTAAAAGACACAGAGCTAACGAGTTGTTCTGGCTATATAATTTTGATCTTTATTTAATCTGCATTTTGATCATTCTTTAGCATTCCTTCAGACCACTTAAAAAATCACTGATCCGATCACATCTTTCTGACATTTTCACTAAATAATTCCCTTTTTATGCCCTCACCATTTTGATGGTTTGGCCCGCTTTACAAAAATAAGCCCAGCGATGCATTTACGACACATGCTTTGCGCAGGGGTCAGCAAGAGGTCACGAGCTTGAGATTACATGACTGAACTGTACGTGCACTCTCTCTCTCTGCCACTCTCGGCCTCGATTTATCCCTCTCTCTCTCTCTCTCTCTGTGTCTCCCTGGATAATCTGCAGTACGGGGAAACTCTGACTGCAATAGTAAGGCTAATTTTGGAACCCGTGTGTTTTTTGTTTATTCATTAGCAAATGTTCATTATCCACATGCTTGCGTGAGCAAGTACTGCATTTAAAACAGAAAAAAGCATGATGGCTTACAAAAAAAAAAAGACTTTTTGAAGAATTTTATCGTAATTTTTCAGTCATGTATTGATCGGGGCTCCCCTAATTAAACACCCTGAACACCTGCACGCTGACAATGCTGTCTCAACGTTTCTAATTCTGTTGGCCATTTGAACTATGTCACATTCTATCACATCATCACCCCACTAACGACTTTAAAATTCTTCTGCTCTCCTGTGGGGTGAAATTAAGACATTTAAAGCCCTGAGGCAGATCGGTGCTGCTAACACAGGGAGCACAATAGAGTTAGCTTCACTAATGCCCTCTCTAATGCCCCGTGCTGCAGTGCAGTTCAAATCCATGCCTTGATTACATTAAAGCTTCCCCTGTCTCTTCTTGGCTGCCTGATGAGGAGGGTGAAGTGCTCCTTAATGACGGCTTCATGAAATTAACAATGTGTTCTGAAACACGAAAATGTTCTGCGGAAAGATCAAACAACGAACGTCATGTTTGTGAACATGTACCAGCAATGCATTTTGTATTTCTCAAAGGCAGAGTCAAGAATGCATTGAGAACGAGAGGGAAAATGTTTTTATAAGGTGGAATTGCTGGTAACTCGATGTTTTTCGTGACCCTCCGATTCATTGTATCCACAAAACACTATGAGGTTAAACAAATGCAAATGCAAAGAGACAATAGCAGGTTTAATATGCTAACTCAATTTTTAGCATTCCATTACAACACTGATGAAACTGTTAAGGTATGCACTTATGTAACTATCACGAAACATTTAAGTCGTATTATGATTTTTATTGTGATGCATTTAAGTTGGTTATTTTAGTGTGTTTTTTTTTTTATTAACATGACAGTTAAACTGCATGACACAATTCTGAGATGTGAGTCATACTTCATTGTTCTTATTCCTCTGAAGCTATTATCGATCATTTGAAGTACAACAAATATAAAGCGGGTCTCCTTTTCTCTATAGAAAATAAATATGTATTATGATTTTGCTCTGCCACTGGAACTTGATCTAAACACGTATTATCTGGAAATTGCCATTCCTGTTTCTTTGTAATCCTAATTTAAATGGATACAGCACAATTACGTGGTTCAAAACAGTATTGATCCATTCGTCCTTGCAAGGAGCTCGTGTTGTGGTGTTTTTCAAAAGAATAGCTGCATGTTTTTGTTCATTAAAGAGGTTTATATTTACAGTTACCCTTAAAAATAAGCTTCGCTTACACTTTTGAAAATTCATTTTAATTTAGGCTGACCTACTTTAGCCATTTTTAGTGTTTTTATGATGCCAAATGCATTAAATACTGTTTATTTAATTAGATTAATTTTATGCACACATAATCTAATGGTTTTTATAAATAGACTGCTATAATTCATGGTATCTAAAAAAACCTATCTTAATTTAGTTTTATTTAATTGTATTTTAAATTATGCAAGTTTACAATAATTTCCATATGTGACCCTGGACCACAAAACCAAGTAGCACAAATATATTTGTAGAAATAGCCAAAAATACATTGTATGGGTCAAAATGATTGATTTTTCTTTTATGCCAAAAATCATTATGATATTAAGTAAAGATCATGTCCCATGAAGATATTTTGTAAAATTTCTGCTGTAAATATATGAAAACCTAATTTTTAAAAAGTAATATGCATTGCTAAGAACTCAATTTTCACAACTTTACAGGTGATTTTCTTAACATTTAGATTTTTTTGCACCCTCAGATTCCAGATTTTCAAATAGTTGTATCTCAGCCAAACATTGTCCTATCATAACAGACCATACCTCAATGGAAAGCTTATTTATTTATTCAGATGATGTATAAATCTCAATTTCCAAAAATTGACCCTCATGAGGTTTTGTGGTCCAGGGTCACATATTACATTGCTTTGTTTTCTATTTTAAGCTCATTTCCAATATCATTCCCTCTGCAGGTAAAGGTGTGGTTCCAGAATCGACGCACTAAGCAGAAGAAGGATCAGGGCAAGGATTCAGAGCTGCGCTCTGTGGTTTCCGAGACGGCCGCCACCTGCAGTGTCCTGCGTCTCCTGGAGCAGGGCCGGCTCCTCACTCCCCCAGGCCTGCCAGGGTTGCTGCCCCACTGCGGGAGCTCGTCGCTAGGCTCAGCCCTGCGTGGGCCGTCCCTGGGCATCACGGCTAACGGAGGCTCCTCCAGCAGCAGTAGCAGCAGCGCGGCCAGCTCAGGCACAGCCGGGGGGAGCCCGCCGCTGCCAACGGTGACCAGTTCGGGGACAGTCACGGGGCTGCAGGGATCTCCGCCTGCCCACGGGCTGTTTAGCTTCCCAATGCCCTCTCTGCTCGGGTCAGTCGCCTCACGCATCTCCTCCACCCCGCTCGGGATGGCCGGATCCCTGGCGGGGAACTTGCAGGAACTTTCCGCCCGCTACCTGAGCTCGTCCGCCTTTGAGCCCTACTCGCGGACCAATGGCAAAGAAGCGTTAGACAAGAAAGTTTTGGAATGATCACTAGGGGTTGTCCTTTGATTCTTTTTATTGTCGTTGTTGTTGTTTTGAAATTAGTTTGAGCTCTGATTATCTCTTTTTTAATCGCTTTCGCCCTTTTGTCTCATCAGTGCTGTTGTGTTTTCAATCTTGCGTTTCGTCAACCTGCACACTTGATGCCTCTCAGAATTGTAAAACGATGGACTTTTCAAAAACAAGGATTTTCGGAGCATTTTGCACTAAATCAGAGTTTCTCCAATTTGACACAAACGAGAGCTTGAGGAAGGAATGTAGCAAGAGATTATGGAGGGGAAGAGAGATGAAAATGGTTGCTGAGGCAATATTTTCGGGGCACTTTTTTTCCCGTATACCTTTTTTTTTGAAGCTGGACAGTAGTGTTCAGATTAAAAATCTAATCTGAAGGCTGCTGGGTAAAACAAAACAGAAAAAAAACAGTACAGAACATAAACCCCTGATAAAAACTGAACTCGCAGCAACATCCTTCATGTTTTCAGTTTGAAGAGCGATCTAAATGTGTAATTTTTACATAGTGGCGAATGCCAGGTCTCAAATAATGAAATATATATATTATATCGGGATTCATTTCCAAAGGTACAGTCATACTGTGGCTTTATATACACAATTTGCTTACAGAGGTCATGATGAATTTGCCGTACGAAACTATAAGATCAGATGTCTATACCGTTTTGTATTCGTTTGGTTAAACATGTTCCGACTAAATGGAAGGAAAACGCTGTCACACGTTTAATAGTCCAATAGTCCTGTGTTCATTGTTCTCTAAATGGTTTCTGTGAGGGTGCTCCCCAAACCGAGTTTTGAAGGCAGTCTCAGTTTGTGAGTTTGTACGTCTTAAATATGCAGTTTTTCTCCTCTGTGTGTGCGTGCTGGTACTGAAATTGTAGTCCTGGTTTCCATGTTTAGGTGCGTGTTTAACTGCAAATCTTTTGAGAAAACTTTTTGTCATTGCCTGGGATAAATCTCCGGAGCATCGACGAGACCCTCGCGTTATTGGACTAAATGTGTTTTGCTGTGAGCGGCAACCCCTCCACCAACGCGGCAAAGTTTTCCAGAAGAATTTGAAGCCCTTTCTGTTATCAGAGCTGAGACGAGGCGGATCTCTGAGGGATGAACAGGGTACGATCACTGTAGTATAAAAGCAAGAAGATTGATGAATAACTAAAATTGTTATTTTATTGTAAATTATTCACGTCTGTAATAAATAGATCATTAGTATATCTGCAAATAATGAAAGAATGAATGTATTGGGGGGGCGGGGTTTCGGATTGAACAGCCAATCAAAGCTCTGGTGGTGTTGTTGTTAAATATCTTGAAGTTTGTGAACCGTGGTATGAGTGTGGATATATATTATATATAACTAAAAAAATCAAAACAAATCAAATCTCTTCAGTCTTTCATTCCGTGTGTAAATCCTAAATGATGGTTTCTTCGTCTGATGTTCGGTGTAAATCATCCAAGGTCACTTAACACTGCCAGTTCTGTCACAGCGCTGGCTGACCTTGTCTGCCGTGCTGATGTTTGAGAGGCACACAGCCTTGCATGAATGAATGTCTCTGAACATCATGGAATGAAAAATACTCCTACTCTCCATGTATTCAACCTGTATGGAGTGCAAAGGATTCATTTAGACAGAAACGTCTCCCAGAGTTGCTCATTGTCTTGGTTTGTTGGTCAGTTCAAAGGTTTGTTTGAACTGTTTGGTTTATGTAGTATATATTATTTCCTTTTCTGTGGCTTTACAATGCAGTTAGGATTTTTCAATTGGAATATATATATATATATAGCTGATCAGTGAATGATATAAGATGAAGTGAATTTAATCATTTTTTGAGGTGTGTTATGACAGATAGACAACTGTTTTGTTTAGTTTTGTTTTTCACAGAAAAGGAGGAAAATATTCTGTCCTTGTAATTGGATGCACATTATGATTTTGTTGCACTGCACGGTTGCATTTTATAAAAGAGAAAGACAATATTGAAAAGAAGTTGGGAGAATCAAGGCAGGCAGAGTGAATTTTTTTTTTTTTTTTTCATAAAATGGGTTGTAGAACGGCAATGACTAGCCAAATGAAAGCAGAACTTCATGGTGCAGATGGAGTTTTGCAACACTGAGTTCATTTCCTATCTGCATCGCTCCATCAAGAGCCCCTGATGGGTCACCAATTCCTTGCATTTCAAAAAAATAAAATAAAATTTTATTTTAAGTATTAAAACTTAGGATATTTTTTCAATATGCAACTAAAAAGTCTGGGGTTCACTTTGAAAATCCTGATTTTAAAATATAAATTTGGTTAATATTTATTCAAAATGGACTTTAAATACATTTCTTGAATTCTGACAAATTCTGTAATTAGTTTTTTTTCTCAATTAATTTGATATGCTGGTAATAATTTGATAAGCTTGTAAAAAAAAAACAGGAAAAATGCATGAAAATGTTGGTGGTCTCAGACTTGTATTTAGACATCAAACCCTTGTCACAGCTGAAATTTTGCCTACTTTTTGTATTTGATAACATGCCGCTTTAGCTTTGAGTTATGAACCGTCACATGTATGTGTGCGTGTTTATATGTATGCACTGATTGGAGGCTAACTAAAGGCCTTTGTCACTTTGTCACTTTGTACTCGGAGTGTTGGAGCAGTCTCTGCCCTTCTGAGTCTTGGGAATCTTCCTAAAAAAAAAAAAAACAACGGTCTTGGCCTCCTCTCTCCCTCCCCCTCTCGCTCCATCTCTCCTCCCTCGCAGCCCAATTAGGCTGAAGGTCGAGCTGCATTGTGGTTGGGGGTGAGGGAACGGGTGGAGACGATGGGGGAGATTGTGAAAGAGGGAAGGGGGGGATTGAGTGAGACCACCAACACGTTCCTCGCGTCACATGACTAGCCCTTAAACCCCGGCCTACGGCGGGAGGAAACGCAGCATCCTGTGGGTGTTTTGTGCTCTTTGTGCGTCCCTCACTTCCTCTTTTATTTGTGCTTACATATGGTGATCAGAGCGTAAACGCACGCTGTGAAAGAAGCTTGTACGAGCGTGGAGTGGACTCGTGACCCCGATGTTCCTGGGGAGCGCTAAATCCCGTCACGGCTCTCCCGGTTTTTCCCTGAAGTGTCATACATGCTGACAGACTTTTCTAACTAACTGATCCAATAAACCAATCAGAGGATTTCGAAAAGCAGAGCAGATACACGTCACTAGCTTTGGCACATGGACTCGACTGGGCCTTTAAATTTCAAGACACCCTATGCCAGCTGAAAATCAGATTTAAAAATACAGGCGACAATAGATACATTTACAAGCACCCAGTTCATATTTGGACTGAAAAACCTTCATGTAAACACCTCAATCGATCCAACTGAACACATTCTGAATGAAATTTCAATGGTGGAGACCTGAAATAATCCGATCAACAGGAAAAAATTTAACATGTGAATCAAATATTTTCTTAAACGGAATCAAAAATATTATGTGCTAGTGCTGGGCAATAAACCGGTTTGAATTATGCACACAGTATGAATTTAAAAAAAAAAAAAACGAAGTGGCTAAGCAATGTAGACCATGTTTTGAGTTCAGAGGAGATCCCTGTTGACTCCATACACTTTTGACTAGGGATATAACGATCTCACAAAATTATAATATCTCGATAAGAAGTCCATACAATATTATTGCAATACTTTTAAAAAAAGACAAATGAAAATAAAAAATTAACATTTTGTACATTTTAAAGTTAAATTATTCTATAATGCACTTTGACAGTTCAAAATTAAGAGCTCCAACCCATGTTCTTAAATAAGAAAACTACGGTCAGAAAAAAGTCAGTGAATTAACTTATACCTGAACTAATTAGAATGTAGTAATAATAATAACAAATTATATTTTTCCTATGACAGTAATAGGCATTGTAAAACTACTGCACTGTAAAATAAATGAAAATAAATATTTTTTAGGTACATTATTTTTGCTTTACACTACAGTAGACAAATTACAATACTTTACTAATTTCTACACTTGAAAGAGATATTTTGAATTTGGACTGCAGTAACGTTACCCATTTTAACCACTAGCTGTCAGCAATTCATACTGCACTTTTAAGCTTTTATTTTGATGGAAACGGCAGTAGAGCTTTTATTTTGACTGCGAACTCCAGTTTAAGTGAAAACAGGCTTACGAAAACGTCTCACTACAAACGATACGATGTAATCATCTGCCGTGAAATTAAAGCATAAATGGTGGTTGTTGCATTCTCAAACACGCGCTAAACTCACTGAATACATTCACTGTGAACGGAGACGTTCTGAGGCGCGGGAAAAAATATCGGATCATCACGAGCTGATCGCCTGAACAAAGTGCGCGCTTTGCTTTGAAACGCGCAGCGAAAACAGACTACATGAAATGGATAATGTGCTTTCGGTTTTCGTTTGTTTGACAGATACTGTGCCAAAGCATAAAAGCCCAAAACACAACTTTAAAGACGTTTATGTTAAAACAATAAGTTTAAAAATGCTTTAAAGACTACTCTTTTTGCCTGGAAGACCTATTGTTTTGACCACGGTAATAATAATATAATATAACAAAGGAAATGTTCTATCACTGCTGTTCCATAAGCGCCACCTGCTGTCAGAGAGTGAATATGCGCCTCATTTAGCCCGTCTGCTGTTTCTTTTTCATGCAGATGTTTTATTTAACATAATTTCTCAAAGCTAATGTCAGACCATTGTGTTTTTGCTTTAACTTTTGGAATGATAAAGTCAAATTTACATCAAAAACTGCTCATACTATCCACCCTGGGTGAGGCTTGAGGCTTCCGGTTTATTATCCGGGGAAATAGCGGTAAGAATAAAACCAGTGTGCTCATAATGAAGATACTAAATTAAAATAATATGGTAAGACACCAATTTGCAATATTAAGCAGCAAAACTAGCTGTTTTGCACAGCTAAAAATAGCTGGATGCGTAAGAGACTGGAAGCCACACCCATAAAATTTACAAATTGTCGCACCCACTCTTACGGGAATAAAAAGGTGGATCATGTAGCATGTTTGTTTTATTGGTGATTAAAATGTAGTGGTTCTGCAACTGTTTTATGCAATCTAATTCATATAAAGGCACAGTCAGGGACACACCGTCAAACCGCCGGAATCCTAAAAAAAAAACAAACGTGATACGTATGTTTACACACGTTTTACATGATACAAACATGCAGAAGTTTATTTAGGTGTCTTATGAACTAGGTCAGTGGATGAAATTGAATATTTACTATTTGGTAAAAAGCAGTTCTGTCTTTCTTGTTAGATATATCCTCAAGACAAAAATGGCAGTTATACATGTGGCAGCTTTCTTTGGCACTACAAAGTTTTGCTTGAAAAACACGCAATGCATATGTAAATGAATATTTAAATTAGATTGCAGAATTTAGGGTTCATGTAACCGTTTTCTGAATTCTTTCCGACTGACAAAAAATTCTGTGATCAAGAAATGCAATAAATGATCATCATCACATATAATTCAGGTTAAAAAAAGGTATAGCAAAAACTGTCACTAGGACAATACTCTTTCAAAAAGTATTAATGTGTATCTTTAATTTTCTAATTTGAAGCATTTAGGAGTAAACAAGGTACAAAAATGTACTTTTTAGTTTTTGTACCTATCCCAGTGACAGCTTTGTACCTTTTTTTCCCCTCAGAGTATAATCAGAGGCATTACATAAAGGCTAATAAGAGTTAAAGGGTTTTGAGCTGATTAGCTGCCTACAGTATAGAGATACGTATGACTGTTTATGACAAAAACCTGCTGACCAGGTGGCATATCACTAAGCCTATTACATATCTGACACAGCAGACGTCTGGAAACAATAATTAACGATGCCAGCGACGGCCCCTGCTGTGGTAGATTAAATACAGATGTTGTTATCAAATCACACAGGTTTCAAACAGCAATTATGCAGGTGGGATAAACAGCATTAATCGCCACATTAGAAGCAACAAGCATCTCATTGAGGCGTTGGAGAGCCGAATCGGTTTGGTTGGCACGCGTGAGAGGCACTACACCAAAATAGCCCATTTCATAATGTTTTCACATTGTTGTGTAATATTTTGCGCAATTAAAAATCACTTGATTTTTAACAATAGCACAATTCTCTACTAGCAAAGGATTCGTTTCCCACAGCGTCAGAGTTTCAGCCCTGCGTTTTGATTCAATTTACATTTGCACAGAGCAAGGTCTCTTCAAGCGAACAATAATAAATACATCAACACTCCAACCTCCCTCCCTCAGCCTGGACCAAACCGCACCACACAGTCCTGATATGTGTGTGTGTGTGTGTGTTTTTAAATCGCAGATTGTGAAACAGATGATGTATTTTAAGCGAGGGCATGACTCCAGTGGGTGGGCACTCTTCAGGGGCATTAATTTGCTATTTTTTGCATTCTGTCTGAAACATTTGGATTGACTCTCAAGAGACTTCACAAACGGCAGCATCACCACCGCAAACACCCACCCACTCCAAACTCTAGTGCTTTTCCCTGCCAACATGTTTCACATTGGAGTGTGTGTATGTGTGTGTAAACTCATATGCATACAGTATGGGTGTGTTTGTGTGTGTGTGAGAGAGAGTTAGGGCAGAGGTTCAGATCTTCAAATCTCAAACATTAGATTTGAGTTTTGGACCTATTGTACCTGCTGCATGTACAGTAGAGAGAGATGAATCCAGTGGGAGAATGAAAATCACAGATAAGTGTGTGAAGAGTGTGTTCAAACATCTAGTGTAGCTGTCAGTTAGGAAGAGTAATAATGATAGTTGAGTGGAAAGTTACACAGATGCAGATGCGAACGGATTCTACAAAAATAAAACGTTCCTTGAATTGGATCTCATGAAAAAAAAAAGGCTAAATAAAATCTAAACTCACCCTGGTTTTTAGTTTTTAATACAAATTTCTGGTATTGTTTTGAATAAAAGAAAACATTCAAACATTCGAAAAACATTCCAATTTGCTATCCTCTTATTTTTCAAGTCCTCTAATTTTTAACCCACCACTTTTCACGCTCCAATAAATTCAGATAAGCACAAAATATTAAAAATGTAACAATAAACAGGCCTACATTTCTTTCTTCTAATATGCTGAGAAATGCAAATAAGTAAAAATTTTTGTTGATGATTGTAAAAGCTAATCATTAATGCACCTAAAAATAAAAATCAATCACTCACCCTCATGTCGTTCTAAAACATCATGACTTTAAGAATAAAATATTAAAAAAAACATTAATAAAATATTTTGAAGAATGTCTCATACAATGGAAGTCAGTGGTGGCTAAAATGGTTTGATTACTAACATTACTACTACTTTTGTGTTCCACAGAACAAACAAAATTAGATTTGAAATTACATGAGGATGAGTAAATAATATACTAATTTTAATTTTAATTTAAAAAAAGTGGCCATAACTCTCTTATAACCTGCACCTGCAAAGCTAGTCTTAGTTGTTGGCTGACCAAAAAAAAAAAGAAAAGCTCTTAAAGCCTATATAGACCTGGACAGGTTTTAGCTTTCCTGCCATACATCAGGAAAAAAAAAGTCACCTCACTGAGGTCTTTTGTTGCTCTTAGGTGGTATTCTATCTGAAGCACTTTCAAGTAGTTTAAAACTGTGAATCCTTAATGGAGAGACAGAGAGTGATAGAAAGCATCGGCAGCTGGATGTCTCTATGTCCCTGAAACTGACACTAGAGAGAAAACCCATTCTTTGTGAGTTATCCTTTTTAAGATACATATGTAAGATTCTTAAAGGTATATCTACCATTTGGAAAAAGTTATAACCTTGATCAACTCCTCCAGGTAAGCTTTTATATAATTAGATGATAGCTTTCAGGTGTGAGTGAAGTTCATATAGAAAGAACTGTAGACGCAGACCATGTGATCCAATGTGCTCAAAGTAAAAGCCTGGCAGAAGAAGGATAAAGCATTAAGGATGATGCATAAAAGGTTTCTCAAAATATAGGCTTTGTAATTGTGTACATCAGGCCAAATAAATGGCAGAGTACATAGTTTTTATTTTATTTGTTTTATGGAGATCTTTTTTTCTGTTTTAGTAATTGGATTTCATATTATCATGACTGGATGACCATTGGTTTTACTAGCCAGAAAGCGTTTTAAGTGCTTCCAAAAAAACTGAAAAAGCTTGTGATGAATGAGTGTGACAAAAGCTTCATAATGGCACGTCCTGTTTTTCACCAAGGCCGTGCACCTGTGAGTCACACTATGACAGGCAGATATTTGATGAAAAATCTGTGTAATTCTGTGGTATTATTCCTTTCTCCAACAAATAATAAAGTGACCGTCCACTTATTTTATTTGTTTTCTCCATATCAGCCAACTCTGAGATTAATCACATTATTCATTTTGATTCATAGCAAAATAAAAAAGTTAACTACTCACTTAAAGAAGGACTGCAAATGATGATATAATTGAATCAACATACTAAAATATGTAAACGCTGACTTACAGTCATACAAAGGTTACATACAAAAGTTTATCCACCTTTTTCCTGAGTAACTGTTGAGCGCCGCCATAATGGATTCTAACTTCCGTTTGGGTGCTCTCCTGTTCCAGTCTCCATAGAAATCCATGTTAAAACGGGATTTTAAAAAATCGACTTAACTAATTAAACTGATAGTTTTTCAGTATAACTAAATCTAAAAATGTGCGCAGGGTTAAGCTGTGTGTACCAGTAAACCTGTCCGTTAAAACCATTTTCATACGTTTAACGTTATCGTCTCGGAAAATACGTTAATTTGACTAGAAACACCAAAAACCGGAAAGCAGTTTTGCCAGGTTATTAAAATTGGGCTAATGTTGCCCCGGGTTGTTTTTCATGTCCGTGAGTTGAAGCGACCCCAATAACGTAATATTTAGCCCCTGGAATGCTAATTATACTTGGGGGACCCCGCCAAAAACCATGTATTTTACTCTCCGGAACGCCATTTTTAACGGCGGACCCACGTTAAAACAGGATAGGGCAACTTTTGGGCTAGTGGTTGGTCGTTGTTGAACGATTCGTTCATTTGACGAATCTTTAATGTGGCTCGTGAAGAACGAGTCGTCTCGGGGAGTGATTCGTTCAGTCGCGCACGCGCAACATCCTATTAGGGTCTGTACTGAAATTAGTTGACCTGTTTCGAGTCTTTGGGTTTTTGGAGTTGTTCGTTCATCTTATGGGGCTGTCACGTGATGAACGTACGACTCAAACCCGAAGACTATGAACTAATCAATTCTCTTTCCGGCTCAGACTGCATAGACGAAAGAACGACTCGAACCCGGAGACTGGAAAGATGAACTAATCAATTCTCTTTCCGGCTAAGACTGCATTGGTTAAGCTTACGGGGCTGTCACGTGATGAACGAACTACTCGAACCCGAAGACTCCAGAGATGAACTAATTAATTATTTTTCCGGCTCACACTGCATTGGTTAAGTTTATAGGGCTGTCACGTGATGAACGAACGACTCAAACCCGAAAACTTGTCAGATAAGAGGTGAGGTGAGCTAATCATAGACTAAAGACACAGGTAAACAATGAAATAATCTTTTCTGTTTCTTATAGCATTATAGTTTTGTCTTGTTTGTAGTGTGATCAAGGTTTGTGTAAGCAGTAGACGTGTTAGGGAAGTAACACGTAACATTTTTATTATATTTTGCTAAAATGAACGAAATGAACAAAATGACTCGAAAAAAGATTCGTACATTTTGCTGAACGAGAATCAAAGGTCCGAGTCGGTAAAATGATTCAAACTTCCCATCACTATTTTGGGCTAGTTTTAAGTAGCAATTAAGCGGGATTTGTTGTGAAAACCTGGCAACCCTGCGGGAAAGTAAAGCATGTAAAGAAAGTAATGCTGCGTTCAAGCCATATCGTAATTACCGTAATTTCGAGATGACAACATGTGACGTTCTACTCGGAGCTGTTCACGTCCTCAGTCTCGGAATTATGATTTTCTATGGCAACACTATCAACGCCTAATCAGAGCCTACGTTGGTCAGGCGGTAAAGCGGTCGTGGTACAAGTCTTAGCTCTCAGAAGACTCCCAGTTCACAAGTTGTAATTACGAGTTCTACGAGGACCTGAACGCTTTTTACAAGTTGGAATCCCGTAATTACGGGAATTCCGATATGGCGTGAACGCACCTTCAGTTACAAAATAAGCAGTTACAAAGTAAGTAGTGCAAGTAGTTTGATAAAATAAATAAATACCGACTTGATTATGGCAATCACAATGCTTCATAGGAGTGGGAGTTTCCATACGAGCTCGTTTCCAGTGTAATTCATCACTGGAAATTCGAATATTAAACAATTTTTAAAATACTTTATTATGAACATGTCATTGCTTAAAAATCTCAGATAGGTATGTTTTAAATATCTCAATAACAAATAAAAATTTATTTGTACTTATGAGATGCAATTTCATGCAATTGGGGGCAGCCGTGGCCTAATGGTTAGGGAGTTGGGCTTGTAACTGAAAGGTTGTGGGTTCGAGTCCCAGGTCCAGCAGGGATTGAAGGTGGTGGGAGTGAATATCCAGTGCTCTCTCCACCCTCAATACCACGACTGAGGTGAGTGCCCTTGAGCAAGGTGCTGATCCCCCAACTTCTCCCTGGGCCATAGCAATATGGCTGCCCACTGCTCTGTGTGTGTTCACAGTGTGTGTGTGTGTGTGTGTGTGTGTGTGTGTGTGTGTGTGTGTGTGTGTGTGTGTGTGTGTGTGTGTGTGTGTGTGTGTTTGATCACTTCTCACTACTGTGTGTGCAGTTGGATGGGTTAAATGCAGAGCACAAAGAGCTACATGTCACATCCTTTCCTTTCCTTTCCTTCCAATTGTTGCAGTTTATTGTAGCAGATGTGTGAAATAAGAAATCTTGCTGACTTTGGCAATTAAGAAGTTGCCATTTGTGTTCTCTCAACAAAGTACCACATATTTGTGTGTGTGTGTGTGTGTGTGTGTGTGTGTGTTCATTAATATAAAGATGTATTTTTCATTAAAGCATGCATCAGTGAATCAAAGGAGATATTTGTCTAAAGGTTATACAAGTCTGAGTCTGTTTTATAAAAACACAACATATGTAAATGGATGGTAACGTCAATGAAGCTTTGAATATAAGAACATTTCAAATCAATTTAATATAAAAAGTAAGAACCTTTTAAAAAATTGTATGTCTACCTTTCAATGCTCAAGCCTTAATTAACACTGCTGCTATTTCATAAGCAAGGCCCTCACCTCAGTAAAATAAGGTGCTTTGTGCTTCATTCATTCTCTTATTCACTTACTGTAGCTATAAAAAGTATTCACCTCTTGTAAGTTTTATTGTTTTGTTTTGAAGAGGATTTAATTTGACTTTTTTACACTGATCAGAAGATTAATACTCATTCATGTCAAAGGGATTTCTGTTTTACAAATTAGTGCTAATTTATTATGCATAAAATAATAATTTTCCTATGTATTCATCCCCTTTAAGTCAGTATTTAAATGCACCTTGCAGTGATTACAGCCTTGAGTCTGTGTGGTTAACTATTAATATGACTTCTAAAACTAAGTGACTGTACCTGTGATAACTGAGTGGTTGAATACCTATGAAATTAATTATTTTCATTTAATATTTTTAATTATTTTAGATAATTATGAAGGGATATATTGGCATTAAAAGCCTTTTCCCCCTCAATGCCAAAAAGTCCACTGTTATAAAAAATGCATATATATATATATATATATATATAGCCAAGAAATAATACCTTTAAGGTGGAACAGACAAAATTTGGAAATTCTTACTACTAAGAACATATCTTAAACCCTTATAATTTGCAACTTTTCTAAAGTATATAACAGATATCAGTGAGTTCTTAACAACAACGAAAAATAGCAACATAGGATTTATATTTAAAAGTCATGGGACACCAACGTGTACATTTGTGAAAATGTACGGTCATTGCTGACGCATGCACGCGCTTGTAAACGCTTACGCGCACGTTTTTTACGTGTGCGTGCACGAGTGCTACTTCCTGACCACGGTTGTCATATGACTCCGTCTGTTGATCCGCTCGCAGCACAGATCTGTTTACACTTAGACAGTTTAAATTAATTACGAAAATTAATAACAATGTCTACATTAGTAGCGAACCGGCCCGTGGATCTGAACGGCCCTGAAGCAGCGGCACGGCAGCACGCTCAAGCCGTGGTCAGAAACTACATCTCCCAGCCCAGACTGAGTGAGTGTCATTCAGCTTTCATTCATACAGCTAACAGCAGCAGCACATCTGTTGTCTCTTGCTAATTTTATTTTTTTTAATGCATTTTTAATCTGCATTTTACATTTGTTCAGAGGATAAACCCCGCCAAGACCAAGCTAATCTATCGCAAGTGTTAGCAAATGTCATTTTGGAGTCAAAGTAGCACAGCTGTCATGCTAACACTAACTTGAGCTGTTAATAGTAAATCGATTAGCACTTTTGCCTTTTTTATTAATTTCTTAAACGGTCATTATGTAAATAAACAAAACAAATGTAGTTTTTAAGCTTATTTTAATAAGTAACTGAATAACCTTTGATGTCTTTGAAGGTCTAAGCAAATGTAAACATGCTAGCTAGCAAAGCAGGACTAACGTTAAATATCATCATTTATAGGCGGATCGCTTAATCTGATTTGAAATCGTCGTCCAAAGCTACAGTAAACCCTACTTTTTTTATCATCAATTTCTTAAAGTTGGTATTTAATTCTGGTAACGTTATATGTTTTTGAAGGCTCCATCTGTGCATTGTTTATTGAGCTCCATCAGTCTATTAATTATAATGTGATAGTATTGATAGTATATATGCAGTTAGGTTGGTATTTGGTGATCGGAATGGATGTTTTAATTATTTTGTTTTCGATTCTCACGCAGTAGCTAATGCACAGAGACAGATGGAGTGATGATCCCTCTCATGTGATATAATCACGTGACACCCAGCTGAGCTGGTGAATAATGTGCAATGAGGAACCTTCAGCTCCACACAAATCATGTGACTTTTTTGTAACAGAAAAGTTACATATGGTTTTGCATTAGGCTGACTTAAAGCCCTAGTGTTTATTCATATTCTTTTAGTTCAGACACTGACATTAGAGTTTCTGCTCTACATATTTTCCTCTGCAATAATGTCAGTATAGTATATATTAGTATGTGTCAGTTTGCAGAATATTGTTTTTCCTAATGATTCCGTGTGGAAGTTAATTCACGTTGCACACCCTGCCAGGCTGAAATTTTGCAGTGGTATGTGAAACTTTCACTGGTTCAGCCCCATCTGTGAATCTGCTTATGCTTTTTCAGTCTATCAGAAATACAGGCTACTGAAGAGTGCTTTTCATCCTTGTCCATCACATCTTTTTAAATTGACTTTTTGTGTTCAGCCTCTCTCTGTCTGACTCTTGTCATTTCCATTTCTTGTCAAGGGTTTTGTTGTCAAATTGTTTGCCTTGTCAGACGCAACCTAATAGCACATCGCAAATTGTTTAAAACCCCATGAAAAGCGCTGTTTCTTTCCTGTGTTGACATATTTTCTATTAAGTTTGGAGGAGACTTTATTTGCATGCAAATAAGCTGTGGTTAGGTCTCAGTCACATGGCTTGCTACTTGCTATTTGGTTGTATGTCATATTAGGGGGAGGGGCATTCTCTTTCTGGAGCATTTGATTGGACAAAGTGGGGTAATGCAGGATGAGTCATCAATTTGTAGCTTTGTAACTTTTAAGTGTGTATATGTGACCCTGGACCACAAAACCAGTCTTAGATAGCATGGGTGTATTTGTAGAAATAGCCAAAAATTCACTGTATGGATCAATTTTTTTTTTTTTTAATGCCAAAAATCATTAGGATATGAACTAAATATCATGTTCCATGAAGATATTTGGTAAATTGCCTACCATAAATATATCAAAACTTAATATTTGATTAGTAATATGCATTGCTAAGAAGTTAATTTGGATTTTGGATTTGGATAAAGGTGATTTATTTTTTTATTTATTTATTTTTTTTTTTGCACACTCAGATTCCAGATTTTCAAATAATTGTTAATAATCTCGGCCAAATATTGTTCTATCCTAACAAACCATACGTCAGTTTAAAAAAACTGACCCTTATGACCGGTTTTGTGGTCCAGGGTCACATATATGATAAAAATGTATTTTGTGTATTTTTAGGAGTTCACTGGCATATAGTTGGCTAACATGAAATCTAATTTTATTTTTGATGTCTGTAGTGCAGTGCAACATGGACATTTATTTGCTCAGTTTTGAACCTGGCACAGTAATGAGGAAAACCCAGTGAGTTGCAATGGTTGCCCAAATGGAGGAAGTAGACCCTAAAGTATACTGCTGATGATCAAATCTTTGCAATCCAATTGCAAAATTGTGTATTTTCCTCCGTTTGTTTTAGTGGTTTTACACCACTGTTCAAACAGTTGGTTTTGGTATAATTTTTTGGTTTTGAATAGTCTCTGACTGCATTTATATGATATAAAAATACAGGGAAACAATAATACTGGAAGTATTATTACAACTTAAAATAACTTTTCTATTTTAATATATTTTAAATGTATTTTCAACAGCCATTACTCCAGTCTTCAGTGTCACATGATCCTTTAAAAATTATTATAATATGCAGATTTGGTGCTCAATTTTCTATCACAGTTTCTATCATGTTTGGTTAATTTAATAAATCCTTGCTGAATTAACATTAATTTCTGTCGTAAGAAAAAAAATGACTGACTTAAAACTTTTAAATGGTAGCATACCTACTGGCGTTGAGGTTGGAGGTGAGCTAATGTGAGATTTTTGCGTTCCTGTGATTTAGTCCTCTTAAATTGTGATTTCCTCTTAAATTGTAGAGGAAGTGTATATTTTATTTATGGGGAAGTAGGCATCCTGTGAGTCAAACACTACCAGTACCAGTATGATGAACGTTTTTCCTATTTTACCTCTTATTGTATGTGTAGATTTTTTTTTCTTTGTAACAACCTATATTTTGTTCTCTCCATTTTTCTCGAAACCTCACAATATCCCACCTTGAACCTGCAGAAACATCAGATGACGGCACGCGGTCATAATGTGTTACCGGCATCTCTTCGATAACATAATTTGACTCTTGTGTATGATGTTTCAGCACTTGAGTAGTTAATTTTGTTTACCCCTTTAATGGAGAACCTTGCTAAAATTACAGCTCGTCTGGCATCTTTCTCTCATTTTTTCCCCCTTCATGTGTATTATTGATGTTATTCACTGTAAATCTCATTAATTTAGACCTCAAAACACACTGTCCCACCGAGAAGCACAGGTAGCGTGTTTCTCGCTTTTTTTTCCGAAGAGTGTCAAAGGAAAGCTCAGGCTAAAAGCCTCTTAGCAAACCAGGAAGAAAATAAATTACTTAATGGAAGAATTGAAGCCTTCCCTACTGAAAGCCAAAGAAGCTGCATGCGTAAAGACCCCCGATCTGAAACGCCCCCCGGAATACTGTTAAAAAAAAAAGCCTCTCTAATGTAGGCATGCCAGATAGCAGCACCATTTTGTGCCTCATCAGTGGCAGAGTGCATGCTGATAGTGGGCTGTGATTGAAGGCAATGAAGACTGATGGGAAGGCAAACACACAGATCTGTACCCATGAGTCCTTGCAGTGCCTGATATGCCATCACATTCGAGAGGCTGTGTCCGTCAGCGCGGGTCTGATTGGTCCTGCTTTGTCCTTAAAAAGGCTGCAAAAGACTGAAAGGACCTTCAAGTTTAAAACTTTTTTGTAATCTCAAATTTAAAAAAAGAAACTAACGTTGAGGACATTGAAAGGGTGCATCGGAAGGATTTTCGCGTTTTGTCACAAAATGTTTGCTATGTAGAGAATGCAGATTTAGACTATATCAAATATTTGCAATTCACTTTTCCACATATTTTTCCGTTTCACCACTTTTTGTTGTCGTCGACTGGTGTGTTTAAGTAATGTGTTAGCACGCTCGTGCCCAGTCAAATTTCCAAGATGCCTGAAGAAACAAACAAACAAAGTAAACGTACAGCGCATTCATCTTTTCTGTGGAAGCAGAGGCCTTTTTTGTCTTAATCACGTCATTTGCAACAAAAGCAATTAACCCAGACTGTCTATTCGCTTTGTTTTAATGCTGAATAGACGTTTAAATGTGCTGAAAAGACATTCAGCACGGTAATGGTATTTCTGTGAAGAAACAATTACCCGTAATGACATGGTTATAAACAAATCTTTCAGATGTCACAGCCCTCCTTTATTTTATCCACTGTTTCCTGTTGCTAATCCTTTTGTCCGCCTGTAATTAATCAATTGTCGTGACAGTGAAAAAGAAAGCCCGCGGTGGGCGTTCGACTTCATCTTGCCATCAAAGAAAAGTAAATGAAAGACGAGTATAGAATAGTCGACTTTCAAAAATAGTATCCAAGTATATAAAATTATGGACTACTTAGATTGAAAAGGAAAAAAAACCTTTTTATCCCATTATGCACGTCACGTATATGACACTGTTTTTCCTGCTTTTTGATCTACGGTTTTGTCTTAAAAGCATATTGTATGTCTTTGGAAAAAAAAAAAAACATTTGCGTGTTGCATTTGTGTGTTTCAAATACAACTTTAACCGTTGCTTTGTCAAAATGCCTTTTTTATGAAATTTTCAGTGTTTACCTCATAGTATTTACATACTATACAAGCTTTTAAATTGTAATTGCAAAATTAACTCTATTTGTGCTGTGATTTTTTTCACATTTATACACTATTTTAGCACAATTTACAGAATTCATGCAAGGCGAGAAAGCTTAAAAAAGGTAAAAAGGTAAAAAAAAACCCTCCCAAAATAAGTGAAGATGGAGGGAAAAAACCTGACAAAAATATTACAGAATGTTCAAATTATTACGTAGTATTTGTGTAATATTGATTAATTTAAATTTTAATTATAATTAAATATTTTATTTGTTTGTTTATCTAAGTGTTATCAAAATATTACCTAGTTACATAGTATGTAAAAAATGTTACATTATGTTTAATATTAATTAAAAGCTTAATTGTCTGTTTACTTGGTCAGAATTATATTAGATCATTTATATTTATAATTTAATTTATGTTATTTAAAATACAGTCAAACCAAAATTTAAGACACCTTCAACATTTCTCACATTATCACAGTTTGTTCGCTATAACTTAGAAAACAGCAATAAAATATGGCAAGAACTAAAACTGTCAGAACAAATTTGTTTGATAATGTCAGATGACTTTAATAGACAACCAGTAGTAAGACAATATTTACACAACTATCAATATGAGGAATGTTTGGGTATAATATGCCACAGTTTACTTTATTTTGCTACCCTCACTTACATAAATAAACTATAGTGTATAGTAAAAAAATATATATTACAAAATTATATCTGGTGTCGGAATAATTTTCGACTTGACTATGTAAGATTAAGTTTACATTGACAATAGCGATTTATATTCTTAGAATTTAGTCTATGTCCATCCTGAAAGCCTGAGTCCCTCATTGTCTTATGCACTTACAAATAAAAATGTTTTACATTAATATTAGTACTGTCAAACAATTAATAGTGATTAATTGCATCCAAAATAAAGGTTTTGGTTTACATAATGTGTGTGTGCTGTGTATATTTATTATGTGTATATATAAATACACACACATACAGTATATATTTTGAAAATATTTACATGTATATATTTATATTCTTGTAATTTATATTCTGTATAAATATTTAATAAATAAACATTTTTTTTTTATATCCATGCATGTGTATTTACATAAACATAATAAATATACACAGTACACACACACATATTATGTAAAGAAAAACTTTTATTTTAGATGCGATTAATCGCGATTAATCATTTGATTAATCATTTATTATAGCAGCGTATATTTACAGTAAATAACAGGTGTTGAATGTGCTATTAACTCATTAATTTTTTTTTAAATATCAAGATTTTGATATACTAGTTCGATTTGAAACATTTTGTCATTTCTGACATCAACTTTGAGTATGCCATCCGCATGGTCTTGAATATGAAATATGACAAACAGCGTAAACTTCGCTTGTCATAGGGGGCCTGATTTGGACTTTTGTTATAGATGTGTTGCTAGGCAGCGTACGGGTGAAAACCCGCCTATCCCTGCAAATCACCCTCAAACTGTTGCAGTAACATTACGGCTGTTTCGATCTATTGTAACTGCACCACTTTGCCACCTCTCCTCGAGAGGCAGCGGGGTTAACCAGCTGTCTCAGTTTAGCTGTCACCCCTTCAGTCTGCATCCCGCCAGGAAACACACACAGATTACAGCTCTTCCCACCGTCCCCCCACCTCATACACACACACACACACACACACACACACACGCACACACGCAGTCGTCTGATTACACACGACCCAATCAGTGCATGCGTGTGGGGAGTCCTCCGTTACAGCCTCTGCCTCTACCTGTGGGGTTAAAAGCATTCCTGTTTGATGGGGGTGTCATCACTGTGGAGGTCTTTGTTAGGACAGATGAACAGCCACAATTGCGTGTGTGTGCGTCTGTCTTTATCAGACTGTCTGTGTGTTGCATTCAGGTCTTGCTTTTGTTTGTTTTTTAGAGGACTTTTTTTTAGTAGTTTTGATAGCATGTCAAGTTAATTCCAAACGTCGTAGCCTCAGCCTGACTCGGTGCATCTTTGAAATGTCTCTTGAAAAGGGCATTACGTTATTTTCATTAACATCCGACTTGAATGATAAACATGCATGGCAAACTTTGATTAATCTTGCATTTTTTAAATATCATAATTAAGTTGTTTGTTATTTTATAATTTAACAGTTAATATTTTTTATTTTCACATTTTTAATTATCACATTGAGTTTCTTCTTGACTTCTGTTGGGGAATTGTTTGAATTTAATTAACTAGCACTTTTTAGTATTCAAGGAGGCTATAATCTTCTGTTTGTGTGCAAAATCACGAAGGCCCTTTGAGCAATTTCTCCAGTTTGTCATTAATATTTTTATGCATTCAAAACGATCATCTTTCAGGACAGATTTTGCTCAATTTATTTTGATACGTAGTCCGCAAAATCCAAAACCTGCCCTTTTGAGTGTGTAGCATATTGTGCTGTCAGTGCCATAATTGGATTCCCTCTGTTAGCATTGAAGTCCAAGAGAATACCATCAAGGTCCCCTGTGAGCTCTGATTCACTGTCTTTCATACGTCTATCTATTGGTCATCCAGCGTTTCTCTTTTTTTTCCAAAAAGCATTTTATTGTGTCCCCCAATTTTTACATTTGTTCAGTGTTCAGCATGTTTCTGAATAGGCGAAGTAACATTGAGTTTTGAATCCTGAAGCTATTATACGTATTTATAGGACTGCGGCCTCAATTATGCTCACGAAAATAATTTTTATTTTCACAGAAAAGTGCTAATGTGCGTTTAATCAAAAGCACAGTACGTACGTTTTGTGCCATTTACGTTTACGGTATTGAACATTGTTCTTACTTGCAGAATGGCTGCGTAATTTTGTAGTGTTTTGGCAGGTGGTTCAGTTAATTTTGCCATTGAACATTTGTTCACTTATACAGCTTAAACAGTCTGTTCATTATGCTCTCAGTTGGAAAGTAGAGGTGTCATATCAAACCGTGTGATTTCAAAGCCTCTGAATTATGAATATGAGTTATGAAGCCATTGCCAACAGGTTTGGTCATCCTAAACACAGAAGTGTGACCCTTGACCATGTAAGTAAGTAACAGGGTTATATTTGTAGCAATAGCCTGTATGGGTCAAAATTATAATATAGAGTTTTTTTTTAATGCCAAAAATCATTAGGATATAGTAAAGATCATGTTCAATGAAGATATTTTGTAAATTTCCTACCATAAATATATGAAAACTTAATTTTTGATTAGTAATATGCATTGCTAAGAACATTTCATTTGATTTATTTGCACCCTCATATTCCAGATTTTCAAATAGTTGTGTCTAGGCCAAATATTATCTAGTCCTAACAAACCATACATCAATGGAGAGTTTATGTATTCCGTTTTTAGATGATTTATAAATCTCAATTTCCAAAAACTGACACTTATGACTGGTTTTGTGGTCCAGGGTCACAAATGAGAATCTTTTCTTTACAATTTCTTTGGGAAAAATGGCTGTACGATTAAGACATGGACTCTTCCAGCTCAGAATGAGATTTCAATTCCCGTCCTTAGGCTTTCATAAATTGTCCTTGGATGCATACGGACATCTGTCCCCTCCGACAAGATCAGTCTTTTTCAGTTACGGTCTTTTTCAAAGCCGCCCAACGTCTCCGAATTCATTATCAAACCTTAATATGTGGGGTAAGTTTAGCGGGTGTCATGGCGGAATTGTGTGAGCCTTGTTTGTCTGTTTAATGACAGTTGCATTTGTGTCTATCTGATCCCAAACACGGGGCAATTAGCGCTCTCTTTTCTTCCGTCTTATGGGAAACCACCGTGTGGATGCTTGGCAAAAAAAGAAAAAGAAGAAACACAGGAGGATGTGCGTGAATGAGACAAGCCTGGCACCTTAGCCTGCGCTTTTGTACTGTTAATTCAGTTTCAGTGCAACGCTACCGGCCGTCCCGAAAAAAAAAAAAACGCCTGTCCCACTGTCCCCCCTCCCGCCTCCCCGTCAGCGCTTCTCTTTCACAGCAGAGATGGAAATGTGTTGGAATGCTCCATGCCTCCTTTCAGCACCACTTGAATGGGCCCTTTAGTATTTCACACCAAGGTGTCCTTCAGGGCACGGGGTCAGGCTACCAAAACAGCTTCTACCGCCGGATTAGAACCAATTAACATCTCGGCACACAATAGGGCCTGGCAGCTCCACAGGCCTCACGTTGACCCGCGCTGGTGTTGCATGCCTAGCCCTCGGACCGGCGCACTCAAACTCAAGTGTCCTGGGAGGGGTGGGGAAAGTTTTTCAAGCCTAATGGGAAATGTTGCTACTTCACACCATGTGAATGTATAGCCATTTTTTAATCTTTATTTTACAAGGCCTCTTATGAGGCACTGAGTCCTCTGTGTGCAGAGTTGAAGTGGGCCGCCATCTTCATCACAGAGCTGGAAGGCGATTGGCTCATGGTTCGGCAGGGTCGTTTCATCGCCTTCGTTTTTATTTATTTATTTTTTTTAATAAGCGATTGTTTTGCTTACGTTTTTGCGCAGCTTGTTTCGTTCATTTATTCTTATTTAGATGAATGTTAATTTTCACTTGCGTTGTTTGACTAAAAAACTAGCGTCGTCAGGCTTCGGCAGAGTAGATTAGCACCTGCGTGCCTTCGTTTAGCGTTCGTCTAATGTTGTGCACAATATCGGAGCATGTCATGAGCTTTGTTTGAGTAAAGATTTCAGCTCCTCACTGTTTTCCATTAGCAGTTTGCGTTGCGTTCGAGAGACTTTTAAGGGGTTGATGTACAATTATATGGCCGCAATTTTCCAGCCTCGTAATTATGATCACCTCTCAGTAAATAGACATATGTATCTCCTTTGAAACATATGGGCAATTTGTAGGGTAAGTGTAGCTATTAAATCCATTTTATAAGCACCTCCCTGTGAAGCACATACTGCAATTTGTCTGGGCTGAGGCAAAAAGGACGGAGGGAAGGAAAAGCCATAATGTCTTGAAAAATGATGGAATTTGCAGGAAGCGTGCATTTTAGTATGTTCGCGAATTTGCCGAACGCATCTGTTTTTGTGTGTTTTGAGAGAGCGAATATTCAGTGTTAGGGTGATTTGACTACTGTTTTTCTTTCACTGTAATAACGGCAATTATGAGACTAATCATTTATTTAGGGAAGACGTGTCACTCGGGGAATCATCATAATGGGAGATGAAGTCTTTCACCTGTGTAGCTAATATCTTTTTGTGAGATTTCTTTTTTTATTAGATGTTTTTATTTATTTTTTTCTCTGAACTTTAGTATACCAGATGGAAAACAGCATGTAATCTTTTTTTTTTTTTTTTGACATTTTGCTGTAATATCACCAGTGTAGACTACTGATGGTAGATCATCTGGTCTAAATACTAAATATACTAAAATAATTTTTTCCATATGTTTTATTATGTGTTATGTACTTGCACATATTGTATGCACTACAGTTTTTTTTTCCCTTCAAGAAAATAATAATTTTATTCAGAAAGGGTGAATTAAACCAATTAAAGGTGGCAATAAACACATTTATAAAGTTACAAAAGGATTCTTTTTTATATAAATACCTCCTGGAAAAACTATTACGCTTTTCACAAAAAATATTAAGCAGCTCGGAGATTTCTAAAATTGAAATATTACTTGAACAGAAAATCAGTATATGTGACCCTGAACAATAAAACCAGTCATAAGTAGCTCGGATATATTTGTAGCAATAGCCAACAATATATTTTATGGGTCAAATTATCGATTTTTCTTTTATGCCAAAAATTATTAGGATATTAAGTATCGATCATGTTCCATGAAGATATTTTGTACATTTTCTACCATAAATATATCAAAACTTAATTTTTGATTAGTAATATGCATTGCAACTTCATTTGGACAACTTTTTTCAATATTTCATTTTTTGCACCCTCAGATTCCAGATTTTCAAATAGCTATATCTCCGCCAAATATTGTCCTAAAAAATTGAGCCTTATGACTGGTTTTGTGGTCCAGGGTCACATATTAGAATCATTTCTGAAGGATCATGAGACAGTGAAGAAGACAAGAGTAATGTTATAGTTTTCACTGTATTTGTGGTCAAATAAATGCAGGCAAGCATAAATTACTTCCTTAAAAAATGTGTGTGTATTTAATTTTTGCAAGGCAGTAACTGAAATCGAGGCAGCTCTTTTTTTGTAGCCAGTGGGGGAGTATTAATTAATCAAGGTGCTATTAGTTAATGTTAGACATGTTTATCTCCATTCACTGGCAGACCCACAGGGCAGCCAAAAAGGGAAACACAGCAGATGCCTGTCGTTTAGTAACTCTAATACTTCTCGACTCAATAATAGATTGTCACAAGACATTTGAATCTTTTTCCACACAATATTCATAGAGGAATTTGTGAGCGCAGAGGGCCTCATAGGATTTTAGCACAGTTCTTCCTTTGTTCCTCTCGTTTTTTTCCCTAAAAACAGCAAAAATATAAAGCCATAGATAAAAAGGGGAAAAAACACAAAAGGATGGAACTACGTTTCTCTCTTTCACTCTTCCTTTTCTCCTCAGCCAGTGAGGAAAGTCATGATGTGCAGGTGTGGGTGTGTGTGTGTGTGTGTGTGTGTGTGTGTGTGTGGGAAACAGCAATAGTGCATTGACAAATGATTCTGCTGTCTGAAGCCTAATTAGTGGCATAGTGTCTGCTCCCCGTGGGGCTGCTGTGCTGGGCGTTAGAGACAGTCCATTCTCATTTCCTACTGCCTTTGATATCAGACCACAGTCTGACGGCGCACATAAAACCGACACACTGAGGCGTGATGGACGACCCAGAGCAGACAAAGCTGACTCTTCTCCATCTAGCGTGCACCGTCTCTCTCTTTCACACACGTATACACACATGCTGAAACAAAGTGGAAGGACACACACCAAATTGGCTCCTGTGACAGGACGGCTAATGTTTTCCCATGCAAAGTAAAAGGCCAAAGTATGAGACCACACCCTCTGCTGCTAATGATGGCCCACCCTGAGCATGCACCTGCAGCCTGGACCAAAAAAACTGGCTGGCTTTTTAGAAAAATACTCCACTGTTAAACAAAAAAACAAAACACTTATATTGAGTAGAAGAAAAATAAAAAATAGTTATATTTTTTTTGCTTCTACATGATTTGATTGGACAGAAAAGAAGGTATTGTGCCAAGTTGCAAGTCAAATTCGAAACTTCCTCACCTAGATGAGCACCACAGCTTAATGCTTAAAATTACAATAGCAAGTAACACTGGGGCTTTGATGGGTTTTAAGACTTGTATAAGAGCAGGATGAATATTTTTAAAGATGCTTAAATTCATTCAGGTTTTATTCAGGTGTATTAGGTTTAAAATCAGTGTTTCCATGTTTTATTATATAATTATAATTTTTGTTTTAATTATAATTATTTTATTATGTAATATTTCCACATGTTTTCCATAAACTACCATTCAAAATTTTGGAGAATTTGGAATGTTTGAATTTTTTTAGAATGAAATTTTGGAGAATTAGGATTGTTTAGAAAATTTTGAATGGTTTTTGGAGAGTATGGAATGTTTAGAAAAGTTTTAGAATGAAACTTGAGAATTTAGAATGTTTGGAGTTTTTTAGAATTAAGTTTTGGGGAATTTGGAATGTTCAGAACATCTTTTAAATAAAATTTTGGGAAATTTGGAGTTTTTGGAAATTTTTGGAATTATTTTTTGGAGAAGTTTTTAGAGGTTTTTTTTAATTAAATTTTGGAGGATTTGGAATGTTTGGAAATGTATTTAAGAATGAAATTTTGGAGAATTAGGAATGTTTGGAAATGTATTTAAGAATGAAATTTTGGAGAATTAGGAATGTTTAGAACATTTGTAGAATGACATTTTGGAGAATTTGGAATATTTGGAAAATTTCTAGAACAAAATTTTGGAGTAATGGCCAAATGACCAAAACGTGTATCTTTTTATATATTATAAAAAATACATTATAAAAAAAAGCTTTTAAAAGTTCTTTAAACAAGCACTTATTATATTAAGGAAATTTTAAAAAATGGTTTTGTTTTGTTTTGTTTTGTTTTGTTTTGTGTTGTTGCTTCTGTATAATTAGATTAATGGCTTAGACAGAAAAAAAGGTATTGTGACATGTTGCAGGTCAGACTTGAACAACTTCACCCAGATGAGCACCACAGCTTCAACAATTAGCAATTTCTTTCCTAGGTCTGATGTTTCTGATGTTATATTTTAGGCTCATTTTAGGCTGATTCATACTTTAAGAACGGACTGACCAAGAGTGATTCAGGATTCACATGAACCCCAGTCATGATGGGGGGGAAAAAGTGTTGTCTTAAAGGGATAGTCCACCCAAAAATGAAAATTGTCATCATTTACTTTTAGCGTCATGTTGTGCCAAACTTATATGCATTTTTCTTCTGCTTAACACAAAATTAGAATGATTATTTTAAAGAATGTTTGATAACCAAACAGCTTTAGTTCCCATTGACTTCAATTGTATCTGTTGTCCAACAGATTGTCCAAAGTCAATGGGAACGAAAAATGTTTAGCTGCCAACATTCTTCAGAGTATCTTCTTTAATGTTCCAGAGAAGAAAGAAAGTCACACAGGTTTGAAATGACATGAGGGTGAGTGGACTTTCCCTTTAAAGTGACATCTGTGCCCCACTCTCCTTGGCCTGTTCAACCCAAATATAGTTCATCCTGTCAGCCTGAAATGAATGTAATTGTTTATGTAGGCTATATGAGACTTTTTGGGCACCTGGAACCATCATAAATTACCATAGTCTGAGCCAAGTAATTGTCCCTTATGGAACAGAGTGAAGATGTCGTCCCCCATCATGACATCTGCAGAAAAGCCGCCTTGAATGTGCTAACTGTGTTCTTCTAGCCCTGACATTTGGACATGGAAATTTATGAAAGCCATTTAGAATACTCCAGTAAAGGTCACTGTGTACAATTAGATGCACAGGTGTCAAGAGAAAGAGTCCTCATTTCCATGTGATTGTGGGCTTTTGTAGCAAATTTCATGCACTTTATTGGTCACAGCTAGTGCCTGCAGTCAGTATATGCATGTGTGAATGTGTTTTTTTTTTTTTGTGTGTGTGTGCGTGCACTCGCATCTGTCAAGAAGACATGCAGCAACCTAGAATCAATAAAAGTTTCCCATATGTCTTTGTAATTGCATGTTTACCATTCAGAGGTGTCTCAAATGGTCAAATAAAAATGCAAATTGAAGGCTTAAATTTTATTATTAATTTTCACGTCTTAGAGGTAGCTTCCTTTTGAAGACATTATAAATTCTGGAAAAAAATGTTTGTTGTGTATGTTTTCACATTTTGTGTTTTTCTTGTCATTCTCAGCCTACTCTACGGTGTCTGGTGTAAACGGGCCGCTGGTTATTTTGGACAATGTCAAAGTAAGTCCTTTTTCTTTGTTTGCAAAAACTAAAGTATTTCAAAATATGAACAAAAATTATAGGATGACCCTTTTTTTTCTAAATGGTGTATTTCCATTTCAGATTTGCGCAAATCTTTTGCTATGTTTTATAAATGTCAGAAAAAACTCTCTAACGATAAGTCATGGTGATGGATGTTGGCAGGTTTATGTACTGTATGTTGAAGCCACCACACTAGAATTTCCATTTGCGCAGTTTGCGCAGTTTGAAGGGTAATGGAAATGCAGCTACAAAATTTAACTTTAAATGAAGTAATAGCACTGTTCAAAAGTTTGGGTTTGGAATGATTTTTTTTAAAAGGGTCATCAGATGCAGTTCACTTTTACATGTTGTTTGAACATTAATGTGTGTTGGCAGTGTATGTACACATCTAGCCTATAATGCGCCTCCCGATTTACATAAATGCATGTTCGTGCAAATCATTCGTGATCCAGCTTCACCTACAGCAGACGTGAGTATAAGGGTTTTTTTTTTTATGAATCTTTGCAATCGCCTTTCCTAATAACGTGCTAGTTGGCAAGTTTGGCGGCTAAATAGCGCTAAAGTAAACAGGCTCGTCACTCCACAAAGAGAAGAGAGGGGCGGGGCGAGTAGAGCTCATTAACATTTAAAGCAACCTCGACCAGAACAGGATGATTTTGGCAGAGCTGATTTTGGCAAAGTAAAAAAGGTGTCATTTACACTACCACTGAGAAATTTTAATTAATTTAATTTAAGACCCTAAAGAATCATATCAACTTGTGGAAAATGGACATCCGATGACCCCTTTAAATGATTTTGAAAAAACATCTCTCATGCTCACCAAGGCTCTATTTATTTGATCAAAAATAGTTTTATTGTGAAATTTTATAAAATTTTAAAGCAACTTTTTTTCTGTTGATATATTTATATATTTTAAAATGTCATTTATTCATGGTATAGCCAAATTGAAATGTTAAAGGGATAGTTCACCCAAACATCTGAATTCTGGCATTATTTACTCACCCTCATGTCGTTCCAAACCTATAAGACCTTCATTCATCTTCAAAACAAGATATTTTTAATGAAATTCAAGAGATTTCTGACCCTGCATAGCCAGCAACGCAACTGAAATGTTTTATGGCCCAGAAAGGTGGTAAAGACATTTTTGAAATAGTTCATGTAATATCAGTGGTTGAATTGTAACATTATGAAGCTACGAAAATGCTTTTTGTGTACAAAGAAAACAAAAATAATGACTTATTCAACAATTTCTTCTCTTCTGTGTCAAATGGATTATTTTAACGATGTCCTTACTACCATTCTGGGCCTTGAACGTGGTAGTTGTGTTGCTGTCTATGCGGGGTCAGAAAGCTCTTGAATTTTATCAAAAATATGTTAATTTGTTTTAAAGGTCTTATGGGTTTGGAACGAAATGAAGGTGACTCTGAAATATAAATTGACTTTTGAATGGTACTCATTGATCTTCGTCTTCATCTCTCATTATCACGTTCCTCTAGTTTCCACGTTATGCAGAGATTGTTCACCTTACCCTGCCTGATGGGACCAAAAGGAGCGGACAGGTTTTGGAGGTCATTGGTACCAAAGCTGTCGTTCAGGCAAGTTTTCATTCAAAAGCATGTTCAGATGTTTAACCTTCATGAGCAATCTACAACTATTGTCTGTAAATATTTATTGGACATCAACATTTGCAATATCTAAGGTTAAGATCAGGTCATAACTGAAAAATCTTTACATTTTGTGCCCATCAGGTGTTTGAAGGCACCTCAGGTATTGATGCTAAGAAGACTGCTTGTGAATTCACTGGTGACATCTTGCGCACACCCGTGTCTGAGGACATGCTTGGTAAGCATGTAACTAAAGCTCATACAGCCCATGTAATGATAGTCTTTCAAGTGTCTTCTAACCAATGCAGACGTTATGAAAAACGTGTAATTTTATTTCAGGACGAGTTTTCAACGGGTCAGGTAAACCCATTGACCGGGGTCCTACTGTTCTGGCTGAGGACTATTTGGACATCATGGGTAAGAGCCTTCTTTTTTTAAAGCTTTATGTAACATTTGCAGGAACAAGTGTCTTCTTGAGAGGCACGTAGATGACTGAGCAATACTTTGGGTTTTATTATGTCTGCATTTTGGGTTTATTTGAGATAAACGTGATTTTAAATTCTACCAGCACATCTTCAGCAATTAGCCTGCCACCAGCCATGTTAAATGTTCTTTGTCTTTGCGTTTGTGCGGCATGCACTCGGTTTGTCTGCAGCTTAGTTGAGAGGCCAGCGTGCCAGAATATGTTCATCAATGCTTAAAATTCCTCCTTGTTGGTATTTGACTATTTTAAGAGGTTGAATTGGAATTTTTGTGTGCTTTTTAAGCCATTTACTGACCTCATGACCCTGATCTCCGCTAAGCTGAAATGGCAAAGGTGATCTTTTGAGCTATCAAAGGTATACAATGGCAATTCAGGGCAACGTTTGAATGAGCCGAACGGATAAGAGGGGGCGTAATAAAAGATTGATCAGGCCTCAAGGTCACACCACTCCAAATAGTGTGTAGCACGTTTATATGCTTTAACGAGAAAATATTTTTCTAAAATACAAGCCTTTATTATTGGTCATGGTCAATGTGGATAGTTTTGCCTTAAGAAAATCTTTTTTTTCCCCATTAGCCCTCTTTTCCTTCTTTAGAAATAGAAGTTGTACTTGGTAGACTCTTAAGTACCAGATTTTTTCTTGCTCAGGTGAGATCACTGTACTCCCTTTGATTCTTCTTAGGTCAGCCCATCAACCCTCAGTGTCGTATCTACCCTGAGGAAATGATCCAGACTGGCATCTCTGCTATTGACGGCATGAACAGCATCGCCCGTGGACAGAAGATCCCCATCTTTAGTGCTGCTGGGCTGCCGCATAATGAGGTGTGTTTTAACAGCACAGCCAGTGCATTATAACATTAATTCTTGCTCTGCAGTTTGGCGTCCAATATGAATACGGAAACGCGGAGTCTAGTCATAAAAACGGAATTTACAGTTTAATGCAGAATGTCACCGAATTTATCAAAGTTTGAACTAATTAATCAAAAGTAGGTCATTACTCTTAAATCAAATCACGATATGGACAAGTATCTGAATATATATAAATTTCATTAATTAAAAGATAAATTAAATCAATGTTTTTTTGCCATCATTTGATAACGAGAAAATTTTAAATACACAACAGAGAATTTCTGAGGGAGAAAAAAACCTTTTATAAGGCTATTGTAAAAATCAATATAAGTTGTTTTTATGCATTCAAATAATTAGATGTGCCAAAACATTAACAATAAAACATATGGTCAGAAAAAGTAAAACATTTCATTGAGCTTTAAACATTTTTTTAAACTTTTCATGATTTGAAGTTTCATGAGTTTAATTAATTAGACATGCTTTTGGATTAATACAGTTTAATTTAACCATTAAAAAGGAGTCCAGAAAAAATTAAAACAGAAAAAAAAAAACAGAATCCAAAAAAAAAAAAACGGATTTATAGGGTCCTATGTCAATTTTTCTTGGGATGATAATCAGAGGTGGCAGGTATTTTCTGTTTAGTGTTAAGATTAAAATAAGTAAAACAAGTAGTGCCACTTAAAATTATAAAAATGAATTTAAAAGAAAGAAATAATTTTAAAAACTTAATAGTTATGAAATTAAATATTATTTTCTGTCATGTTTTCCTTATTATTTTGAAATTTAATGTAAATGACCACAAAAGCTGCATTTATTATATATTGATCAAAAATATTGTGAAATATTATTACAATTATATTAATCAAAATTACTATGATTATTACTTTTTATTGGTGCTGAGTTATTAATGATGTAGTTTTTTTTCCCTCAGACTTCTTAATAAAAAAAGAACATTTATTTGTAATAGAAATAATACAAAGAATTATGTAATGTTATATATGTCTCTACTGTCACTTTTGGTTGATTTAATGTGTCTTTGTTGAATAAAAGTATTCTTATTTATTTATTTATTTATTTATTTTAAGTCTTACTTACCTCAAACCTTTGAATGGTAGTGCATAACAGTTTCCACAATAAATATTAAGCATTCAAAATGTTTCTGGAGGCCTAAATCGGCATATTACAATGATTTCCGAAGACGCACAGAAAATAATTAATATATTATAGTAAGATGTATATAAATGAAAAGAATACTACATAGTATTAAGTATTACTAAGTCTGATTGTATTTGGCTGATGTCTGTCCTTGGTTTTGGGTAATTAATTAGCCTGACTAGTATATTTCTTTATCACTAGCACACATTTCCTGTACTTTTGTTTCAATGCATGGTAGCGTTAATAGATTCACCTTGTTTTTGCATTCAGCTAGCCTGATTTTAACTTTCTTTGAAATGCACTGCAGGAATGTGTGTTTATACAGAAACCGATGATACAATACAGGCCGTGCTGCTTGCCAGTGCGTTTTAATTATTTTAATTAAACCTAGAGGGATTTATTTAAATTCCCTCATTTGAAGTGTTGTGATCAAATTTAGCACTTTATTGTGCAGCGGCGAGGCAGCCGCAGTGGCTTTTCTGTATTATGCTCGCGAGTAAGACAAGGCTGTGTGATTAACGTTAATTTGAGAGGGATCTGTAATTGATTTCACCCTGTGGTGTTTCTGTGGAAACAGTGAGGTGGGTCAGAGTTCGTTTCATCGCATTCTCCTCTCGTGTGAATGCGGGAGGAACCGGTATGATTTCGAGAGCTCTAGAGTAAGCAAACAAAACCAACCACTTAGTTCTGATCAATATATCCAGTACTTGCTTTAGGTCAGTTGGTTTGTTTAGTTCCAAGATGAGTATGATGTCCTTGCTGAACTGAATGATGAGAACCGTAGATGATTCTTGAACTCTAAATTGGTTCCTCAAACTTTCAAAGGACAGAGCAGAGGTCGATTAAATGATTTCTTTGCCACCAACTCTTTATCGAATGAAGTATGGAGAGAAATGCACACAGGAACATAATTTTCAAGGCTTTTAGTGAGGAATTACAAGGACTTTCTAAGTGTACCGTACAGCACCACACAGTTCATTATTATAAAGAAGTTGCTTGCATCTTAGTCGTTTCTGTCCCAGAGATCATAAATAGGCTATTATAGTTGGTTATGACTGGAAGTGACTCAGCTGCCAAACTTATCTGCCATCAGGCTGGAAAATGAATGTAATAACCCATGACATGAGCTGTTAAGGATATAAGTAGCCTGCCTTGAATCAAGTAGGAATAGTAGGAAGTGTAGGAGGGTCAATGATGTCTACTGTTATGTATCATAGCTAGTTTACTAGTCCCCAGAATCTGGTTGAGTCTTATAACTGTAATTAATTTCGTATGAAGTAGGTTTTGTATTCTATAGTACTTAATAATTCAAGGTCAAATAATTTTTAAAACTCACTGCCATCGTTTCAGCCTCTGTTTTGGTGCAGTCTTTGCAAATTGTTGAGAATTAACAATTACAGCACCCAATTTCAATCAAGTGACTCAAACATTCAGACAAAGTTCTCAACTCAAAAAAAGAACAGGAAGAATTCTCAGAACTATTGATGTTTTCAATTACCTGTATATTTTGCATGTTTAACCACTGTAGAGACAGAGCCAGTGGCAAATTCCAGAAGAGCTGGCTGAGGTAAGGCTGCTCCCGGTGGGTTTATGAACGCTGAAAACATTGAAGCAAATTTTCAAATAGACGTTGTATTAACTGCATATTTGTAGTCTAAACAAGTACATTCTAAAAACTCCTAAAAAAAAAACAGCGGAGTGATACAAACGGTGGAACAGTTGGCGTTCCAATGTCACTAAAATGTCAGAGTCCTCTCAGCGAATCAGATTTGAGGACCAGAAATAACTATTGTATAAACATACACTACCAGTCAAAAGTTTTTGAACAGTAAGATTTTTTTTTTTTGTTTGTTTGTTGTTGTTTTTTTTAAAGAATTCAGCTTTGAAATCACAGGAATAAATTAAATTTTAATATATATTCAAATAGACAAGTTATTTTAAATAGTAAAAATACAAATTTTTACTGTTTTTGCTGTACTTTGGATCATATAAATGCAGAAATCTTACTTTCAAAACTTTTATATAGAGCTTTTGCTACATGAACAGGACTTTTAGTAACAGTATGTGTCCTCTCAAGTACAAACAGATGGTACATAATCATTTTAAAAAACTATTTTTAGGTCCAGTTGCAGATATGACAGATCTTTAATATGCTAATTTATTGCATATTTTGTTGGTAATTGGCAAATAAGACTTTCTATATATCATCTTTCCATTATATAAAGGCACAATTATTATCTTTTGTGATTAGTACTGGCTGGTTCACTTGACCCTGAGATTTTAACACACAAGAGAGCTGTTTTCTCCAAACCATCAACCATGAAGTTCCCATTAACACCCTTAAACTCTCTCTCACACACACACAAGTGTGTAGTAGTAGTAATAATAATAAAGCACTACACTTTTGGGCTTTTCACACTATGTCTAACCCTGGGATTTTGTTTTGTTAAACCCTTTAAGACCCTGGGTAAAAAATACATACAAACGTGAATATAGTTTATGAAAACCAGCTTCAGCCCAAGGTTAACTCTGCTTTTGCACTGCTAATTGAAAGGTATATAGTGTGATACTATTCTGCTTATTTTTTTGCAAGTGACTTAAGTAAAATTACAATAGCTTCAAGAGTTGACAATTACAAGTTTGAAAAGGTCATTTGTTATGTTTAGATCTGTTCCATGCCTGAAGAAACCTGTTCCAGGTCTGAAGGAGTGAATCATCAACTCCATACAACAAGGAGTATTGAATTCTGTCATGGCAATAAGATTAAACGAACAATAGTAAATGATTTGGATTAAATGGAGGAAAAAATGTAGTGTTTTCAGTATATAGACTTTGAAAAGAGAATAAAGCACTAGTGACCGTCAGTTATGAAAGTATATGATCTAAAGTCATGGTTGAGTGGTGTGAACTTCCAACAGCCCAAGTGTAAAGTGGGTTTCAGTGTCTCACTAATGAAGGCGCTGTGCTGTGATATAAAAGTTTCTCGTTTCATTAAACAGGAGTCGTGGGGTCACAGCCGCCTTTATCCCCTCAGAGAAACAGGTGTTCTGGGTCAGAGTTCAGACAGGGGTCAGGCCGGATTAGACGTCCAGGACCATTACATTAAGTGATAAGCGTGAAATTCCTCATGCTTGTGGTCTTAATCTCTTTGTTGCAAATACACACACAAAAATACACCCCCCCACACATATGGCTTTTCATCTGAAAGATGTATGTAGTAGCAACTTTTTACATGTCCGCTCAATCTAATGTTAACCTAAAAAAAATCTATAAAGACTCTACTTTTATTTATGTGCATTCAGAATAACAATAAAACGTTGCGCTTTTGTAAAGTAATGAAAGCAAACAGGATGCGCTCTCTGCTGTCTCACACTCTGTGAACTTGACCGTGAATCTTTGAAACTGTGTATATTTGCCTTACAGACATGGGCAGCCCTCGACTATATAGTGCAGGGGTGCTCAACCCTGGTTCTGGAGATCGACTTTCCTGCAGAGTTCAGCTCCAACCCTGACCAAACACACCTGAACTAGCTAATTAGGATCTCAAGGAGCGCTTGGTAATTACAGACAGGTGGGTTTGATTAGGGTCGGAACTAAACTCTGCAGGAAAGTCGATCTCCAGGAACAGGGTTGGGCACCCCTGATATAGTGCATTATAGAAACAGGCTTTGGACTAAAATTTGTTGTTCATTTTAGCCCTGTAGTATTTTAATGTATAACATGCTAAACAAAATACAGTAGTCAACATTTGAAGTGGATTGAAAAAGTTAATCAAAGTTATCATGAGACAAGAACGGGTATTTTTTTTGTTTTAGAACAACTTTGATGAAAGGTTTTGATCCACTTCAAATGTAGACTACTGTATGCCATCAAATATTATTTTTTTTGTTGATTTTTTTTTTTTCTTATTAAGCCAAATATGAGTTTAAATATAGGAGATTAAAATAATGTATTATATAAATAGATTCAAATAATGTATTTGGCAGTGTGAATTTTTTTTTTTAGGATAAATTTAATACTTTTGTCTCGCAAGGATGCACTGAATTAATTAAAAGTGACAGTAATTGCGCTGTTGCACTACGAGCAACCCGAATTCGAATCCCAACTTGAAGACCTTTCCGATCTTGCCCCCCTCTCTCTCACTTCGCTTCCTCTCAACTCCGGATCTCTCCTGTCATGATAAAAGTGAAAATGCCAAAAATAAATCTTAAAAAAAAAAAAAGTGACAGTAAATAAATTTATTATCTTACAAAAACATTTCAATTTCAAATAAATGCTGTTTTGCTGTTATTTTAATTTCTATTCATCCACTCATCAGAGAACTGATCAGAGGACTCTATGGTGGCCACAAATATTAACCAAATATTTTCAAACTGATAATAAAACATTTTCTGGATCAACATATTGGCGTATTAGAATGATTTCTGAAAGATTATGTGATACTGAAGACTGGAGTAATGGCTGATGCCATCACAGAAACAAATTAATTTTAATACATTTTACAATATATTAAAACAATAATTAAAAATTAAAAATTTCACAGAAGTACTGTTCTTATAGTGTATCTTTAATCAAATAAATACAGCCTTTGTAAGCATAAGAAAAATTTAGACTTACCCAACCCTTCACTTTTTTTTTTTTTTTTTTTTTAATAAATTTGTACAACTCTAACATTTTTGGTTCTGTGCTTTTTGATTGATAGATTGCTGCCCAGATCTGTCGTCAGGCTGGTTTGGTGCAGAAACCAAAAGATGTGATGGACTACAGTGCAGAAAACTTCGCCATCGTCTTTGCTGCTATGGGGGTGAGTGGTTTTTATGTATCTGTGCCAATTTACAAGTGTGTGTTTGTGTACCTGGTATTTATCACGTTATGGGGACCCCACAAGGATAGTAATACCAAAAAATATTGACCTTTTTTTAGGTCCCCATGAGGAAACAGGCTTATAAATCATTCAGAATTAGTTTTTTTGAGAAAGTAAAGCATGCACAATCTCCTGTGATTGGTAGGTTTAGGTGTAGGGTAGGTGTAGGGCGATAGAAAATACGGTTTGTACAGTATAAAAACCATTACGCCTATGGAATGTCCCCATAAAACATGGAAACACAACGTGTGTGTGTGTGTGTGTGTGTGTGTGTGTGTGTGTGTGTGTTTGTGTGTGTGTGTGTGTGTGTGTGTGTGTGTGTTGGTTCCTTGTATGACTTGAGGTTGAGGTTCCTTGTGTGTTAATTTTCTTTACAACAGTAAATCCTCTTTTACATCTAGGTGTCTATACATGGGTCAGCTGTTTGCATGAATTTCAGGATGCTTGTGTAAAATGATCCTCTCGGTGGATGGAATGTAAAATTGTGTCCGTTTTGTGTGAGCGACTGAATGTTGGTCCTCGTAGGTGGCTTAATCCTGCTCTTTAACACTACCTTAACCCTCTGCCCTCACCTGTCTGCTTCCTCTCCAAACCTTTGTTATTGTCACCTGAGTGGCTGCGGTCTGTCCTCTCAGACAGGTATTACCTGTGTCAGGTGTCAGGTTCACCTGTGTACTCAAGTGTGGAGGACTTCCATTAACCTGTGCTTGAAATGTCACTGACCCAGCCTTGTGTCTTGTGGCCGCTGGGCTCCCGGTGCGGACTCGTGTCTAATGCATTGGCTTTTGACACCCTGTAACTCTATATCTTGATTTCATGTGCAGGGTGGTCAAAATGCTAAACCTTTTATAAAAGGAAAAGGATTTTCCTTTAGCAGGAAATGTACTTCAAGAGGTCATTTTGACTGAATAGTGGAGATTTAGGTTGGATAATGAACAAGAAAGCACCTGACATTGTCAGTTCATCAGAGTGTGGTAAAACAGGAAGTGAAGGTCTCTGGATTTATTCAGCGTTTCACATTTGTGTCTGTTTGTTTGAATTCCAGGTCAACATGGAGACTGCACGTTTCTTCAAGTCAGACTTTGAGGAGAACGGTTCTATGGACAATGTGTGCTTGTTCCTGAACCTGGCCAACGATCCTACGTGAGAATTCATTTAAATGACCTATGTGCTCTTATGTAATGCATTGTGATATAGCATGCATATTGACTATTTGAATCTTTTGAATTGTTCTACATAGCATTGAACGCATCATCACCCCACGTCTGGCTTTGACCACAGCAGAGTATCTGGCTTATCAGTGTGAGAAGCACGTGTTGGTCATCCTCACGGACATGAGCTCCTACGCAGAAGCTCTGAGAGAGGTGAGGACGATATCATATTGATAAAATTATTTCCTCATAATGAATGTCAGAAGCAAGAGCCATTAAAGGGATAGTTCACCCACAAATGAAAATTCTGTCATTAATTCCTCACACTCATGTTGTTCCAAACCTGCAAGGCCTTCGCTCATCTTCAGAACACAAATTAAGATTTTTTTTTTATCAAATGCGAGAGCTTTCTGACCCTTTGTAGACAGCAACGCAACTGACACTTAAAAGGCCCAGAAAGGTAATAAGGATATTTCTGGGACATGTTATGAAGCTACGAGAATACTTTTTGTGCACAAAGAAAACAAAAATAACATCTTTCTTTAACAATTTCCTCTCTTCTGTGTCAACTGACGCACATACACAAGAGAGCCTGACACAGAAGAGAAGAAATTCCTGAACAAAGTCATTATTTTTGTTTTATTTGTACACAAAAAGTATTCTCATAGCGTCATAAAATAAAACGGTTGAACCACTGATGTCTAGGATTGGGTACCGAGAACCGGTTCCAAATTTCTAAGAACTGGGTATTCGGTAAGACACGTGCATTCCGCTTAACAATTCCTGCATTTGGATTTTAAGGTGATTTTAACATTTAAAATCAAATGTTTTAAGTTTTTGGAACTGAAACTAGGAAATGCTAAGAATCGGAATCAATAAGCAGAAACGGAACCGGAACCGGAATCAGAACCGATACATTTCAAATGATACCCAACCCTACTGATGTCATATGGACTGTTTTAATGATGTCCTTACTACCTTTCTGGGTCTTGAACATGGTAGTTGCATTACTGTCAATGCAGGGTCAGAAAGCTCTCGGATTTCATAAAAAAAAGTTAATTTGTGTTCTGAAGATGAATATAGGTCATATGGGTTTGGAACGACATGAGGATGAGTAATTAATGAGAGAATTTTCATTTTTAAAATGCAAGAGCTTCAGATTTTTGAGAGAAGTGGATTTTTGTTGATTAAAAAAAAATATATATGTATATTTTGTTTTTCAAAATGACAATATTTATATGCCTTTTATCCCAGTGAAATAAAATAATACAGCTGCTCTTTTCCATATTACAATAATGCATCGCGATCACTGGAACTTTGAGATTTTTTTATTAATAATTTTATTCAGCAAAGACATATAATTAATCACAAGTGACAGTAAAGACAGTATAAAAAAAAACTGCACCAAATTAGCATATTAAAATGATTTCTGAAGGTTTATGTAACATTGAAGACTGGAGTAATGACATCACAGGAATAAATTACATTTTTAAATATGTTAATATTGATACAGTCATTTTAAAATGTAACAATATTTCACAATATTACTATTTTTACTGTACTTTTGGATCAAACAAAGGCAGCCTTGCTGAGCCTAAAAGGCTTGGAATATATTTCGGTGAGATTTTATTTGTAAACATACAAGCTGTGAGAACTCAATGCTTTTTTTTTTTTAAGGATGTATGTCTTTATTTATTTATTTATTTATTAAATCTTGTTATGGTGAATTCAACAAACATGGTTGAAGGTCTCCTTTACAGAGCCATAATGCACTTGTATCTCATATAAACAGTTTATGTTGACAATTTATAGCTATGAAAGCATTCAAGAGGAAAGTAGGTTTTTCTATTAGATGCAAGGGCAAGCAAATCTGAAACACCATCTGTACATCATGGTGATATTTCCACTGCCCCGTCTCATCGTATGCCACGTTGTTCTCTATTTGAATTTCATACCTGCTTAAACATAATTGAGCTTGTCAAGTAAATAATCCTCTGTGGTCTCTGTATCTAGTCTCTATATCATTTTGTATTTTCCTAGCCATTGTGCCATGCACTTCTTAGGCTAGATGCACAGCATCTAGTACACATTTATGTTGCTTTATCATGCATCATATAAATAACAGCCTTGTTTGGCATCTCTCAACTTTAACAATACAAGTAGTTGACTTTACATGTACAGGGCCATTTCCTTTATATCATATTCCAACTGTTTGGTGCTGAGCAAACAGATATGACGGCTATGAATGAACATAATCTCGTGTAACAAAAGCACAGTAACCCCCACTTGACATTTGGAACAATATTGAAGGCTGGAGCAATGACCAGCGTTACGGTTACTATCATGTTTCCTGGGTGGCTTATGTTGAAGAGCCACTGTGTCCAATTGTAATGAATGGATTTCAGCACCATCTGCTGAAGTGTAAAAAAATCATGTTTTAAACAAAACCCGATGTAGAGCCAAGACATTGGCTTTGTATCTTATAACATTTTGATCAATCAAATCAAGTGTTAGTGGTCACAAGCATACACAGAAGTAGAACATGAAGTGAAATGTTTTGTACAACTCTCTGGACAGAAACTAATTACATGTTAAAAAAAAAATTGTCTAAACCAGGGGTCACTAGACCCCAGTCCTGGAGGGCTGGTGTCCCTGCAGAGTTTAGCTCCAACCCTAATCAAACACACCTGAACCAGCTAATCAAAGTCTTACTAGGTATACTTGAAACTTCCAGGCAGGTGTGTTGAGGAAAGTTGGAGGTAAACTCTGCAGGACACCGGCCCTCCAGGAACAAGTTTGGTGACCCCTGTTCTAAACAATTAAAAAAAAAGTAGAAGTAGAATTATATAAACATAAAACATAGGAAAAAGTATTACTGCACAATGTAGAGAAAACTGCCATTCAAAAGTTTTGGATCAGTAAGGTTTTCAATATTTTTTAAAGAAGTTTCCTATGCTTGTCAAGGTTGTTTATTTGCTCAAAAAATACAGAAAATAATGTAATACTGTGAAATATTATTATGATGTAAAATAACGTTTTTCTATTTTAATGTACATAAAAATCTAATTTATTTCAGTTATCAAATCTGAATTTTCAGCATCATTACTCCAGTCTTCAGTGTCACGATCCTTCAAAAATCATTCTAATATGCTGATTTATTATCAGTGTTGTAAACAGTTTTTTGGAAGCTGTGATGCTTTATATATATACCTTTTATGAATAAAAAGTTAAAAAGAACAGCATTTGTTTAAAAAAAGAAACCTTTTTTTAACAGTATACACTACTGTTTAAAAATGTAGGGTTGGTGAATTTTTATTCTTTCTTTTTTTGAAAGAAATTAATACTTTTATTCACACTGTAAAAAACAAAAAACAGAATTTGTTGAGTCAGCTTAAAATAATTTGTTACCCTGCTGCCTTAAAATTTTAAGTTCAGTCAACTCAAATAAGTTTAGTCAATTTGAAATGTTAAGTTGCACTAAGTGACAACTTAGATATTTGTGTTTGTTAAACTTAAAAGCTGGGTAAGTAACCCAGCTGCCTTAAAATTTTAAGTTGAATCAACTCAAAATATCTAAGTTGTCACTTAGTACAACTTAACATTTCAAGTTGAATAAACTTTTTTTGAGTTGACTAAACCATTTACAAATTATTATAAGTTGAGTCAACAAATAGTTTTTTACAATGCAGCATTGATGTGTTGAATTTATTTAAAAAGTAATAACAAAGACTTGTTAGAAAAGATTTATGAATAAATGCTGTTCTTTTTAATTTAATTTTTTTAATTATTAAAAAATCCCGAAAAAAGCATCACAGGTTCCCAAAAAAAAATTTGGCAGCACAACTGTTGCCAACATTGTTAATTCTAATAATAAATCAGCATGTTAGAATGATTTCTGAAGGATCATGTGACACTTAAATTATTTTTTTAACGTATATTAAAATAGAAACTATTATTTTATGTTGTAATAAACATGTTATGATATTACTGTTTATTTTCTGTATTTTTTAGGCATATAAATGCAGCCTTGATGAGCATTTTCTTTAAAAAACATTACAAGTCTTACTGATCCCAAACGTAAACAGCAGTGTATGTATATATATATATATATATATAGGTTTTTATAATTTATGCCAGACTACTTTTTATGCCAAACTATTATTTTTGTTCTAAATAGTATATATACTGTGTCTATTATGCAAATATGTATAAAATTCTGCTAAATGTGCAGTATACCACAAGAGCACCTACACTGGGTGCTTTATTCCAAAATGTAATTTGCTCAACATGATGTCCTTCCTATTGCAATGTGATGAATGAACTTAATATTAATATGTTTTAAGATTTAATGTATTAATATATATCCTAACTCACTACTGGATAGAGTTGCCATAATGGAAAAAGAAAATAATTTAATTAATTATTGTAATTGATTTTTTTCTTCTGAAGTGTTTTAAGTTTCGGCATTAAATCATGAGTGAAGGAGAATATGTTTAAGAAAAATCAAGGTTGATGTCGCTTTTGATTTTTTTTTTTTTTTTGCACTGGAAGAGTGAAGAAAATAGTGTGTGTTGCATTAGAGATACTGCTTTCCAAAAAGCAGATATTTTCTGCACATTTTGGTAAATTTACTAGGTTACAATTCACATAGCGGCAAAATAGTATGAGTTGTATGGTAGTGTGTCATTCTAAACGCAGCAGTGGGACGTTCTGACTTCAAATGTTCCTCAGCCTTCTGAAAATCTCCTTTCTTTCACCCTCATGCCAGCGATAATCTTTTTTTTTTTGTGCCACAAACATATGTCAAACGCATAATGCTCATTCTAAATAGTTTGCGTACATGTGAAAGGACCATTCCCTCCTGTCTTTGTGCCGCTGTAACCTTGGGATACATTCAGCCCTATCGAAGCCGCCTGCTTTGGCTTCTGCAGTAGGCAGACACTTCCAAAGAGCAGCGGGAGCGTTAACATTTAACTCCCTCTCCCATTCAGCCTGGTAAAGGTGAGGCTTAGAACTGTGTCTACACTCATTTTAACCTTGGGAGGAGATCTGAGTGTATTTTCTGCTTATAAAAGCACCTCGGTGTGCAGATGCGGCGAGTAGAAAATATATTAACGTCATTTGGCCGGCTTGAAATGGCTGTCATTAATCGGTTGGTGTGGAACAGATGTTACAGATTAGTTTCTTGTAACTCAAGGGCTTTAAGATGCTCCTGTGTAACTTCACTGGAGACAATGAAGTTTTTATATACACATCATACACAACTTAAATTGTCATGATTTGAAATGCCCGTTTTGGTTTCGTTTGTTTTGGTTTGTAGGTGTCTGCCGCCCGTGAAGAGGTGCCAGGTCGTCGTGGTTTTCCAGGTTACATGTACACTGATCTTGCTACGATCTACGAGCGTGCTGGAAGAGTGGAGGGCAGGAATGGATCGATCACCCAGATCCCCATTCTAACCATGCCTAATGATGGTACATGCACATACACACTTCTTTTTATATAATTCTAATTATTGATTATGTACACTACCAGTCAAAAGTTTTTGAACAGAAAGATTTTTAATGAAGTCTCTTCTGCTCATCAAGCCTGCATTTATTTGATCCAAAGTACAGCAAAAATAGTAACATTTTGAAATATTTTTACTTTTTAAATGAACTGTTTTCTATTTGAATATATTCAATTAAATATATAAAACTTCTTTTAACTGGTAGTGTACTGTAAAGCCATTTCAACAAATATTCAACTTCAGCATGTAACTTAGCTATGAAATTGTGGTGTTTGTTGAGAAGTGTGCTATTACTTTTTAATAAAATGTAGAATTCAGCCTGGTGAAAAATGTAAAGTAAAAAATAAAGTAAATAATAGAAAAAAAATAATAATTATAACAACTATTAAAAATATAATTATTTAAACACTTTAGTTTTTTAGTTTAGTTATTTTTTCTATTTATTCAGTTTCGTCATTTTAGTTAATTAATCATCATTAATATATATATATATATATATATATATATATATATAATTTTGTTATTTTTAGCTATTACATTATCTTAGTTATGTAGTTGTTTTTTTTAGCTTTTTGAGTTTTTTGTTGTTATTTATAATAATTTAGTATTTTTTAGCTATTTATTCAGTTATTTAAATATTTCAGTGTAGTTGTTGCTCATTTATTTAGATATACATTTTTTAATTTTTATTTATTTAGTTATTTATTTTAGTTGTTCGATTTATTTTCATTATTTATTTGGATATTTATGTAATTATGTAGGTGTTTTTTTTATTAGTTTTTTTAGCTTTAGTTATTTAGTTAGTTTTAGTTCATTTTATAATTTTTCCAAATGAAGATATCCCATAATATTACTTATCAAATAGTTTATTTTTGTCACGTCATAAATTTCATTCGTTGTTTTCATTGATGGTGTCCTTCTGCCATTAGAAAACTTGCTAGAATCAGAATGATTTTAGACAGTTGGTGATATAAAATGTGCATTTTTAGTTATCTCATTTAATGTAAAATCTAATTTAGAAATGTAGATATCTCAGCTTAGTTGTTTTAGTTTTTTTTATTTAGATATTTAATTATTTTGGTTTTTAAAAACTATTTGTTCAGTTATTTTAGTTATTTAGTTGTTTTATTTAGTTATGTCAGTTTAGTTATTTTAGTTTTTCTATTTAGATATTTAATTATTTAGTATTTTTTTAGCTATTTATTCAGTTAGTTATTTAAGTTTAGTTTTTTTTAATTAATTTATTTAAATATACCTTTTTGTTTTGTTATTTATTCAGTTATTTTATTTTGTTTTTATTTCATATTTATTTAGTTAATCATTTTAGTTTTTAGGTTATTATTTAGTAATTATTTATTTGGATATTAATTTAATTATTAAGCTTTTTTAATCATTTACTTAAAATTGTAGTAAATTATTGTAGTAATTTAGTTATGTAGTTCATGTATTTTACATTTTTCTAAATGAGGACATCCCGTAATGTTCATAATCAAAGGATTTTTTAAGTTTTAGGGTCACTTCTCAATTTTGTCTCTTAACTACAGCTAAGTACATTCACACATTCTTGCACGCCATTACAAAACTTGTAAGAATCAGAATGATTCTGGACAGTTAGTGATATAAAATGTGCACTTTTTATTTTGTGTTGAGGCCGGACACAGCAACTGCGCCCAGTAACTAGCACTCTTGATGGCTTTGGTTACTATAGAAACATCGTTGTGAAGGACCTGTGTGTGTTTCTGAATGGGTGTTCCCTATTATAGCAGCTCCAGGAAACCTCCATCTTTCTTCTTTATCGCTTTCTTTGCCCTTCCATCTCGATAACTCACTATCTCTGTTCTGTTCAAAACACCACAATATTACTGTACTGATCTTCAGATCAGGGCTGCTTCATGAATGCTATTAGTAAAAACTAATAAAATCATTATGCGTGACTAGAATAAGCAGTTTTGACTGCATAAAATTGCTTAAATCTGCCAATTTCATTTTGCCCCCATTTACAGATATCACCCATCCAATCCCTGATCTGACGGGATACATCACAGAGGGACAGGTGTATGTTGACAGACAACTGCATAACAGACAGGTGAGAAGTTTGCAGAATCTGCAAAAGTACACTAGGGCTCATTAATGTGGTTCATACGCTATGAGTCAAAAGTTTTTGAACAGTAAGATTTATAAATTTTTTTAAGAAGTCTCTTCTCACCAAGCCTGCTTTTTTTTTTAATCCACAGTGCAGGGAAAATATGTGAAATATTTTCACTATTTAAAATAACTGTTTTCTATTTGAATATATTTAAAAAATTATTCCTGTGATTTCAAAGTCAAATTTTTAGCATCATTACTCCAGTCACATGATCCTTCTGAAATCATTCTAATATTCTGTTGAAAACAGCTGAATAGAATGTTTTCAGGTTTTTAGATGAATAGAAAGTTCAGAAGAACAGCATTTATCTGAAATAGGAATCTTTTGTAACATTAAATGTCTTTATCATCACTTTTGATCAATTTAAAGCATCCTTTTAAATAAAAGTATCACAAAAAAATGATACTGACTTCAAGCTTTTGAATGGAATAGTTTATAATGTTACAAAAGATTTTTATTTCAGATAAATGAATGTACTCAACTGTTTCAAATATTGATGATGATAATAATAATAATAATAATAATAAATGTTTCTTGAACAGCAAATCAGCATACTAAAGTGATTTCTGAAGGATCATGTGACTTTGAAAGACTGGATTAATGATGCTGAAAATGTAGTTTTGATCACAGGAATAAATTACAATTTAAAATATATTCAAATAGAAAGCAACTATTTTAAATAGTAAAAATATTCACAGTATTAGTGCTTTTGCTGTATTTTGGATTAAATAAATACAGGTTTGGTGAGCAGAAGATACTTTAAAAAAAAAACATTAAAAATCTTACTGTTCAAAAACTTTTGACAGATAGTGTATACATCAATTTATTTTCAGTATTTAATAATAAATCTTTATGGTGAACATTTTCAATGTTACAACACAGTTTTTCCTTTTATTTTCGTAACCTAACTCTACTTTTTATTTTCAATTAAAGATCTATCCTCCCATCAACGTACTGCCGTCTCTCTCTCGTCTGATGAAATCCGCTATCGGAGAAGGCATGACCCGCAAAGACCACGCTGATGTCTCTAACCAGCTGGTAAATAAGTTGTGAAACGTTCATACCACAGTTTGCCATTTAATTGTTATTTTTCAGACTAATTCTCCCTCTGTTTGTCTCTTAATCCCATAGTATGCATGTTATGCTATTGGTAAAGATGTTCAGGCCATGAAGGCTGTGGTGGGTGAGGAAGCTTTGACTTCAGATGACCTGCTGTACCTGGAGTTCCTGCAGAAGTTTGAAAAGAATTTCATTGCTCAAGGTACAAACCCCTCTAGCATACCGCATAGGCTCATTTACTAAACATGGGTCTAAATTTGGCAGAAAATTAGAACTGTACTCGCAAAGACGCAGTTATTATAAAGTCTTTCTCTGGTAAATGGAGCTTTGCTTTATCTTTAGTAGGGTTCATCACACTAGAGCTTTTTTTTCAAATTCCAAGGTGACTGTGTGTGTACGCTTACACTATTATGCTGTTTTATAGTCTATATTGGAAACCACTAGACGATATTTCTATCAGCCACTGCTCTTGCTCTGCCGCAAAGCACTTTCACCTCAGTGAATGTTCTTCTCAATGTTGTCGCTCTTCAGCGTAGCACAAGGTGCAAGGCCCTCCGTCTCCATCAAACCCTCCACTTCACTATAAAAAATAAGTGTGTACATCTCTCATAATGATCGCTGCTTTATTTTGGAGTTGAAATCTCTCAGTTTCCTTTGTGTGTGTCACACAGTTGCTGTGTCATTATCGTCATTGGTAGAAAAGGACATTGTTCCACCAACACACGTTGGACTCCAACAATCTCAGTTATTGCTTCTATTTACAGAGAACAAAACATGCATTCACTCATCCCCCCGCCATTTTTGTGAAACAATACAGTGTTTCCATCAAGTAAAGCACTTTTCTGTTTAACTGAAATATGCCATTAAAGATGACATGTGTCAGTCAGCGGTTTTGATCTTTGCAAGCTGAATGCAAGGCTATATAACCAGCTTCTTAAAGAACATTGCATGCATTCACAATCAAGTTTTTTTTATTTTTATTCAAAGCTAAAACATTAAAGCTGATAAAGCTCTGAGAAATTAACATCAATTATAATTATTTTTAGATTATATATATATATATATATATATATATTTATTTTATTTTATTTTTTATGGCTCTAAAAATTGGTGTCTGTGTACACCAATCCAAAGTTTGGGTCGATAAGATTTTTAAAAATATTTTTGAAAAAAGTCTCTTATGCTCACAAAGACAAATTATATTTTAAAAATGCAGTAAAACAGTTATATATATATATATATATATATATGTATGTGTGTGTGTGTATATATATATATTATTTTTATTTATTTTTTTTTAACCATTTAAAATGACTGTTTTCATAATACTGTATACAATATTGTTCAAAAGTTCAGGATCAGTAAGATATATTTTATGTTTTTTAAAGATGTCTTTTCAGCTCATCAAGGCTGCGTTTATTTGATTAAAAATACAGAAAAAAAGTAATATTCTGAAATAGTATTGCAATTTAAAATAGTGGTTTTCTATTTTTCTATACTTTAAAATAGAATTTATTCCTGTGATGCAAAGCCAAATTTTCGGCGTCATTACTTGAGGCTTTAGTGTCAAATGGTCCTTCAGAAATCATTCTAATGTGCTGATTTGTTATCAGTGTTAGAAACAGTTGTGCTTCTTAATATTTTTTTGGAACCTGCGATACTTTTTTTTTTTTCAGGATTCTTTAATGAATAAAATGTTAAAATGAGCAGTATTTTTTTTTTGTATACAAAAAATATTTTGTAACAATATACAGTGGCGTTCAAAGTCTGGGGTCAGTAATTTTTTTTCTTTCATTTTTTCTTTGAAAGAAATTAATATTCAGCAAGGATGTGTTAATTTGATGAAAAGTGATAGTAAAGACCTGTATTGTTAGAAAAGACTTCTATTTTGAATAAATGCTGTTTTTTTTTTTTTACTTTTTATTCATCAAAGAATCCTGAAAAAAGAATCACAGGTTCCAAAAAGAATATTAATCAGTACAACTGTTTCTAAAATTGAAAGTAAATTAGCATATTAGAAGGATCATGTGACAAAATTAGTGTGACAAAATTCAGCTTTGCATCACAGAAATAAATTGTATATTAAAGTATATTAAAATGGAAAACTGTTATTTTAAACTGCAATTATATTTTATATTACTTTTTTCTGTGTTTTTGATCAAATAAATGAAACTTTGAGTATAAGAGACTTATTTAAAAAAAAAAAAAACATTATAAATTTTACTGATCCCAAACTTTTGAACAGCAGTGTATACTTTAAAAAATGTAATTTTTACTGTGATGATAAAGCTGAATTTTCTGCAGCCATTACTCCAGCCATCAGACATGATACTTCTAAATATCATTCTATAGTAGTATTATAAATGTTGAAAACAGTTGTGCTTCCTAATATTTTTGTGGGAACCGTGATCCATGTTTTTAGGTTTTTTGCTAAATAGAAAGTTCAAAAGTTATGTATAGATAAAAGGCGAGTAAAAGCATAAATTTCTTTCAGAAACAATCTGAGACCTCTCTGAAGTCTCTGACATTCTGATTGGTGATATGAGCGCACAGTCTATGAGATTTTTCTTTTCCAGTCAGTTAGAAAAAGACATAGCAACGCAAGTCAGAATGATGGAAATGAAATCATAGATATATTCATAGATATGTTTTGTTGGTCTTGGCTCAAGGATTCCAATGATCAGGTCGCTCGAGTATGATATATAATGGAAGCTTAAAGGAGAAGTCCACTTCGAGAACAACAATTCACAAATAATTTACTCACCCTCTTGTAATCCAAGATGTTCATGTCTTCTTGTGGTTTTTGGGGAAAGCATTTCAGGATTTTTCTCCATATAATGGACTTCATTGGTCCCCTAATTTTAAACTTCCAAAATGTAGTGTAAATGCAGCTTCAAAGGGCTCTAAAAGATCCCAGCTGAGGAAGAAGGGTCTTATCTAGCGAAACGATCGTCATTTTATTTTATTTTTTTCAGAAAATATATTTTTTTTATACTTTTTAAGTACAAAAGCTTGTGTAGCACAGGCTCTGGGATGCGTTCACGACGCTACGACCTATTGAATCATGTCGAAAGGTCATGCAGAACGTAGGTGGAACTACAGACCCAGTGTTTACAAAACGAATGCGCAAAGACTAAGAAAGTAAGTAAAGTAAGTCAAACGCTGTTTACAAAACAAAAAGGTACAACGATGTCCTCCTCTCAAGTTGTAGGAGAAAATAAGATTAAGTTTTTCGCATACTCAGTACACAGACGATGAACTTGCACGTGATTTCGTAGTATTGATGGGAAGTTCGGATCATTTTACCAACTCGGACCTTTGAGTCTCGTTCAGCAAAATGAACATCTTTTTTTCCAAGTCATTTCGTTTATTTTAGCAAAATATAATTTAAATGTTATGTGTTACTTCCCTAATGCATCTACTGCTTACACAAACGTTGATCACACTACAAACAAGACAAAACTATAATGCTATAAGAAACAGATTAATTTGTTTACCTGGGTCTTTAATATATGATTAGCTCACCTCACCTCTTATCTGACAAGTTTTCGTTCATCACGTGACAGCCACATAAGATGAACGAACGATTTAAAACCCGAAGACTCGAAACAGGTGAACTAATTCCAGTACAGAACCTAATAGGATGTTGCGCATGTGCGACTGAACGAATCACTCCCCGAGACGACTCGTTCTTCCCGAGTCACATTAAAGATTCGTTCAAAATGAAAGAATCGTCCAAGAATGAACCATTACTAATTCGTAGCATCGCAGACACGCATCCCAGAGCCTGTGCAACACGAATTTTTGTGCTTAAAGTATACAATTTTTAATTTTTTGAAAAAAATGGCCAATCGTTTCACTAGATAAGACCCTTCTTCCTCGGCTGGGATCGTTTAGAGTCCTTTGAAGCTGCATTTAAACTACATTTTGGAAGTTCAAAATCAGGGCACCAATGAAGTCCTTTATATGAAGAAAAATCCTGAAATGTTTTCCTCAAAAACCATAATTTCTTTACGACTGAAGACGGAAAGACATGAACATCTTGGATGACAAGGGGATGAGTAAATTATTTGAAAATTGTTGTTCTGGAAGTGGAGTTCTCCTTTAAGTCCTATGTCACGTGACTTTGAGATTATGAGGCATGTGTCTATTTTATAGGTCCCTATGACAACAGAACTGTGTTTGAGACACTGGACATTGGTTGGCAGTTGCTCCGCATCTTCCCCAAAGAAATGCTGAAGAGAATTCCTCAGAGCACACTGGCCGAATTCTACCCGAGAGAGTCCGCCGCCCGTCACGGAGCCTCCTAAGACCACTTCACCTTCCGGAGGCTTGGGCTAAATGTCACATGACCTGTCTCCCTGAGAAAACCTCACCCCTTGTGTCCACCTCTACTCTGACAAGTGGTGTTTAGAATTAGTGGGCGTAACTCTGGGATAATACACATTTAATATGCATAAAATGGTTTCATGTCTTTATCCCATTAGTTATGACCACCAGAGATTATTCCATTGTTCCCCATTGTTGTGTTATACATGTTTGTGTGTACTTTATTGTGTGGATAGAATTTGTAATCGTGGTTTGCTTTTGTTTCACTGTTTTGTTTTGGAGACGCATACTGTCCTGTAGTTCATTTGTTTTCTTTTTTTTTTTTTTTTCAAATTATTTCACTGTCCGCAGCCTAAAGAGTATATTAAAAACATCTCAAAGGAAAAAATTCAGGGCTTACTTGCACATTTGTGTTCTCTCTCACATCCTCCATTCATCACTGCAACAAGCACACAAATAATGGCGTATTTCGAAACATTCCAATGTAAGTCATGAGATTATTTGATTTAGAAATTCATTAACGGCCCTTCCCCTTGAAAATATTTGCTTTTATTTATTTTAATATCCAGAAAACAAATTCAAGTGAATGTTTGCACACCAAACTTAGTTTGTGTTATGCTGACAGACAGGTAATTATAGGTGTTGAATGATCATATAGTATGTGTGCTTGTCACTGACAGCTGTTATTTCCCTTTTAGAGGAGGATGGAGGATGTTTACAGCGTCTGTGCTTTGAATTATGTGCTGAGATATAAGACTGATTAAACATTCCCCTCTTACTCTGTATGTGTAAATGCGTTTTACCTGTGTTGATTGCTGTTAAACCTGTCAAACCTCTCAGATGAATTAAATTATATTGTTATATTGTGATTGACTTGACTACTTCATTTATTTGTCATAATAACAGTAGTATTAATTAAAGTGAATCAAAATGCTAGTGGATTGTTTTAAAAGATCTACCACTATAACAACAGTATCATAGTTCCTATAGTTAGTGGGCAGGGTTGCCAGGTTTTCACAACAAAACCCGGCCAACTGCTACTCAAAACTGCCCCAAAATAGTCTAGTCGCATTTTGAGCGGGGGTCCCTGTTAGAAATCGCTTTCGGGAGGTAAAATACACGTTTTATTTTTTGGTGGGATTCCCCGGGTAAAATTCGCATCCAAGGGGCTAAATGTTACGTTATTGGGGTCACTTTAACCTGAGACAACAAACCGCAGACTTGGCAACACTGTTGGTGTTTTTTAAACTTATGCCAATTTTATTTAATCAATTTTTATTTATCAAAAGTAATGGATTTCATTTTGTTCAATTATTTGTGCTATTCTTTTTTTAGATTTTATTGTTTTACATGAGACCTACCCACCTTGTTCTTCAACGCGAAAGTAAGCCTATGGGCGAGACTTCCGGTTCATTAGCCGCTATAGGGAAATAACAAGAAGAATAAAACGTGCAGTAAACGGTAAAACTGTTTGGACTACAAAGCAGTGTGTTCATAATTAAGATAATACGTTAAAATAACATGGTAAGGCACACCAATTAGCAATATCAAGCAGCAAAACGAGCTGTTTTGTATAGCTAAAAATAGCTAGACACCTAAAATGTATTTATTTTTCTTATACGGATACTGTTTTAATCAGTTTTTACTTATAAGTGTGGCCTCATTTTTTTCAGGGTACAAAAATGTGCCCCTTTTAACTATTTTTTGAAAGTTAGTGTATTTGTTTAGGAAGGAGAGGACCCTGCTGAAAAAAACAATAGACACAACACAAAATTCGTAATGGTTTTACTGGTTATAATGGGACTTCTATTGGTTTTAATGGAAACTGTAATGGACCCTGTTGGTCTCTACCGGTAATTGGTCCACTTCTATTGGTGGCTTGGTAAAACCAATAAATTCTATCCAATCTTGCAATAATTTTGTGTGATTAAGCAGAAGGTAAAAATTATAGTTATCGTGTGTATTATTAGCACGTATAAAATGCTGGCTATTTTAAATGCGATTTTATTCTAAAAATATTTACGCGTCATTTCCACCCCCACCATTTCCGCCACAGAATGCTGTTAAATATTACATTTAAGATGAGAAAATGACACTGGAGAAAATGTCCATGAATGTCCAGATAATTCGACTATTCAAATTAACTGAAAATGTGAAATTCGATGGGAGTTTTAAAGTGTTTATTTTCTCAACCCTTACAAATATTAACCAGGGTTTTACTACAAATAAAACCAAAAACCATTAATACTATAGTTAAACCATTACCTTGCAATGTTTGATTCAGTTCATGATTTATAGGTTTTTGATTCAATTCAGAAATTAGAATTTATTTGAATGAAAACAATTTAAAGAGACACGCCACCCAAAAATGAAAAATAAAATCCTCTCATCATTTTCTTACCCTTATTAGAGTTACCCCTTACCCCTTAATTAGAGTTAGATCCAAACGATAGTTTTAGCAACATATCGCAGATGCTACAGAACACAGTTAACTGACTGGCTGTATAAAATTACTTGCTTTATACTTTTAAATCCATAATATTATACATTTTACAGTTTATTGTTGGTCTGTGGTTTTACACAGCTGTTACTTTTAAAGATATCATATTATTTAAGGTGAGCTTAATGGGTGCACTACTATGAAAATCACATAGCTTTAGTGTGACATCAATAAGAAAAAGTATAATTTTATAGATTTTGTTAATAATAGTTGTTCATATTAAAATATGTATGAACGTAATGCATGATTTATTTAGCAAAATCTTGTAATTTTAATAAATATTACATGAAATGTATTAAAAAATGTTGCTGCTCCAATTAAGCTCAGTGTGCTCTCCTTAAGCTCTTCCACATTGAACGACTATGTAAATACTTCATAAACAGACTTTAAATATTAACTGATGGTTGTCACTTCAAGTCAATTTAATTAATAATGTTAACCTCAAATTAACCATTTTGCAACACTTAGCTTAACCGTGGTATTTGTGGTAAAACTGTAGTCAACACGCTAAACAAACACAGTTACTACAGTTTTACTATAATATAACTATGGAGTATTGCATGGTAGATTTTTACTTTAACGGAGCACGCGTGTGACCGTAGTAGGTGTGACCAGGTGTCATTTCCTGTATCGCTTGCGCTGGGCTTAACCGGAGTTTTGAATCGGTAACCACAGGAACTCTCAATAGCGTCAACAGGAGAGCAGAAAGAAGTGAAAATGATGTCAGAACTCTCAAACAAAGGTAAGAGTGACTGTGTCGAATGCATTAGGAGTGCTGGTGTGCCCTAACTAGCGCACTTAATAGTGTATAGAAATGCTGGAACAGGCTGTAACAACACACAGGTACTATAATAATAGGCCTACGTGAAGTAGTGTTTTTTTTTTTCTTTTTTCCCCTAGTTATAACACTCATGTCGATGTCAACTTGATTTAACCTTATTCCCAATAAAGCAACCCATAGCAGTTCTTGTACGAGGAAAACAAATAATCTAATTAGCCAACCAACAATTCTGAAGCGGAACAAAGATTGTATTATTACATTCTCTGTACTTTGTAATCTCCTCTGCATGCAGAGGAAAATACTCCTTTACAAATACTCCATAAATCCTTTTGCTTTGAGAGGCATGTTTGGACGTGCACACACATTTTTGGTTAACATCCTGGCATTTCTTTTGTTTTCACTTAAAGATAAAATGTATAATGCGGTCTGTCTTTGCATCTTTCTACAGCAAAATGAGCACGCTATTTTACTCCCTGTATAGCCAAATGAACCAAAGTGATTTTTTTTAAAGGAGAACTCCACTTTCAAAACAACAATTTACAAATAATTTACTCAGCCCCTTGTCATCCAAGATGTTTATGTCTTTCTTTCTTCAGTCGTAAGCAAATTATGTTTTTTGAGAAAAACGTTTCAGCATTTTTCTCGATATAGTGGACTGGTATGGTGCCGCGATTTTGAGAGAAAGGGAAGACGAGCGTTGGAGATTAAAAAGTATTTACATTGAATTTTTTAAAATGAAAATAACCGATCGTTTCGCTAGATAAGACGCCTTCTTCCTCGGCTGGGATCATTTGAAGCCGCATTTAAATTGCCTTTTAAAAGTTCAAAATCGGGGCACCATAGCAGTCCATTATATGGAGAAAAATGCAGAAATGTTTTCCTCAAAAAACATAATTTCTTTACGACTGAAGAAAGAAAGACATGAACATCTTGGATGACAAGGGGGTGAGTACATTATATGTGAATCTTTGTTTTGGAACTGGACTTCTCCTTTAATTGTTAATTGGAACTATATTCTCAAAAAAAGTCTTAAAACTTAATAGAAAATTGTGGTTGACAAATATATATTTACTGTAAAGTAATGTGTATTAAAATTACACATTTTAATGTGTATATAACAGTTACTTATTCAGAATTGGGCTCCGGGTTTTATGTGACCACTGATGTGTATACTGTGATCATAATTTATATGACTTAGACAATTTGAATATTAATATGATATCTTTGCCTGTATTATGACGTGTTTTGTGGAGCTTTGATGCAGATACCATCTCTGAAAGCTCTAGTCATGTAACTATTTACAGCAGCCATGTAAAACTGTTTAAATCAAGACTGTCAAGTCTGAAATCAGGTCTGAAATCAAGACAGTCTGTGCTTTCTTTTGTAATTTTTGAACCCACAAATGTTATTGTTGGCATTAAATGAGTAAATGTTCCTGACTGATGTCTTCAGGCAGAATTTGTATGGTATCCTTTTGCTCAAAGCGCCCTACTGAGCTCATAAACATTAGGATTATTAAATAGGATTATTACAATTAAACTGAAGTTACTGTCTGCTCTTGCCTCTTTTTCATAGTAGTCTGTGTCACTCTGACATTAATAACCCAGACACTGTGTTTTGTAAATCCTTTACAGATCACATCTTCTGTTCTAAAATTAGATGCATATTCAGCAGAGCTGATGCTGATTCATACTACAGTCAGATTATAGACAGATATGAGCGGAACTGTTATCATCTTGACCAGCAAATGTATGTCTCATCCTGGAAGAGAATTTCCTGTGTTTGTAATGATATATTTTTGCAACATTAAAAATACTTTTGTGTAAATTAGCACTGGTTTCCATGAGCAGTCCTCATGCTGGACATGAGTTGTGGTTTGCAGTAGTTTCCTCTCGAGTTGATCTTCTGTATAATGTGTTGCATTAACTGAGTGCATAGTTCATGGGAAGCTGAGAGACATGTTTAACTGGCGTCCTTGTATTTCTGCAGTACTCCTCCAGTATGAAAGCCTCCAAAGAGAATACGAGAAAATCAAAAAGGAGGTAAGACGTTCACTGTCATGCTGTCCTTTCTTTCACCCCTTATTTCTTTTTCCTTGCACTTCAACATCTGTGTGTAGTCTTAAAGGTATAGTTCACCCCCCAAAAAAATGTTTTGAAATTCATATAGAAATATTATATTTTTCAACAATGCATTGACTTTCATTGTACTGAAACAGAAAATTCTGTCATCATACTTTTGTCTTCACAAAGGGTGCATGCATTTAATCAAGATGGAGGAAAAAGAGTAGATTAGAATAATTTCTGAAGGATCATATGACACTTGAGACTGAAATAATGGCTGCTGAAATTTTAGTTTTGCAATCACAGGAATAAATTACATCTTAAAATATAATAAAATAGAAAACACTCTACCAGTCAAAAGTTTTTGGACAGTATGATTTTTAAAATGTTTTTTAATGAAGTCTCTTCGCCGGCATTTATTTGATCTAAATGTTGAAATATTTTTGCTGTTTAAAAAAAAAAAAGTTTTCTATTTGAATATATTTTAAAATGTAATTTATTCCTGTGATTTCAAAGCTGAATTTTTAGCAGCCATTATTTCAGTCACATGATCCTCCAGAAATTATTCTAATATTCTGATTTGCTGCTCAAAAAACAAGTAGATTTTTTTTGGATTTCTTTGATGAATAGAAAGTTCAAAAGAACAGCATTTATCTGAAAAAGTAATCATTGCTTTTGATTACTTCAAAGCATCCTTGCTAAATAAAAGTATTAATTTCTCTCCCAAAAAAAAAAAATGTACTGACTTTACTGAAATTATACTGACTCAAGCTTTTGAATGGTATAGTGTATAATGTTACAAAAGCTTTTTATTTCAGATAAATGCTGATCTTTGTATTCATCAAAGAATCCTGAAAAAAAGTACTCCACTGTTTTAAATATTGATAATATTAATAAATGTTTCTTGAACAGCAAATCAGCATGTTAGAATGATTTGTGAAAGATCATGTGACACTAAAGACTGGAGTAATGATGCTGAAAATGTATCTTTGATCACAGGACTAAATTACATTTTAAAATATATTCAAATAGAAAGCAGCTATTTTAAATAGTAAAAATATTTCACAATTTTACTGTTTTTACTGTACTTTGGATCAAATAAATGCAGGCTTGGTGAGCAGATGAGACTTCTTTAAAACAAAACAAAAAAAAAAAACATTAAAAATCTTACTGTTTGAAAACTTTTGACTGGTAGTGTATACAGTGTATGATATATTTGATGTAAATCATATATATGATATATACAGTATAAATTTGCTAACGGATTTATTTAATCTTTTTTCAGTGTAAAAAAATGCAAGAGGAGAGAGATGAGGCCTTACGGAAGCTGAAAGAATTTGAGCAAGGTTGGTTTTTATGATCTTTGATTCACTTCAAAGATCTTCAAATTCACTTAATGTCCATTAGACTTGTAGTACATTAAAACAAGTGTACTGTAAAACACATTGATTTATAAAGAATACTTCCACTTCAGTTTCTGCCGGAAATACATATGGACTATATATGCTTTGCTCCTTTGCACTTTGGTCTCAGAATATTGCAAGAACTATGACACTGTTCCACATAGACACACCTAGTCATTCCGTAATCATCATTTCCCTGTTTATTCAAACTGCAAAATGACGTTCACTTTGCTCAAATGGGTATGTAATGCTAGGTAGGATGTTTTGATAAATACATTAGGCTCCAAATTCACATCTGGGATGTTGCGTTTGCAGACATAAGTGGAGCTATCGACCGCCTTCGCTCTCATAGTCTGAAGTTTGGGGTTGATATCAATCACACACACCAGAGTGAGGAGGAAAGCGACAGGTTTCAGTCTCAGATGGCTTTTTCGGCGGTCCCTCCCTCGCCAAATCGCCGCACTTCACCTCTCTCGCGCGTCTATACAAATGTCACCTTCTTTTTCTTCGCTGGGGGAAACGTGGAATTCAGACATGTGAATTAAAAGGCGAAATTTTAAAAAGCACAACAAATGGCCGGTGGCGTCGGGGAGGAGGGGAAAAAAATCCATTACATTCTCATTTTAATGCACGAAATAGGTCATTATTTGATAGAGGAGAGCGTGTGTTTTTGTGAATAATCTTGGCCTTTGCTCATGTTTCCTCCGCCATAAACACGTATTGTGTATGACTTCCACTTAAATAGTGGCTGCAGCTTCTAGCAGAGCAGCTGCATATTAGGAGCTATTACGTGATTTCATAGCTCTCGGAAAATTGCTTCTATTCAGCGCAAAGCGACCGAGGGGGAGGCTGGCTGGCTGGGGCTGGGGAGCCGAGCGAGCGGAAAAAGCCCCCAACACACAATCATGTCTTTTCAATTGGAGATGGCAAGGTTGATGACAACATGACCATTGTGTTCTAATGATAAGACCACAAAGGCATCTGCCCCCTCATCAAGCTCGGCGCTGTAGAAACAGCATCAGAGGCTCTAATTCACTTCTCCAACACGCAGGCCCGATAGCATTATACTCGGCGTCCTCGCGCACGTAATCACTGTCTGTCTCTGAGAAGACGCGTGCGCGAAGAGCCGTGCCGGGGGGGGGCTGGAACGGAGGAACGGCGCGAGAAGAAAGAGATTTGAAGATGTAGCGTTGATGGCGAGGCCAAAACTTACAATTAAAGCTGCCAAGCCTGACGTGTGAAGTCTCCCCCTTGTCCCCCTCCTGCTCCGCAACTGCCTCACACTTAGCCCGGTTTATGTGTAGCAGCTATTACAATTAACCTGTCACTTAGTGCTAGTACTACCAGTGAGAGAGAGAGATGAAAGATGGGGTGGAGGGGGACCAACTGGCAGCTAAGTACTGTTTAATGAGTGACAGCGAAAGGCTTACAGCGGGAACTTGGATATCGCAGACACAGGCGTTCATCAAGTTTTAATTAGGTGTCATTGGGAGGCAGCCGCTGGCCGTGATGGTGCTAATTCCTGTTTTTGCCTCTCAACCACAATGTGTAATTAGTTAAGAGGCTGTGAGCTGGTCCGTGGCCAGTCTCTGGTGATTACGGACACAAATAAGGTAAGAGCTCCAGGCGTTAAGAGCATCTGCCTCTTCCATCTCGCCATCTTCCGCCTCCTCGGAAGTTGATAGATTGCGGCTCCTCGTCAGACTGACTGCGTTTTGAATTTGAATGTTGGAAGTTTTGTCTCAGATCAGTTGGACAGACTATTCCTATGCGATATATGAAATATAAATATAAATATAAATATAAATATAGACACTGTGGATCTTTGAAGGTTCTTGGATGTGCCGCTGAAAGCGAGGAGACACCGTAGATAATTTGATTAACCCTAACAATGAGCATTGGCTAGACAAGCCTGCGCTGATTTAAGTCTTCTGGCCCTATAGGATCAGTATGAAGGGCAGCACTGAACTAATTCAAATAGATCTATAGCATAGACAACAGTTGAGTGAAGGCTGAGGTGAAGAGGTTATTGAGGAGAAAAGAAAATCTGAAAGGACATTTTTTTTACTACACAAGACGTTTGTGTATATGTAGTTAGGATCAGCTGTTTGAGTCTTTTTGAAAAAAGCCTCTTATGCTCTTGGAGACGTATTTATTTGATTAGAAATACAGTAAAAATAGCGATTTTCTATTTTAAAATATAATTTCTATGATGTTAAAGTTGAATTTTTAGAAGCCATTACACCAGTTTTCAGTGTCACATGATCCTTCAGAAATAAGTGTAATATGCTGATTAGGTGCTCAAGAAACTTTTATTATCAATGTTGAAATCATTATTTTGTGGAAACTGTGCTAAATTCTATTTCAGGATTCTCTGATGATTAGAAAGTTCAAAAGAACAGGATTTATTTGAAATAGAAGTTTATTTGAAATAGAAGAAATAGAAAGTTAACTTTCTTTACTAGGGCTGCCCGCTAATAGTCGACTAACTGCTAGTTGTTGAGAAGAGGCTTGGTCGACCAAAATTTTATTCGTCGCTTAGTCACAGAAAAAAAAAATCCGCACCGTTAACGGACCGTTCGTTAACTGCTGGTCTATGTGGTAATACAGTACATTGGTCAAGGATGTCCAAAAACTCATCATACAGTGACCTTAAATTTGGCTTATCATTTGAAATATGTAAGTAGTAGCAACTTTAAATGGCCACTCCAATCTAACGAGCGCTAAGCTAAATATTTGCACGCTCACTGCATGACAGATGGAGGCGTCGGTGTGGTCACTTAAAATACTCCATCATTTTTGGTCATACAGAAAAGATGAATACATCTTTTGAATCTGTAAAGACTTTGTTTATTTGTGTGCCCTCACAATAACAACAAAACATTGCAGTTTTGTAAAATAATGAAAGCAAACTGGATGCACTTTCTGCCGTCTCAGTCTCTGTGAACTTGAGCGCAAAACTCTGAAACTCTGTGTATAATTGCTTTACAGACATGAAAAATATATCTATAGAGAGTGAAATTTCTACTTTCAAATGGACCAGTTCAAATGGAAAATACAAATATTTTCAGATTATGTAATCTGTATGAAACATGCACACAGGCGCATCCACTACTACAGAGATGACGAGTCAGTGTCGCTGACTTCATCTCTGAAGTCAAAAATAAAGAAAGCACTAGTTTAACAATAAATTATTGAATGTTAATCCTGACATTCATAATCATTACTTCTGCCAGTGTGTTGAGGTAAGCCTTATGTGTGCGCTTGAGCGTTTATTAGGCTATGTAGGCAATTAAAGGCTCATTATTGATTGAAATGGTTTATAAATAAACATGCGATTAGTCGACTAATGCTTAAAATGAACAACTACTAGTCGACCAGAAGAATCTTTAGTCAAGGGCAGCCCTAGTCTTTACTGTCACAAATCAGTTAAATGCATTCTTTGTGAATAAAAATATTAATTTCTTTAAAAAAAAAACAAAAACAAAATAACATACTAACTTTTGAATGGCAGTGTGGGTGCATATAGCCTGTATATATATGAAGAGGGTTCAAATATGCAGAAAACTGTTCACTTAAATAGTCCTACACAGTGTTGGGGTAACGCATTACAGGTAACACAAGTTATTTTTAAGTAACTAGTAAAGTAATGCATTACTTTTAAATTTACAATGGAATATCTGAGTTAATTTTCAAATAAGTAACGCAAGTTTTTCCCATTTATTCACTGACCTCTCTCCTGTCCCCATGTAGAGAAAAAGTAGCTGTTTATTAGATGTACCAGTGTTTCCATCGTTTTATGCGCATTTTAAAGCATCACATCAGAAACAAATGATGGAAATGTCATATTAAAAACTAAAAAATGTATCAGATTTAATAAAAAAAGTCCCATAATTCTCAAGGTTACCAATACCACCATCATCCACTCTAACAACTTTATGGAAACACACTTAATTTGCATGAGTTTTTTGCGAACTTTAAAAAGATTTGCTTCATTTTTGGATCTTATAAGGTTTTTTATTAAACAACAAATAAGCAAGCCCAGGTGCCAGGTGACAAATAGTAATGCAAAAGTATCAAAATGCATTACTTTCCATAAAAAGTAACTAAGTAACGCAATTAGTTACTTTTTCATGGAGTAATGCAATATTGTAATGCATTACTTTTGAAAGTAACTTTCCCCAACACTGGTCCTACTGGCTGACAGATGAATGGATGCAAATATTCCACGTACATGCGTGTAAACGAGTATAATAATTAGGCTATATAAAAATTACAAAGATGTTTAGAGTAGTTTTAGAAGTACGGCATGTCACACTGCTAGGGCTACTAGGGCTGGATAAAAAATATTGATTTATCAATTTTAAATTATTCTCATTTTTACATAGTCTAGCCTGTTTTTAGTTAATGAACAAAACATTGTAATGTGCCTCCCATCCAATAAATCGCAATAAGCTTTGTGCTTTCTGACTTTTGATATGAAACAAGGTCTCAGATTTCAAATTCTGTCCATTTTATCACAGTATTCAAACAATAAATGCTGTTTTGGTGCTGTTTGGTGACAATTCATGTTGTAAAGAAACATGAATGAACATCCAAAGGTATGTTAAAAGAAAGAATTCAACTTGCTAAAATCTGTATTCTGTCTCATGTAATCGCTCAATCAGCTTGTAAATAATGTCAACAGCTTGTAAATAATGTCATGTAACGTCACGTTTACCTAAGAAAAATTTAGTGACCATAAACTCAGCTAGAAAATTACCTTTAGAGAGTAACGTTTTGCTAAATATATGCATCATAAAACATATTTTTTATAATTTTTACTGTTCCGTCAAGTTTTTATGACAGCCACCATTTAAATGTTAATATTTCAAAAAAAATAATTATAAAATATATATAATTATGTAATTGTTACTTTATTTTTATAAAAACTTAATTGAGTATAATTATCGTTTGTATACAAATCAGTTAATTTTGATCCTCAGTAGTGTAGTAATGTAGTACCAACTGACTCTAATGTATATTTTACAGCAATAGTTGAGAGATTTTTTTTTTCTCCTTGAGAAAATTAGGCGTGCACTGTATCTGATATATCCAATATATTATATATCGAATCACAAGCTTGTGAATTAGACTCAGAATCTAATCAAATCATGAAATCTGTGTCAAAACCCAGCTCTAATGACTGCTGTGACTATTCAGCTATTCAAACACCGTTAAATCCTTGCTAGCACTGTGTTAGCATGTGTTTTGTCCACCATATGAAGTATGGTTTCAGCTGTTTCATACACCGAATGTCCCCAGTCAGCTCATTCAAAAGGAGTCTGGAAAGCATGATAGCTGATAAAGAGCTGTTCTAAGTTTCAGTGCTCTGGACAGAGTAATTGTATGATGTTGTGACCTTGTCTGTGAACGTCATGATGTACTGTGCTGTCTGCTCCAGTGTGTGCATGACAGAAAATTGGTTGTGTGCTTGCCTGTAGTGACAACTGTAGTGTGTTTGTGTTGAAGAAAACATCAAAATATTTGACATCTTGCTTGTCTCCAGTGTCACACAGGGTGATCGAGGAGGTGAACAACATTCAGGAGAATCTGGAGATCGAGAAGACATGCAGGGAGAATGTAGAAGCTTTGGCCTCAAAGGTGGGGTTTTACAATAAAGTTATGATCGTCTGGTTCTATTCTGTTTCCTCTTGTATCTTTTTTGTTTTATTTGATTCTTATGTTCTGGTTCAGTTGATTCGATTCAGTTCTTATTTAATTGACCCTTCGCAAAGACCATCTTTCAATACTGTTGTTATGTCTGAGAAACAATGGCGCTCTCACATTACACATCATGTTCTTACGCAGTGAAAAATACATTGCAGAACAAAGAGGAAACTGACAATACACCAACAGACAAGACAGAGTAGGTTACTTCTGGTATAAAACAAGGTCTCAGCTTAATAATGTTGTCATTTTTTAAGAAATTCAAACAATAAATACTGTTTTGTGGCTCTTTAGTGTGTTGTGACAGAACGCTGTATTGCCTTGTTAGATCAATCGTTACATAAACTGATCGTCTTTTCTTCTTTATCTGAACCACGAAACATGAATGAATGTATTTTACTTCAACCACGGAAAGACATCAATACACGCCATTTTTCAAGTTTAAGTCCACCAAAATTAATTTGCTCTTCTGTCTGATTTGTTTGTCAGACAGAATGGCAGATTCAGCTTTATAATTGGTCAGATCGCCTGTCAATCAAGCTGTTTGCGGAGGGTCAATTGTGTTTGTTTTGTTTGCTTTAATTCTGTTTTATTTAAATCTATTCTGCTTCATTTAATTGTCCTTTGTTCCAATTTATTTGTTCTGTTCTTATTTTTTTGATTCTGTTCTTTTTTTGTTTAATTTGATTATGTTTAATTTAATTCTCAGTTTCATGTGATTCTGTTTTGTTCCATTTCCTTTAATTCTGTTCCATTTGCTTTTTGTTTTGTTTTTTTTCATTCAATTCTCTTTTGTTCTGGTTCATTTGATTCTCCTATATTCTGCTCTGATCTATTTGATTCTCGTTTGTTCTGTTCTGATTCATTTGATGCTGTTCTTTTCTGTTTATTTGATTCCGTCCTTTTTTGTGATTTTGGTTCTGTCTAATTTAATTCTCTTGTGATCTTTTCATGTGATTCTCCTTTGTTCTGTTTCATTTGATTCTGTACTGCTCAGTCCTGATTCATTTGATTATGTTCTCTCCTGTTTTAGTTGATTCTCTTATGTTCCATTTCATTTGATTCTCCATTGTTCTATTCTGATTCGTTTGATTCTGTTCTTTTTGTTTGTTTGTTTGATTTGATTCTGTTTAATGTAATTCTGCTGTGCTTTTTGTCCATTTGCTTTTTTGTTTTTTCTGTTTCATTCAGTTCTCTTTTGTTCTGGTTCATTTGATTCTTCTTTATTCTGTTCTGATCTATTTGATTCTCATTTGTTCTGTTCTGATTCATTTGATGCTGTTCTGTTCTGTTTATTTGATTATGTTCTTTTTTGTGATTTGGCTCTGTCTAACTGAATTCTCTTGTGCTGTTTTCATGTGATTCTCCTTTGTTCTGTTTCATTTGATTCTGTACTGTTCAGTTCTGATTCATTTGATTTTGTTCTCTCCTGTTTCAGTCGATTCTCTTATGTTCCGTTATATTTGATTCTACTTTGTTCTGTTCTGATTCATTTGATTTTCTTCTGTTCTGTTCTGTTCTATGTTGTGTTCTGATTCATTTGATGCTGTTCTGTTCTGTTTATTTGATTCCATTCTTTTTTGTGATTTGGTTCTGTCTAATGTATTTCTCTTTTTCTCTTTTTGTGTGGTTATCTTTTGTTCTGTTTCATTTGATTCTGTAATGTTCAGTTCTGATTCATTTGATTTTGTTCTCTCCTGTTTTAGTTGATTCTCTTATGTTCCGTTTCATTTGATTCTCCGTTGTTCTGTTCTGATTCGTTTGATTCTGTTCTTTTTGTTTGTTTGATTTGATTCTGTTTAATTTAATTCTGCTGTGCTTTTTGTCCATTTGCTTTTTGTTTTTTTTCTTTTTCATTCAATTCTCTTTTGTTCTGGTTCATTTGATTCTCCTTTATTCTGCTCTGATCTGTTTGATTGTCATTTATTCTGTTCTGATTCCTTTAATGCTGTTCTGTTCTGTTTATTTGATTCTGTTCTTTTTTGCGATTTGGTTCTGTCTAATTTCATTCTCTTGTGCCTTTTTTGATGTCATTCTTTTTTGTCGTTTCATTTGATTCTGTACTGTTCAGTTCTGATTTATTTCATTTTGTTTCGTTCGCTTCTCTTTTGTTCTGTTGATTCTCCCTTGTTCTATTCTGATTCATTTAATTCTGTTCTTTTTTTCATTTGATTTGATATCTCTTTCTTTTGAATTCTCTTCTTGTCCGTTTCATTTGGTCTTGTTACTATGTGTCCCCTTCTATTCCGGTATCCTCTGTTTTCTTCTACTTCGTTCAATTCTGCTCTACTCCTCTCAGAAACAATACTTCCAGAATCATACACCTATGTTTTTGCTTATGCTTTCACGGTAAATAGATTGGGATCCATCATGCCTCTATCCATCCAACCAGCCTTCCATCTATTTATTTCCTCCTCCATCCTGAGCAAAGTACACACAATTGTACTCCACATGGGCAGTCAATCCGTTCAGTTCATGCTGGAGTCAATCTTAAAGACCATCTCCCTCCCGTATACCTGCATCTCGGTGTTGACTGCCAGCCCACCTCACTGGACCCGCTCATTACAGAAGTATTCAATTTGCCATCAGTCCCAGCTTAGCACATTGTTTAGTTGGGTTTCAGTTGTGCCGTTCAGGCTCAGTCGGGTCTGAAAAGTGAAGTGGCATCTACACTGTGCGCTCAGCAGGTAAATGGATCTCTAAAAGCCCAGGTGTGAGGCAAATTAGCGGGAACGATTACCGGCTCATTGCCATCTCTCTGATGGATGAATCAACTTTCTTCTGCTGTCTGTCGGTGATGAGCGCTGATCACCACACACAGAGAGAGAAATGAGAGAACAGTAGCAGTGAAAGGAATAAAGACACAGATAAAAGAGATAAAGACCAGGAGAAAATAGTCTTTAGATTGAAAAAGGACACTGTTGTCCTGCGTTTTAGAAGTAGGCTAGCTGTCACTTGTCTTTCTGTGTGCAAAAAAAAGAAGACATTTGACTGTGCAAATGAAACGGACATTTATTTTTTTGTACTTGACAAAATAGACAGAGGTGACAAAACCCTGCTGACTTACGGTTATTTGGCCTGGATGACAGGATTTCATTCCTGCCATTTCTTAAGAGATTTCTCTTGAGGTATAGCTACATTTTTTTCCTGGAAGTATGTGAAGCCATCACAGATGTTTCTGAGGAAGACTGCAGAGCATTTCATTTGTACGGAGGAAATAGACCTGCAGCTGGGCCGTTTTGTGCCTCAGCATTATGTGTTGGATAAAAGCTCGATTTAACCAATCAATGGTTTCCTGACATCCTTAAATGCACAGCCCAGCTTGTTCTGTGTTCGCCGGCGGCCACTGCGCATGAAAACCGGTGCAGATGCCCTTTGTCCTGGCCGCTCTGTGAACACCCCCACACCGAGCCCCTCACGTCTGTGCGACTAACAGCAGGAGAGTCCTGTAGGTTTCGGCCTCCACAGGTTTGCTCATCTTCCATCTGTTAGGACACATGACTGTTTGAGGATGCAGTTGTGTTTGTCACTAGTTGCTCTTTCAACACACAGCCGAATCCTCTGAAATATCTCATCTGACTTTATTATAAGGCAGGAAACACTGCGTTGCATTGGTATCTCAAGTCCACTTTTCTTGCATTTAAAATAGTTGATTTTTTTTCCAAGAGGTTTTTGTTTTTGTTTATGAAAGAAGTCTTTTGTGCTCATCAAGACTGCATTTATTTGATCAAAAACACAAAAACAACATTAAGTATTACTGCATTTTCAAATAACTTTTCCAAAAATATTTTTTTCCATTTTAATATATTTTCAAATGTCATTTATTCCTGTGATTGCTAAACTCACAAATCCTAAATCATTCTAATATGCCGATTTTAAGATATTTCTTAGTATCACAAAGGTTGAAAACAGTTGTGCTGCTTAATATTCTGTGGAAACAGTTTTCAAAAATGTAGTTTTTCAGTGTTATTTGATGAAGAACAGCATTAATGTCAAATAGAAATCTTTAGCAACATTTTAAATGTCTTTGCTGTCACTTTTGATCAATTTAATTCTTTAGCATCCTTGTTAAATAATAGGGTGAACTCAGTAGTGAGCTACTTTTTGTGAAATGTTAGACACTTGGATGTTTTTTTTTATTACTTTTTAATATTAATATTGCTAAAACATTAATTCTACAATATATTAAAGATGTGACTGTAACACAAGCAACAACAAATAGGCAAAAAATTGATAAGAGGAACATTTAAAATGGTACCCATATGTAAAACTGTTTTCTGTCTATGCTCTCTAAACACTTTAAACAATCTTTAGTTGCGTCCATATTTTAAAGCTTTATATTCTACATCTAAATGTTTTTCTTCTCATCCTTTCTTCACTCCACAGAACTTCATGCATCGACTTCCTTGCGGGTGTTTCCTTTCATTTTTTCCATCTCTGACTTGAATTTCCTGACTGGAGTCTAATTTTTCTAAAAAAGATTTAAGATGTGGCCACACCTAGCAGTGTCATATTGCATCAACCAAAACAATTTTAGCATTTAGAGAAATAGTGTCCCTTTAATTAAAAACCATTGTTATGCTCTGAAAGTGTAAACCTATTGAGAACAGTGCAATCAAGCCTAAACGGCCCACTTTACCTGAATTCACCCTATTATTAATTTCTTTTTAAAAATCGTACTGCCCCCAAACATTTGAACGGTAGTTTATGTAATACTCAAAGTCAGCTAGCTATTATCACAAAAAATGAGAGGTCCCTGTTTAGAAATGCACTTTTTGGTACCTTATCGTGTATCTGATGATAAGCTATTACATTTTTTTAATTATTGGTATTGAATGATATTGGTTATTGAATGATGCCCATTGTCCCTGTTTTTGCATTTGTCATTATCTAATTTTAATGTAACATTAAACACTAAAGGTTTACTAACACTTAAATGTAATCATCAGCATATCTTAAACTGAATACCCATTTTTATACTGTACATTATAATGCTCTAACATCTAAATTGGATAACTTTTTAGCATTTTAGCATTTAAAGGGATAGTTCACCCAAAAATAAGCCCATTATTTACTCACCCTCCAGGCATCCTAGGTGTATAACTTCCAGTCTGAGTTATATTAAAAATTATCCTGGTATTCCAAGCTTTAAAACGGCAATAGGCGGGTGTTTCTCTTCATCAGTCCAAAACAAGTCCAATAAAGTGCATGCTTCCATAAAAAAAACGTGCCTCACACGGCTAAAGGGGGGTGAATAAAGGCCTCCTGTAGCAAATCGATGCGTTTTTGTAAGAGAAATATCCATATCTAAAATGTAATAATCACTTTAATCTAGCTAGCGCCAACTGGGCGTACACGGAAACAGCTCCGGGAAGATGACGTAATATGTTGGTGTTCACAAACACAATGCTCAGAATGACGAACATGAGCGCGCCGTGGAGAAACCAAAACAAAAGAATGGTCATGAATTAGAAATTCAAAACAAGGATTTGTAAAGAAAAATGTCTGAGGATTTTTATATAAACGTAGAGGAGACCTGTTTTCCTTTGCTAAAGTCAGGAAACTTGGCTTCCTTTGCTCCTGTAAACAAACGTTGGTTTTCATGAGACTCACCGGCACATGCGCAACGTTGACGTATTACGTCACCCACCCGGAGCGGTTTCCGTGTACAAGAGTTAGCGCAAGCTAGAATAATTCTTACAAAAACGCATCTATTTGCTACAGGAGGCCTTTATTCACCCCCTGAAGCCGTGTGAGGCACTTTTTTTATGGATGGATGCACTTTATTGGACTTGTTTTGGACTGATGAAGAGAAACATTTGGCCTATTGCCATTCTAAACCTTGGAAGTGGCAGGAAAATGTTTAATATAACTCAGATTGGATTTATCTGTAAGAAGAAAGTCATATACACCTAGGATGTCTGGAGGGTGAGTAAATAATGGGCTAATTTTCATTTTTAGGTAAACTATGCCTTTAAAACAACTGATTTTAGTTTTTAGTGATTTATTTTTAATCTATTTTGATAAAATTGTATAAAATCAATATCAGCATTGGCCAGAACTATATATTGATGCGTTCGTAGCTTTGTATTTCCATAATGACCAGCTGACTGTACATTATTGCACCTGTTTTCTGGCCACTCACATAGTAAATAAATAACTAGACATGAAATATTGATATTGCTTGCTGTATTTATGTGAACTAATCTTGCAAATATTTATCCAACAAGTGTGAGAGACTTTGACTTGATTTGCATCTCAGCCCGCGGGATGGAAACGAAATCGCACCTCGTTTTTGAAAGTGTGAAGGATGCGTTGTGAAAATTACAGCATTGGCTCATCCCAAATTTACATTTAAATTAGTCCAAAAATTTTGGTAGGTGTGATTGGAGGACGGCGAGCGGAATTGTCTCAAATAGTCTCTACGTTTCAGCGGTATGATTTATTGTGTATGACGGCTGTAATTTTGTCTGCCAAGAGACCCTGAGGCAGACAAAAAAAAAAGAAGACGAAGAAGAAGAGGAAAAAAATCATAATCAATTTCTTAAACTCTGAAACATTTTGAATTAAAAAGCAGTAATGGATGAGGGTTCGCGGGTGGTGGCAGTCAAATCAAAGTGCAATCCAAACACATGACATTTTGTTTTGATGTGTGATCAGAGGAGATGAGGGGCCTGGCCACCTCGGGACGCACGTCTGATTTCTGCCACTGTGTAATTTCACCGCTGCGCTCTCATCAATGCCGGATGATTATCGCAGAGCGAGCGTGTATGCGTGTGTGTCTGCGTGTTTATCCCCATATTATGTGTTGTTGATTGCGTTTTTAAAAGATGCATTCAGCAAGAAGGACGGCGTCAGGAAATGGATTCACGTGCTGTGTGTCCTCTCTTGGATGTCATTAATAAAGGCTCGTTAAATAGGGGGCATTTCATCCCTGCCTCCCGCTCTTTTTCTCTCTCTGACCGGAATGTCATCGGGGGCTAATTTACATACCTCCACCCCCATTGGCTCTCTGAGTTTCCATTAAGTGGCCTTCCTAATTGAAGTGTGAATGACCAGTCTTAAATTACTTTAATTGGATGCTCAAAAAGGTAAAATTTCTCGGACGCAGGTATGTGCGTGCGGCGAGGGAGGGGGTCCGTGGCTGCGCCTGATAGAATGCTGTAATTATTTATGAAAACAGGAGTGTCTGCTGCTGCTGCTCCTGCATACGTGTAATGAAATGTCTATTATTTTGCCCTTGATTATTGCTCTTTTCCAGTGGGTTCGTGCTGTGTGTGTTTGGCTGTGTGATTGAGGGGAATTGCATGGGCGCCCGCTGGGGTTCCAGTGGGCTGGTCTGTCTACATGCTGCTGATTTGATTTCTCATATCTTTTCGCTCTGTGGTGAACGCAGAAAATCACCGGCTTGGGTTTTATATCATTTGTGGTGTTACAGGTGTCATTTTGATCTCTGATTATTCCTATAAATTGGCCGACATTGGCCTCACTAGATTAACTTTTTTTTTGCACTGTCAATACACACTGGATTTCCATTTCTCTTCACTGAGCCTAAGCAAATCTATGTTTTGATAGTGTAGCTCAATGGGTACTGTTGTGTGGCAGCAGCACTCAGATCATGAGTTCAAATGTATACATTAAATGCACTCTAAGCCGCTTTAGATAAAAGTATCTTTCAAATACACAAATGTATATCTTTCTCTCAGTTGAACAGACAGAACCGTTCTCTGAAGAGGAAGAGTATGCTCTTTATGTCCCGCCTTGGTGCCGACGTCGTCGCTGAGATCAGTCTGGATGATGAGGATGATGAAGATCCACAGGAGGAGGAGTCAGTTGTCTGTAGCTCCTCCCACTGTCAGATTGTCATTACAGGTGGGTCAATGCGCCATCCCACAATGTATTGCTTAATAAAATATTTTTATCACCTTATACTTTTTGCAGTTTAAAAGGTGAAGAGTATAATTTCTATGACACATGCAGTGAAAGGTTTTTTTGTTCAAGTGGATTGACTGGGCCTGTCATAACAACATGAAATTGAGGCTTGACTACCTGTTTAGTCAAACAATGGCTGACAAACTTGTGTGAAAGCAGTCATTATTTAGTAGTGCAGAAATTAGACACCTTTGCCATTAAGTGTCTAGTTTTTGAGGCTATGAAATAATATTTTATTCAGAATTGTAAATTCAGTGATTATGTACTCATTCTCAAGTCATTCCAAACCCATATTTTTTTTCTATGAAACAATGCCATTTTTATAAATTTATGTATTGGTTTGTTTGTTTGTTTTAAATTGAAAATATTTTTACATTTTTACGTACAACAACAGTTGTACAGAATTTTTATTTTATATTAATTGTTATTTATTTATTTATAGCAGTGACACTAAGTGCAAATTGCAATAGATGCTATTTACATTAAGTGAAAATAGCATATTTTCTTAGCGATAGGTACTATTTACACTAAGTGCAAATAACAAAGGATGCTATACACACTGAGTGAAAATAGCTGTATTTTTTAAGCGATATGCTATTTACACTAAGTGCAAATAGCTATAGATTCTATTTACACTGTTAAAATAGCAGGATTTTCTGCTATTTATGCTACTTATTACAAATAGTGGCAGTTATCTGCACATCAGTATTGTAGTACATTATAAAACAGTATGCAATAATAACGTATTGAGTGTAAATTTTAATTTTAATTCAAATTATTAAATGGATGCCACTTTATTGAGACAATAAAGCCCTCCCTAGATCTACCCTAACCCTACCTGATAATTTATTTTCAACTTTTTGATTATTTCCTTCATTTTTATTGAAAGTAAATGCTTTTCTGATGTGATATGAAATTTGAAATAGGAGGGAAAAAAAAGTTAGCCAAAAGGAGGATTCGAACTCGGGTCGATCGCGTCAAAAGAAGTATAACGAGCGCTTTACCATCAGCGCCACTGGAGCTAACAATTAATAACCGTGTTTTTGTAATATTGACTAGCCCAATCACATGTTGATGGGCGGAGTTAATGTAAATAGCCTCTGCCAACAAGTGGGCTGTTTGCACTTAGTGTAATAGACACTATGTTTATTTATTTGTGTTAAGATATTAAATATTGCTTTTTTCACACATTTTTAATTAATTAATTTAAATATTAAATACATTTTTTAAAAAGATCTTTATATTGAAACAACAGTTGAACGTGACCACAGGCTTTCAACAGGCTTTTTTAAGGCTTTGAAGCACTAAAAAGGACAACAACAACAAAAAAACATTAGTCCATACAACACATGCTTTATTCAAAGTCTTACATACCATAGCTTTTTTGTGAGAAGTCGTTTTGTCATTAATATTTTTCTCAATTCATGATGTTTGATTACGAAACACTTGAGAATTCAGTCTGTTTTTTATGTTTTTTCATTAATACTTTTCTTGTTTATTTGTGGTAGAGCTGAGGGATAAACTAGAGGTGATCCTGGCTAAGAAGAAACAGATTGCGATCGATCTGGAGACGACAAAAGAGCAGCTCTGCCAAACTAGACAAGAAGTATGTGAGAAAAGCATTGAATCTTGGGTTTTACTGCATGAACTTATTACACATCTTTAAGGAAGATCTACTGTGCATCATTTTAAAAAAGGCCTTCAGTACACACTCAACAAAATTGTTCTGTTTTAATAGAAAGTAATATTCATGACAGAACTGAAAAAAACTGTTTTGATCCACCTTCTTATTGCCTTACCATTAACCCTTGCCATGTTTCTCAGTGGCTTTCACTCAGAATAAAGACAACCAAATAGAAAAGAGAGGGCTGTCTTTGCATCATGTTGTTCAGTGTTTCAGATAAACCAGTTTAATACCAAAATAAATTAAACCCTCATTCTTCCTTTCTTCCAAAGCTCCTGAAAGAGAAACATGATAATACTGTTTTAATAGCTGAAACATTTCAACAAAAGAAGCTCTTGGGAAAATACAACAGAGGTCAGTTGTGCTCCTGTTCTCTACTGTACCCCCTTACATCAACCGCTCTCTCTCTCTACTGCTTTCCAATCCAGTCTTTTATTGGTCCTAACCACTGTATGCACACTGTGGTACATCTTCATTGCGTAATTCAAAGCCTGTACTGTGTTTCAATAAGTCTTACAGTATGTTATGCAAATCTGAGTGATTTCTGACACCTTTTGATCATAACCTCATAACAGATCATGCAAATATCACAAAAAATTGAATGCATCATTTTCACAGATACTTTGATTGTTTGCACTATAGCACTATAGAAATAAAAGTAACTCGCTTATTTAAATAGCAAGAATGCTGACGTCTCTGTGTGTGTAGTTTCTCAATATGCTCTAGATGAGTTTGAGGCCTTGCAGGAGGATCTAAATCTTGAGAGGGACCTGCGTTCTGAAGCAGAAAAGTTTGCACACGAGGTAAAAGCTCAGTTTGATTTGATTTCATATTTCTTTTATTGAAATGTCATTCTGTTTATGGATTCCTGGAATGTGTGTTTATCTTTCTGTGGTTGAATGAAGATGCTAGTGGAGCAGAAGAAGCTGAAAAGGCAAAGCCAGATGTTGATCCAGAGTGTGTCCCCAACAGAAGCTCTGGAGAAAGCTCTGGCAGAGATCAACACACTGACACACACTTTAGAGACACAGAGACTGGAGCATCAACAGCAGGTAATACACACATTAATCCTCACAATGTCCTTCAGGTCACAATGTCCTGAGAGGGTGCAGACAGAATATCATTAAAATAATAACAGACAAACCAATCAAATCAACCATACTAACCCCTCCCAGTGTCACACCAAAACACATACACGTGCAGTTCATTACTTGCCTTTCTAAAAGAAGAAAAAATGAGTATTCGCATTTAAACAGTTATTAAAGGATCAAGGGAAATGCTGGAGTCAGCATGACTCACTTTGTGGTATTTGTCTGACACCACTTTAGATTTTAGTCAGAGTATATGATATATTTAATATGACAAGAGCAATAATGATGCTGTGAGGGAAGTACAGTCACTATGTTGTACTGCCTTAAAGGGATGGTTCACCCAAAAAAGTCCTCATTTTGTCACACTCATGTCGTTTCCAATGGAAAAGTGAGACTTTTTCTCTTGCATGGAACTCATGAGATATTTAGCATGTGTTATTATAGTTAACTAAAACTAAATCAGTCTGTTACTTGAAATAAACTAAACATTAGCTGAAATAATATTAAATATAAAAACTAAACTAAAACTTATATAAAAAATAATACAAACTATAGAGACAAATTTTAAAAAAGCTCAACAACATTGTCAAAAGTTTATCTAAAATTTAAATAAAAACAGAAAATCTGTTATTTAAACTATAGCAATATCTCAGTGACAGTAAAAAGCACTGGTCCAGTGTCCAAGCTGCTGTTTTCTTTATAGTGAAAGTGGATAGGGATCTGGTCACCATTTTATTTGATGACATGATGACAGAGTTTTAATTTTATAAGTGAACTATACATTAAAGTTCAAAGATCACATCCTATTTTTACATCCAATGTTTTAATGTTTTGTATTGCTGTGTATGTGGACTCCAGGTGAAGGCTCTTGAAGAGCAGATACACAGCAGTGAACTAAAGAAGCAGCTGACAGCGTTACAGAGACAGACTGAATTGCTGGAAGAGGAGAGGAAAGAGTGGCAGCACAAACACACTAAAGCTGAAACCGAAGCCAAAGACCTCAGATTCACAGGTACCAAATTTAGGGTTTTAAATTTTAAACCAAGGCTGCATTTATTTGATCAAAAATACAGTAAAAACTGTAATATTATGAATTATTATAACTGAATTTAAAATAAATGGAATTTAAAATAACTGTTTTCTATTTTAATATATTTTAAAATTTAATTTATTCCTGTGATGCAAAGCTGAATTTTCAGCAGTCATTATTCCAGTCTTAAAAGATTAGTTCACTTCCAGGATAAAAATTTACAGATAATTTACTCACACCCCTGTCATCCAAGATGTTTGTGTCTTTCTTTCATCAGTCATAAAGAAATTATGTTTCTGAGGAAAACATTTCAGGATCATTCTCCATATAGTGGATTTCTATGGCGCCCCCAAAATGCAGTTTAAATGCAGTTTCAAAGGGCTCTAAACATTCCCAGCTGAGGAAGAAGGGTCTTATCTAGCGAAACGATCAGTTATTATTTATTTATTTTTTTATAATTTATATACTTTTTAACCTCTAGCGCTTGCGTCATCTAACTCGTCATCATCCTACATCGCTGCAGAAGTACCAACCCTGAGTTTACAAAGTGAACATGCAAAGAACATCAAACTCACTTTACAAAAAAAGGTAAAAACTGCGATGTAGGGCGATTTTGAAGTTGGAGGAGGAAATGAGATGGGAGCTTTTAGGCGTACCCTAACTGTCATGACTGGGGAAAAAAAACAGTTCACACAGAGCTAGACAAGATGAGTGTTTGAGGTTAAAAAGTATATAAATTGTAATTTTGTTTTAGAAAATAACCAATTGAAATAACCTAGTTTAGACCCTTATTCCTTGGCTGGGATCGTTTAGAGCCCTTTGAAGCTGCATTTAAACTGCATTTTGGACGTTCAAATTTGGGGGCACCATAGAAGTCCATTACACGGAGAGAAATCCTGAAATGTTTTCCTTAAAAAAACATTTTTCTTTATGACTGAAGAAAGAAAGACATGAACATCTTGGATGACAAGGGGGTGAGTACATTATCTGTAAATTGTTGTTCTGAAATTCAGAAATCATTCTAATATGCTGATTTGGTATTCAAGAAATCTTTTCTTACTATAATCGATGTTGAAATCAGTTGTTCGTCTTATAGTCTTATAGGGATAGTTTACCCAAAAATGAAAATTCTGTCATTAATTACTCATCCTTTTATCATTCCAAATTAATATATTTTCGATGAAATCCAAGAGCTTTCTGACCCTGCATAGACAGCAACAAAACGGACACGTTCAGGCCCAGAAAGGTAGTAAGGACATCGATAAAATAATTTGAATTGTAGAATAACGTTTTTTTTGTTGTTGTTGTTGTTTACTTTGCACACAAAAAGTGTTCTTATAGCTTCATAAAATTAAGGTTGAAGCACTGATGTCACATGGACTATTTTAATGGTGTCCTTACTTCCTTTCTGGGCCTTGAATGTGTCAGTTGTGTTGCTGTCTATGCAGGGTCAGAAAGCTCTTGAATTTCATCAGAAATGTCTTAATTTGTGTTCTGAAGATGATCCTAAGGTCTCCCTTTAACATCTACTGAAAATTATGATACATTTTTTTAAGGATTCTTTAATTAATAGACATAAAAATATATATACTTTTTTTTTAAATAGAAAAGTTTTTTCACATTATTACTTTTTTGTTGTCACTTTTTATCAATTTAATGCATCTTTGCTAAACAAATTAATTTTATTTCTTGAAAAACATCGTACTGATCCAAAAATACCCTAGTGTTTGTATCTCTGTGTGCTTTGCAGTGGAGGAACTGAAAAAGAAGCTCCAGCATGTCTCCAACCCGCCACCAGCTGCCCCAGGACCCCCTCCTCCACCCCCGCCACCACCTCCTCCACCTCCACCCCCTGCCCCCTCAAGCAACCCTCTCAGGTGAGTGTCTGCTTATGACGAAAGCCATCAAAATGAGGAAATACAACTTAAAAATAAAATAGATCTGATTGAAACTGCATTCAGTGGGCTGTTTGCTCATTGGAAATTTTCAATGACATATTTCTTGTTGAAAATTTTGCTTTAATTCTCTATTTTTTGTCTTTTAGCTCATTACTGTCTATGCTTCGTAAGAAAAAAGATGTGAGCACTGAAATTGCATTAGTGGAGAAGGAAGACTCTGAGAAAACCCCAGGTAAAGAGCAAAGACCCATCAGAGTTCATTTCTGATCTATAAACCTGCTCCGGTTTAAAATTTTGCTTTATAATAATTAATAAATATAAAGATTACATAGTTTGATCAGTTAAAAGCACAGTAATCAGCCACGGCAGATGGTTCAAGGTTTTTTCTTTGTTTCGTTTCATTAGCAGGGCTGCCCTGCGGTTGTGTTCGCCTTTGAGCCGCATGAAAGATTTCAGACGTTTATTTTGAACTTTTTGATCAGTGTTAAGTGTCAATTAGAAAGCTGCAATGCACCCAGTCAGATGGAATGTAATTAATTTACACTGTTCCACATAAAGAAAACTTCTGTTCTTCATCACAGCAATGGGTAAAAATGAAAGACATGGGTCAAGTTCAAGTTTATCCTTAGCCATTTCTTTCAGCCTTATACTAAAAAACAAGATGTGAGGGAAAAAGGAAGAAGACTTGCAGCTTTTTGCTGAAGGACAAACACGTTTGTACATAGTTTGGATAAGTCATTAGCCATTAATAGACAATTCTTCAATTATTGGTATGATGTTTAGACTTATAGAATTTGACTGGTGAACTTTACCCTTCCTTTTATCACTAGTGCTTGATTTTCTTTTTCACTGGGTTTGAATATTTCAAGGAATGGTGATCTTTCCAATAGACTGACTAAAATTCTTTCACATCCTATAGTAAGTTAAGTGCAGGCCAAAGCTTAGATACTTTCTCAAATAATTGCAGTTTTCTTTCAGGTGTTCTTGTTAATATTGAACAGCATTTTTATGATCTCATATGAATAGAAGGTTGTTATTGGACTGTACTCTAGCTCTGAAATGCAATGCAATTGCAAAAACCAATTTAGTGCCTTTGCAAAAAAGAATGTTTTCAGAGAGATTTTTATCATGTCAGAAAAACATCAGACTGGTAAGCAGATAATATTCACATTTTTTGTTACAGTTAATGACAGAATGGCTTAAAGTGTTTGCCAAGGCCACTAAACAAAGACAAACATCACAGATCAACTTTCTTTTGATTTTTTGTTATGATATTTGTGCATGCCAGCTCAAATAGAAACCCTCGCAGTTCTGTTTAGTGGTGTCAGTATGTCTGAAATGACTGCTAATGAAAAGCAGCAGATGTGTTTAGCTACATCCGTGTTGATCTGTTTAAATGCGTTTAATAGAAATCCCATTTGTCTGTCCGTGTGTGTGTTTGTGTGTCTGACAGAGAAGGACATCAGACAGCAAGCTGTGGATGAGATGATGCAGCGAATCAAAAAAGGAGTTCAGCTCCGACGTGTTTCCCAGAAAACCAAGAGACCAGGACCGGTACGCATTTCATACAAACTCATACTCAATACAAAAACACTCACTACTTTAAACTTTTTTTTATTCAGGTAATCAGTGTCATTAACCAAATGCTTTTTGCATTCAGTTGATCAAAAGCGACAATAAAGGTTTATATGCTACAAACGATTTCTATTACAAATAAATGCTGTTCTTTTAAAGTTTGTCGAGGAATCAGGTACAAAAAGTAACATGATTTCCACAAAAATATATAAGAAATGTTTTTTGAGCACCAAAGCAGCATGTTAGAATGCTTTCTGAAGGATCATGTGACATTGAAGACACTGAAAATTAAGCTTTGCCATCACAGGAATAAATTGCACTTACATATTTTAAAATAGAAAACAGTTATTTCAAATTATAATAGTATTTTACAATATTACTGTTTTTGGCTGTTTTTGATCAAATAAATGCAGTCTTGGTGAGGAGATTTTTCAAATTATTCACACTAAATGAACTTTTTTTAAAATATAATAACACTCACCTACATAGTGTGCTTAATTTTTTCTGCGATGGGTTTTTTTTGCAGAAAGAAGGATCCAGTTCTGCCATACAGGAGCTTCAGGGAATCCTGGTTAGGATTGCTATATTTTTTTTATTTTATTGATTATTTATTAATATTATCACTTAAAATGTACAGTTGAAAACAGAAGTTTACATACACCTTGCAGAATCTGCTAAATGTTAATTTTACCAAAATAAGAGATCATACTAAATCTGTTATTTTTAATGTTATTTTTTAATTTAGCACTGACCTCAATAAGATATTTCACATAAAATACATTTACATGTAGTCCACAAGAGAAAATAATAGCTGAATTTTTAAAAATGACCCCGTTTAAAAGTTTGCGCTTGATTCTTAATACTGTGTTGTTACCTGAATGATCCACAGATGTGTGTGTGGTTTTTTTTTTTTTTGTTTTTTTTGTTTAGTGATAGTTGTTCATGAGTCCCTTGTTTGTCTTAAACAATTAAACTGCCTGTTGTTCTTTAGAAAAATCCTTCAGGTCCCACAAATGCTTTGGTTTTTCAGCATTTTTGTGTATTTGAACCCTTTCCAACAATGACTGTATGATTTTGAGATCCATCTTTTCACACTGAGGACAACTGAGGGACTCATATGCAACTATTAAAGAAAGGTTCAAATGCTCACTGATGTTTCAGAAGGAAACACAATGCATTAAATGCATAAAACTCATACTGTTATTTTTGGAAAGGGTTCAAATACACAAAAATGCTGAAAAACCAAATAATTTGATGGACCTGAAGGATTTTTCTGAAGAACAGCAGGCAGTTTAATTGTTCAGGACAAACAAAAACCCACAACTGTGGATCATGCAGGTAACAACACGGTATTAAGAATCAGGTGTATGTAAACGTTTAAATGTGGTCATTTTTATGAATTCAACAATTATTTCTTCTGTGGACTATATGTAAACACCTTTTATGTGAAATATCTTATTCAGGTCAGTACTAAAAAAATAATATGCATTTTGTATGATCCCTCTTATTTTGGTAAAATAATTAACATAGTGTATGTAAACTTCTGGTTTTAACTGTGTCTGTTCATATAAATAAGTATATAGGTATAAACATAATGCAATATAATTCAAATGTGTTTAAAACTAGCTGTTGGTATAGTAACAGAATCTTTCTGTTAGAACTCTGTCAAGCGTCCTGGCCCCTCCTCCTCACCTGGGACACGCCCTCCGTCGCCATCACCGAAGTCTGAGCTGGAGAAAGCCCTGCAAAAACGGAGAGTAGTGCTGAAGGCTGCAAAGAATAACAGTCAGTCTAACACACACACGTATACACTTCAGCACATTTTCTCTCTTGAGCCATAACATCCGTTTAACTTTTCACCCCTTTTCCTTCAGCGAATTCCAGTGCTGCTCTGGATCTGCCCCAGATTGAGAAAACCCAGTCAGAACCAGGCCAGAACAAAAGGGACCAGAACACACCAGAACACACAACAACCACAGTATGCACTGATCAACTCAAGCCTTCCTAGGAGCTCGTAGGTTGTGAGTATCCGCTCTTTTATGTAGAGCCGTAAAGTTACACACCAGTAGTTCATCCAAACTAACCAAACAGTTATAAACGAGTTTGATTAAACAAGTTATATACTGATGTTTGGGTTTTTATCCACCTTATTTTTCCCGTAAGAGTGGGGACACCATTTGTAAGTTTTGTGTGTCTAGCTTCCGGTCTCTTCCACATCCAGCTATTTTTAACTGTACAAAACAGCTCGTTTTGCTGCTTGATACTGCAAATTGATGTGTTGTACCATATTATTTTAATGTAATATCTTAATTATGAACTCTTTCTGCACATTGTTATTCTTCTCGTTATTTCCCTTTAGCGGGTAATGAACCGGAAGTCTCACCTAAGTAAGGCTTACTTCTGCTTTGTTGAAAAATAAGCTGGATATTCTCTTATTTATTTACGTATTATTTATTTATTAACTGGGTCAAACCATTTACTCCAAATTTAGTTAATTTTTCTCTTTTGTTTGGTTCAGAGTGTCTGTAATGTATATAATGTATGAATTAGTGTTTTCGCATAAAAGTTTTTTTTTCTAAAAAAATTAACTTTTTTATTTAGCACGTATGCATTAAATTGATCAAAATGTCATATTAAAGACTTTTACATTGTATATTTCATTTAGATTAAACATTTGTTTTGAATTTTCTATTCATCAAAAACATTCCACAACAATATAGAGGAATACAACCATTTTCACATTTGATAATAAAGATGTTTAAAGCTTTGCTATCACAGGAATAAATTGTATTTTAAAAATATATTAAAATAGAAAACAGGTTTTTTTTTGTTGTAATATTATTGTATTGTAATATTGTATAAAGAAGTTTCTTATGCTTATCAAGGCTGCATTTATTTGACCAAAAATCCAGAAAAAAACAGTAATATTTTGAAATATTATTGCAATGTAAAATAACTGTTTTCTATGTAAATATTTTTAAAATGTAATTTATGCTTGTGATGCAAAGCTGAATTTTCAGTCTTCAGTGTCACAGTGACACTAAGTAAAGTAACATAAGTAGCATAGCAAGATAAAAGACTTATTATACATTATAACTGTGAGAAATATTCAGTTGTATCTTAAGTGGATGCAACATGTTCATTGTGTGTTATAAATCATCATACCCTTAAAAGCTATAACCACAAATAAGTAAATATTATAACACATTAAAACTGTTCTTATGAGTATTCATGAGATGATACTCCATATTATTAGGTTTTTTTATAATGCATTCATTATTATGCCTTAAATGGGTCATCAGATGCCCATTTTCCACAAGTTGATATGATTCTTTAGGGTCTTAATGAAAAGTCTATAATATACTTTGGTTAAAAATTCTCAATGGTTGTGTAAAACAACACCCTTTTTACCTTGCCAAAATCAGCTCTGCTAAAATCATCCCATTCTGATGGATTGTTCCTTTAAATGCAAATGAGCTCTGCTCACCCCGCCCCTCTCTACTCTCTGTGGAGTGACGAGCTGCTCTGAGAGATTGTTTACTTCAGCCGCATTTAGCGCGTTTAGCCACAAAACTTGCTAACTAGCACATTATTAGGAAAGCTGATCGCAGAGATTTATTAAAAAACCTGTATACTCACTTCTGCTGTAGGTGAAGCTGGATCATGAATGATTTGCACGAACATAGACACATTTATTTAGATCGGGAGGCGCATTCCCTTCACAAACAAATGTAATCCACTGCATCTTCAGTGGCTCAGATGTCGGGAGTAAATGACGACCACTATATTCATTATTACATCCAACAACACAACACCTCAATCACTTGATCAGAGATATTCTTGTCTAACTTACATCCCTGCTCTGGCATCAGAACAATGGAGGTCGGACTGTTACAGCTTATTTAAGGCAGGTCTGAGGTAAGACGCTCATGTCAATCAACTATCGTGGGAGCGGCCTCTGTCGGTGTGAGAATCACAGATTAATTAAAAACCACTGCATGGATTTTTAACATTATAGAGTAGATGTGTACATACACTGCCAACACACATTAATGTTCAAACAACATGAAAAAGTGAACTTTGCATCCGATGACCCCTTTAAGAATAGCTTTATAATGTATTATAAATACAGGCTTTATAGAAAGTGTTACAGAGAATTCTTTAAAAAACATTAAAAAAACATTGCTGATCCCAAAACATTTGACTGGCAGTAATTGTAGAAGTAATTGCAAGACATCTTAGATATCATAGTGATTTCAGCAATGTTATTACAGCAAATTTGAACACACTTTGGTATAAAGTCTAAAATGTTAAGAATAACTACAATATTCTTCACAAACCAAATCATCTAAAGTGTCAGTGCACAATCATTTTAAAGCTTTATACTATTACTCATGGCAAGGCAAGGCAAGGCAAGTTTATTTATATAGCACATTTCATACACAAAGGTAATTCAAAGTGCTTTACATAAAAGGAAGTAGAATAATCATAAAAAAACAATATTATATTAAAACAATAATAAAAACAATAATCACAAAAAATGAAGTAGAACAATCATAAAAACAATGATCACAACAATAAAACAAGAAATGTAAAAACTGATTGATTTAATGATTTAAAAATAATTTAAAAATTGATTGAAAATAAATTTAAGACAGTTAAAAACAGAAAATGATTATACGTAGTGCAATTAGTTCGGACGAAGCACAGTGCTCATTCAGTAAATGCACAGCTAAACAGATGAGTTTTGAGTCTAGATTTAAATGTAGCTAATGTTTTAGCACATTTGATCTCTTCTGGAAGCTGGTTCCAACTGCGGGCAGCATAATAGCTAAAAGCGGATTCCCCTTGTTTTGTGTGAACCCTTGGTATTTCTAATTGACTCGATCCTAATGATCTGAGTGGTCTGTTAGGTTTATATTCAGTGAGCATATCTTAAATGTATTTAGGTCCTAGGCCATTGAATGATTTATAAATGAGTAAAAGTACTTTAAAATCAATTCTAAATATAACTGGAAGCCAGTGTAGGGACCTGAGGACCGGTGTGATATGCTCAGATTTTCTGGTTCTAGTCAGAATCCTGGCAGCAGCGTTCTGGACGAGCTGCAGCTGTCTAATGGTTTTCTTTGGAAGGCCAGAGAGGAGACCATTACAATAATCCACCCTGCTTGTGATAAAGGCATGAACAAGTTTCTCCAAGTCTTGACTGGAAACAAAACATCTTTCTTGCAATTCTTGCAATGTTTTTGAGATGATAGTATGCTGATTTAGTTACTGCTTTGACATGACTACTGAAACTAAGGTCTGACTCCAGAATCACACCAACATTCCTGACTTGGTTTTTAGTTGTTTGACCCCTAGAGTCAAGGTATGCATTCAGGAACTTGCTTCCGAATGCAATGACTTCAGTTTTCTGCTTGTTTAACTGAAGGAAGTTCTGGCACATCCAACTGTTAATTTCATCAATGCATTGGCAGAGGGAATCAATGGGGCTGTAGTCATTTGGCGATAAGGCTAGGTAAATCTGGGTATCATCAGCATAGCTGTGATAGGCAGTGTCAACAATTTGAGTCTGTTTTCATTTTTGGGAAATTTTGGAAAAAGAAAAAGTTTCAAAAGTCTAAAAATAGCTGGTAACACTTTACAATAAGGTTCATTAGTTAACATTTATTAATCTCGGTTAATGTTAATTGCAGCGTTTACTAATGCATTATTTCAATAATGCAATAACATTAGCTAATGCAATGTGACCTAACATGAACAATGAACAACTGTATGTTTATTAACTTACATTAACAAAGATAAATAAATACTGTAATGTATTGTTCATTGTGCATTTATGTTAGTTAATACATTAACTAATGTTAACAATTGACACCTTGTTGTAAAGTGTTACCAAATACTTGTGTAACATGTTTGTAACAAACACATTAGTCACATTGTATTAGCTTGAGGACATTTAAATCATCTTTAAGTGGTATGTTTAGTTTTTTCTTTGCTTTGAGGGACTTTAAATGTCTGTGGGTGTTTAATAGTAGTGAAACGAAATCCCCTCCGTCCCACAGTCTTCTACTTTGGCTGGACCGTCCTCACTGAAGTTATTGACACATGCTTTGTCTGTGTGAGAAGCGTTTCTAGAGGGGCGTTGGTGACTAGCCTTGAACATGTGCCAAGCTAGTGTGTTCTCAAATGGCTTTAGCTAGACTAGTATTAACCTTGTAACGTCCCGCTCGGTAATTACAAGGCACCGGTGTGAACTTATCCCCCTTTAACAGTCTTTTTACTGTTTCATGAACCTGGATTTTTTTTTTTTCAGGTTCAGCATTGGTCTTTCTCTCACAGAATGGATGAGAAGCAATTTGGGGTCGTCGATCACACGAGACTATTATTCCTGAGACAAATTTTTAAAATTATAGACAATGAATTGATGCTATTTATACACATATTGACCGAGCTGGAATGAAACGTGTTATTCTTTTTTGAATTGTTGACATGCCAACATGACAATAACACGCTACTGAATAGAATATATAAAGAAGTTTGGTTTGAATGGGCAGCTTAAGTAGAGCATTTTGAAAGCATAGTCTAGCTACGGGCCTGAGGCGGTTTCATTTATGGCAGCCCTGAAGACACATTGTGAGAGGCGACTGATCTTTGTGACACTCTAAATGCTTCATTAAAGGAGGTCAGACTTTCGTTCATTTTTAATGCCCTTCAAAACTTTAGAATTATGTAAGGTAAGATTTTTATTGTTCATGAAGGCTTCATTTTATCAGATATACAGTAAAAATAGTAATAGTGTGAAATATTATTACAGTTTACTGTTCAATTAACTGTTTTCTATTTGAATATATTTAAAAATGAAATTTATTCCTGTTGGCAAAGCTGAATTTTCAGCAGTCATTATACTCTAGTCTTCAATGTCACATGATTCTTCAGAAATCATTTTAGTATGCTGATCTAGTGCTGTTTAATATTTTTTGTGGAAACTGATTTTTTTTTTCAGGATTCTCTGATTAATAGATGTTCAAAAGAACAGTGTTTATTTCAAAAATAAAAATCTAAAAATCCTTTGTAAAATCATAAAATGTTTCAACTGTCATGATCAATTTAATGAAGCCTTGCTGAATAAATATATTAATTTATAAAGAAAAACATTTTAAATGGTAGTGTATGCTAAAAAAAAAAATAAATAAATAAAAAATAAAAACATTTAAAGTACACTACCAGTCAAAAGATTTTTTTTGTTTTTTAAATAAGTATTTCCTATTCACCAAGCCTGCATTTATTTGATCCAAAATATGGCAAAACAGTAACATTTTGAAATTTTACTACTTAAAATAACTGTTTTCTATTTGAATATATTTTAAAATGTAGTTTATTCCTGTGATTTCAAACCTGAATTTTTAGCATCATTACTCAAGTCACATGATTCTTCAGAAATCATTCTAATATTCTGATTTACTGCTCAAACCTTACAAACATTTATTATTATAAATAATAATAATAAATATTATTATAAATATTATGATATTATTATTATAAATATTTATTCTTTTTAATTTTTTTTTTTGAAAACAGCTAAGTAGATTTTTTCAGGTTTCTTTAATTCAAAGTTCAGAAGAACAGCATTTATCTGAAATAGAAATCTTTTGTATCATTATAAATGTCTTTATCATCACATTCGATCATTTTAAAGCATTGTTACAAAAGCTTTTTATTTCAGATAAATGCTGATCTTTGGATCTTTCTATTCATCAAAGAATCTGAGGAAAAAAAAATGTACTTAACTGTTTCAAATATTAATGATAATGTTTCTTGAACAGCAAATCAACATATTAGTATGCTTTCTGAAGGATCATGTGTTTGTGGTAATGATGCTAAAAATTCATCTTAGAAATCACAGGAATAAATTACATTTTAAAATATCTTCAAATAGAAAGCAGTTATTTTAAATAGTAAAAATGTTTCAAAATTTTACTGTTTTGCTGTACTTTGGATCAAATGAATGGAGGCTTGGTGAGCAGAAGAAACTTCTTTAAAAAACTATTTTTGGTAGTGTATATAAGGTCGTTTAGACCTTGATGTGATGTGTCTTCTTCATAGTCCACAAAGCTGGAAATCATTCAGGATGGGTTTAAAGCATCAGCTTTTGACTTGAGGTCATGGATGAAGTGTTAGCTCGGTCAACTCATTGGCATTTTTTGTAAACATCTATGTTTCACATTGTCCTCTGTAAATTCAGTCCTTGAAATTTTGTATCTTTCCCCATCCAGTTCACAGAGAAGCATTTTATTCCGTCCGAACCGCACACTAGATCAGATTTACACAATGGTGTGACGTTTATCATGCCTCGTTACACAACAGGATTTCATTTCCTCCGGTGAGCTGCAGCTGCTGTGATGTTGTTGTGCTGTGAAACAGGAGAAGTGTGTGTCTGCGCTGAGGCTCAGTGATGCCTTTCCACTGCTTTCACACACTTAGGCACAATTTCCAGCACGGCTTAGAGCTCTTCATGGGGTTAAATCTTCCCGGACACAAGATGAAACTTTATTTCTTTATTTTCTCTTTTTTTTTACTCTGTTCCTCACCTGACCCTGGTCTGCAACAGAGAATGACACACACTGTACACTCCATTTCAAGACTGTGTTTGAGAAGCGTTTTAAAAACGTGTTACTATGGACTGTCATTGTGTTTTGTGAATGGAAAAGCTTTGTGGAATGTTGTTGAGACCTTTCAGATTTAGCTTTGAGTCTTTGAGGTCCATTGAAAGCCGCAAGGATATTTGTAATGTCACACGTTGTTTCTGTTAAAGAATGTATTTATAGGCGAAGTATTTTTTTTAGAGCTACAAAACGCTTAGTCACAATTAATCGATTCAAAATATTAGTTTATGTTTACATACTATAAGTGTGTGTACTGTGTATATTTATTAAGTATATATAAATACACACATGTACACACATATTAAGAAAAAATGTTAGATTTATATGTAAAATATTAATATTTATATATATTTAATATAAATTATACAAGTATTTACATACAAATATTTTTGAATATACATATTTATGTGTGTCTTTACAGTATATATACATAATAAATATACACACACAAAGTATGTAAACATAAACATTTATTTTGAATCGATTAATCGCGACTAATCATTTTGCAGCTCAATTTTGTTTCTCTCAATATAGATGCAGAAACCTTTAAGTCCGCCTGAGATTTTTCTTTCAAATGAGCTTTTTTTTATCAGGCTCTTATGAAAACATCATTGGGCGCACACATAAAGTATGTAAACAAACTTTTATTTTGAATCGATTAATCGCGACTAATCTTTTTGCAGCTCAATTTTTTTTCTCTCAGTATAGATGCAGAAACCTTTAAGTCCATCTGAGATTTTTCTTTCAAATTACCCTTTTTTATCAGGCTCCTATGAAAATATCATTGGGTGCACACATATACTATGTAAACATAAACTTTTATTTTGAATTGATTAATCACGACTAATTGTTTTGTAGCTATTTTTTTTTTCTCTCAATATAGATGCAGAAACATCTAAGTCCGTTTGAGTTTTTTTTTTTTTAAAGAGCTTTTTTTTTTATTAGGCTCCTATGAAAATATCACTGGTCGCACACATATAGTATGTAAACAAATTTTTATTTTAAATCGATTAAGCACGACTAATTGTTTTGCAGCTCTAATTTTTTTCTCTCAATATAGATGCAGAAACTTCTAAGTCCGTCAGATTTTTCTTTCATTGGTCATTTTTGAGAATAATGCATTCAAAAATAATAATAACCTTTTATTTCTCATTACAGTTAAATCATTGAACGTAAACACAGGATATGATAAAAATGTAATTTAACAAAAAATGTTTTAGAAAAATCTCAGACGGACCTATATATATATACACACATATGCACATATATACATACACACAAATAATATACATATGCATATATATACATACACACACACACATATATATATATATTTTTTTTTAAGAAGTTTCATTTGTTAACATTAGTTAACATGAATATACTTCTAAATCATTAATTAATATTCATATCAACATTTACTAATACATTATTAAAATAAAAAGTTGTATCTGTTAAGATTGGTATTATATTACAGTAACGACTAACAATGAACAGTTGTATTTATACAAATTAGTTGAAGATTAATAAATACTGTACAAATGTACGAATGTATTGCTCATCGTTAATTAATATTTGTTGTTATTTGTATTTACTAACGTTAAATAATGGGACTTTACTGTAAAGTGTTACTAATTATTATGATTATGATTTTTATTATTGGACTTATGTGTGACCTCAGATGTGGGTAAGATCAGAATCTAGGCTGACAAACATTTTAGAAAGCACGGAAATCCTTTTAGAGCAAGATTTTCTATAAGTTTGTACTCCAGCACTCAAAATACAATCAATAATCGACTCACATTTTTACTAGCTCTTCAGTCCCGCACGTAGCATATTTTGATTTGTTGACGTTCCGGTTCGGCGTTTGTTGACGACGCGAGGTGTAAATGAGTAAATATCTTGCTCAATTGCAGTCTCTCCCATCTTCTGGTCTGCGTTTTTTTCTTAATCGACGTACTATAAACATTCTGTCAATCTCGACGAGCTCGTAATCACGAAACGCCACGCTGGGCTGTTGCTCTGCCGCTGTTTCTGTCTTACTTATGTTTGCTTTTTATCGTGTTCTGTAACACTTGTCCTGCATTTGTTTCGAAGCCATAGTCAAGCAACACAAAACAACCTCTATTGACAGAACCACAATTTAGAGCCCAGCTTGTGTGTACATGTGTGTGTAAAACGCTTAATTTAGCCTGTTTTGTTAGTCATTTTGTTTATTTTTCAAACTGAATGATTGCCTGGTGGGGAGCCACAGTAAGTTGTAATGCTGGTCTCAAATCTCTCTGTCTCTCTGCGGACGCCCCCAGTACCCCCCCCCACTCCCGCCGCGTGGAAATAGCTAGTTTTTTCACAGATGTCACCCATTGTAGACTTACAAAATGCTGTCTGCTCTGCAACATGTAAGTTTGGTGTATTTTGAGGGCTGTTTTCGTCTCCTTAAAAGGTACAGTGTTAGTAAATTTAGGATTTCTATAAATCAGTTAAGAGCTAAACAAGATAACTAACATGTTGTGAGTTGATTAGGAGCCGAATGTGGCACATTCTTGTGGTCTGTAGTTTCGCAGCACAGCTGTGGGTTTGTGTTTTCTCTCACTTGTTAACACAAAACAGTCCATTCACACTCTTTCACACAAACACATAAACAGACACAAACACTTGTATGAAGCGGACACTGCTGCCCTTTTGAACAGGCTGGATAATTGGCCCCATTCAGTCACTGTGTGTGTGTGTGTGTGTGTGTGTGTGTGTGTGTGTATTTGTGTGTGTCAGTATCTGTTGTCTGTATATAGTGAGGAGAGGATGTGGAGAAGGAAGTGATGGGTTGTTTTATGCCTCTTCATAATTGAAGAATAGCTTTGATTTCTCTAAAAACCTGCCTGTGTGTGGTGGAGACAAAAGGAGGACGGAGTTCATTGTTTGAGTTTTCTGAAATCCCAGATGCATTTTAGAATTGAAAACAATATTATGAAATATATTTATTTATTTAAATCTGAAGTGAAGTGTAATATATATATATATACACACACACACACTAGCAGTCAGAAGTTTTTGAACAGTAAGATTTTTAATGTTTTCAAATTTCTTCTGTTCACCAAGCCTGCATTTATTTGATCCAAAGTACAGCAAAAAATAAAAACTATTTTTACTATTTAAAATATTTGAATATATTTTAAAATGTAATTTATTCCTGTGATTTTAAAGTTGCATTTTTAGCATCATAATCCTTCAGAAATCATTCTAATATTCTGATTTGCTGCTCAAAAAACATTTATTATTATTATAATGTTGAAGACAGCTAAGTAGAATTTTTTCCAGTTTCTCTAATTAATAGAACAGCATTTATCTAAAAATAGAAATCTTTTTTTAACATTGTAGATGTCTTTATTATCACTTTTGATCTATTTAAAGCATCCTTGCTAAAAAAAAGTAATAATTTCTTTCCCCTCCCCCCCAAAAAACTGACTCCAGCTTTTTTGGTAAGATGTTACAAAAAGTTTTTATTTCAGATAAAGGCTGATTTGTATCTTTCTATTCATCAAGGAATCCTGAAAAAAAACTAACAATACTACAAATAATAAATGTTTCTTGAACAGCAAATCAGCATATTGGAATGATTTCTGATGAATCATGTGACACTGAAGACTGGAGTAATGATGCTAAAAATGTACATTTGATCACAGGAATAAATTACATTTTAAAATATATTCAAATAGAAAACAGTTATTTTAAATAGTACAAATATTTCAACATTTTTCTGTTTTTGCTGTACTTTGGATCAAATAAATGCAGGCTTGGTGAGCAGAACTGACTTTAAAAAACATTAAAAATCTTTTAAAAATAGCTTTTGATATATATAATTGTATACAATTCATTCTGTAATAATAATTTGTGATTTTTCTCTTACAGGTAAATCTGGAGCACATGGAATGAAAAAGACTTCAGGAAGGAAAATACTGACACACACAATTAATTTAATTTTGTGGACAATTGTACAAAATAATTATTATGGTGGGCAAGTCTATCTGGAAATGTTCATTGTAAATACTGTGAAAAATATTAAAATGTATTAAAAATTGTGGGTGAGCTTTATAAAAAAAACATGTTTATTTTTATTTAATGTTTTTTTTAATGTATAAACCATCTATAAGCACTATAGCATGTCAGACAGGAATATAGTGCATGTGATGAGTCAGTTTACATGTTTACAATCTTGCACTAAAATGATATTTTGATGTGAATTGTAATTAATACACATTTTGATGTTATGCAGTCAGGTCAGACAAACCCTACTGTGATAATGTCAGACAGACAGACAGGAGATGAAGTCACATCAAGTAGAGATGGTCACAGAGTCACAGCCGCTTCCGGAGTTTCGAAAACATCTGACAGATGCTGTTTTTTTCCTTTAGCACCTGAAAGACACAAAGGTACAATACACTGTTTTCTGAATATAGATGCTACTAATAGTACTTGCCATTATGTGAGTGTGAGAATGTGTACCCAGGATCCCCTCCTGCTCCAGTTCCTCTTCTATCACCATCAGGCGATTGTATTTGTCCATTCGCTCTCCTCCTCTCAACCCGCCCAGTTTGAGAAAGGACACGCCTGACCCTACGGCCTTTAAACACACACATACGGTGAGGTCCAAAAGAAAGAAACTGCGACTCGAAATCTAATTAAATGAAGTTTTTGGATTTTAAAACATGTAAAATTAAGTGAAAAAATATTTAAGATCTTTCATTTTAGGTCACTATTCAAATCTTCGAAATTATTCTAGAATAATATAGTTTGTAATGAGAAATGTTCTACTAAATTAGAAAAAATATTGGTCTTAGTTCTTTTGGACGCCGTCGTACATTTGGTTTGTGTTCAGCAGCATTAATCTAAAGTATGATAAAAATGTAATTTCATTAGCTGCATCAGTTGTTTGACTGGTATGTTCGTTGGCAGATATTCGGGAACCAAATGAATCTGATTTATTTTTGTATTTTCATTAAAAGACTTGACCAGAGACTACATGCATGCCACTGAGAAATGAATTCCCTAAAAAAAAAAAAAGTCAAGAATTGCCCTCAACCCACCAGGTCAACAATTGATGTATCGCCACTGCCTGCATCCAGCATCGTTTCTGCATTTCAATGTGCAGAGGGAAGAGATACATACTTATTACAGCATTGGTCTCAAACTCAATTCCTGGAGGGCCACAGCTCTGCACAGTTTAGCTCCAACCCTAATCAAACACACCTGATCCAGCTAATCAAGGTCTTCAGTATTATTAGAAACTTCCAAGCAGGTGTGAGTTGGAACTGGTTGGAGCTAAACTCTGCAGAGCTGCGGCCCTCCAGGAATTGAGTTTGAGACCTCTGTATTACAGTCAATATATTTAGACTTGGATGTTATGCTTTTGCAAATTATTGTCAAAATGACTATGGCAGAACACACAGTGAGCACTCTCTTGTCCTGTTTGCTCATGTTTGGAGCCTACCTTTCTGTTCTGCTATGCTTTGTATAAGGTCAGAGATGGTCATATCACTCTGGTGCCTAATAATCACCCTTGAGACCCCGGGTGGGAGGGGTTTTGCTTCACTCCAGCGAGGACAGAGATTGGATGCAGTATCTGCAATCAGGCAGCATGACTGACCAATCACTGAAGCCAGCCTTTCCCATTGATCTACATCCTAAACTCAGAGACACGCTTTTAGTTCAAACAGATGAGCTGCATAACATATGGTACACTATTATTGCCTTATCCACCTTTTTCTTCAACGCGGAAGTAAGCCTATGGGTGAGACTTCCGGTTCATTATTTGCTATAGGAAAATAACAAGAAGAATAACAATGTGCAGTAAACTGTAAAACTGTTTACACTACAAACCAGTATGCTCATAATTAATACATTAAAATAACAACAATTTGCAATATCAAGAAGCAAAACGAGCTGTTTTGTATAGCTAAAAATAGCTGAACGTGGATGAAACGAGAAATCAGACCCATAAAATGTACAAATCCTACGGTAAGAAAAAGGTGGATACCGATAAACAAAGGGGTTAAATACATGTTGTTTTTAATCTCACCTCTTTTCTGAAAGGATCGATGAGGGATGTGATAGCAGGATATTTATTAATCAGACCCTCGTATATGTCCACCAACTCATCTGGGGATTTGTGAGAGCCGGACATCACCTCATACTTCCCACGTGACTAGAAGACAGCAAGAGAAACATTTAAAATAGTTACTGCATTGTATAAGACTTTAATTTTACTTGTTCTGAGTGAATGTGTGAATAATAATTTCCCTGTTGTGTCTTCTTATCACTCACATAGTCCATCAGGCCGTGTGCTGCACAGTTTATAGCCAAGCGCAGGTCTGAACCCAGAGGCAATTCCAGGTTAGCACAAGCGTCTGTGACCAGATCAAGAGCCTGTTCAGGACGTTCAAACCCCACCTGTAACGCACCCTCGTCTGATACTCCTATCGGCTGAGAAGGAGAGAGAACAGGTTAGTAATAGTAGAATATCAAATACACTACCAGTCAAAAGTTTTTGAACAGTAAGATTTTTAATGTTTTTTAACACCAAGCCTGCATTTATTTAATACATAGTACAGTGAAAACAGTAAAATTGTGAAATATTTTTACTATTTAAAATAACTGCTTTCTATTTGAATATATTTTAAAATGTAATTTATTCCTGTAATCAAAGTTAAATTTTCAGCATCATTACTCCAGTCTTTAGTGTCACATGATCATCCAGAAATCATTCTAATATGCTGATTTGCTGTTCAAGAAACATTTTTTGTTATTATTATCATCAATAATCAAAACTTAGGATTCTTATATGAATAGAAAGATCCAAAGATGAGCATTTATCTGAAATAAAAAGCTTTTGTAACATTATACACTATACCATTTAAAAGTGTCAGTATATGAATATTTTTCTTTTTTGGGAAATAAATTCTAGAAATTAATACTTTTATTTAGTGAAGAGGCATTAAATTGATCAAAAGTGCTGATAAAGACATTTATAATGTTACAAAAGATTTCTGTTTCAGATAAATGCTGTTCTTCTGAACTTCCTATTTATCAAAGAAAAATGAAAAAATTCTACTTAGCTGTTTTCAGCATAATAAATGTTTTTTGAGCAGCAAATCTGAATATTAGAATGTTTCCTAAAGGATCATTAGACTGGAGTAATGATGCTAAAAATTCAGCTTTGAAATCACAGAAATGAATTATTTTTACATTTTAAAATATATTCAAATAGAATATAGTTATTTTAAATAGTAAAAATATTTTGGATCAAATGCAGGCTTGGTGAGCAGAAGAGACTTCTTTAAAAAACATTAAAAATCTTATTGTTCAAAAACTTTTGACTGTTAGTGTATCATCATAATGAAACATTGACATATGGCAAAATAGAAATGGTTCTGAAAAGTTTCAGACTGTATACTAGCTTAGGACCATTGCCTTAATTGTTATTAGAGCTATCACAGAATTATTTCTTTATATACACTACCGTTAAAAATGTTATGTTAGCAAGATTATTTTTTAAAATAGTTACTGTTTTTGAAAGACGTCTTTCATGCTCAAAAAACAGCTGTATTCATTTGATGTACAAATACATTAAAACAGTAATATTGTGAAATATTATAGTTTTAAATTACTGCTTTATAAGCTGTTTAAATATACATTTATTCCTGTGATTATTCCATCATTATTCAGTAATGTCCTTTTCAAAAACATAAACCATGTAAAGGCACTAAAGCATATTCCACAGGATTATAATAGATGACTCAGTTTACATGTTTACAGTTTTGCACTAAAAAAAGATTTTAGTTCATTTTGATGTCATGAAAACAGACGAAACAAACCTGTATAAAGGCCTTTTCATTTCATTCAGAAGTGACTTTTTTGGAAAGAACATTTCTTATATATAATTTTACTTCATATTATCAATGTTGAGAACTGTTGTGCTGCTTAATATTTTGGGGGGAAAACAGTGATACGTTTTCTTCAGAAGTCTTTAATAAGAGAAAGCTCAAAAGAACAGCATTTCTTTGAAATAGAAATCTTTTGTAACATTATAAATGTCTTTACTGTCACTTCTAATTAATTTAATGCATCTGTACTGAATATATACATACCCAAACTTCTAAATGGAAATGTAGCATTTAATCTTTCATATTTACTTCACAGTTTGTGTAAATATAGCCAAAATGGGTGTGTAATTTGCATATTAACATGTAATGATAACTGCAGAAACAATACATTTACTTATCTTCTCTCCATAACATTTTTTTAAAGACCAAAGAGGGGCAGTAGTCATGACCAAACCTCTCTCATCTCTGAAAAGCCCGGGATGTCCTCTTCTACAGCATGTTTGGTTTTAGAGAAATTGACAAAGAGCAAATGACAACAATTGCTGGATCCCAGGAGGCTATACCAGAAAATCGTACGTTTGTGTGTTTACTGGGAGATGACAGCACAATGATAATCTATTACGCATCCTTACAGAAGCCATTCCTGCACTCCTGGCAGAATTCGGTTCCACCTGTAAATTAAACTCACCTGGACCAGCTCAGCTGAAAACCAGGGTATGTCAGAACTAAACTGAATCCAGCGCCACTACCCTCTAATGTTATGAAGGTCTTTTCCGAGGCTATAGCATTAGTGCTGCGCAGTGCACCAGTAATAGCCTCCCATCTAAACATAAATATATATTTATTGTGTGACATGCTGTTAAGTGGTTCAATCGCCATTCATAAGCCCTGCACGTGATTGAGGCCTGTTTATTTCATTCAGATGGTGATGTGCAGATAATTACCCCATCAAAGCATCAAAAAAAATCCACACGTAATTTGTGTGCTGCTTGATGCCTTTGTGTGAGCCGGAGCATAGAACATTTTGTCCCTTTGTCAAAGAGTCAAACCCTATGAGAGCATCCTTACCCCAGCTTTATATGCAGATCCATTCAAAACTCTCCTCATTTCACACTGCAGCTCAAGGCCCATGCCAATGACCTGCAAGGCCAACACACACACACTGAAGATAAGCAGTATGGACACTGGAGTGAGAGCAGTCAGCACAGCATTAACACTTCTGTGCTAAAGACAGCCTACTTTACTTAATGAGTGTTTGTTTGTTTAAGTGTGTTTATACTTCTCTGACTCTTTGTGATGAGCTGGGCATGAGGATGACCTCCTCCAGCAGGTTGAGTTTACCCGCAGAGTTCTTTCCACAGCTCAGAATTGAAATCATGGGCAAAGGCAGGTGCATCTCACTCTGAACCTAAAGCAGTTCTCAGGAAATAAGAAAGAGGGTAAAAAGTATTAAATGCAACTATGCATAAAGCAATTTTTCAAGTACAAAAGTCTACTTGATGATTAACATGCGTGACTGTGTGTCTGTGTATTTACATACACTTTAAAAGTTGTCTAACTAATGCAGTGTTTTTCTGATTTAATTAAAGGAGTAATTCACCCAAATGAGATAAAAACATCACAATAATACACTCTTGTGAAGTTAAAAGCTGCATGTTTGTAAGGACTTGAATATGTCCATGCAGCTTTTCACTTACAAGACGTTAACTGATGGACTGGAGCCTTGTGGATTATTCTGATGTTTTTATCAACTATTTGGACTTTCATTCTGACGGCACTCATTCACTGCAGTGATGTAATGCTAAATTCTGACTTTTTTTCACGGTTGCGAGTTTTTCTGCAAATTCTGACGTTTTTCTAAGAATTGTGATATATAAACTCCAAATTGCGAGTAATAAAGTCTGATTTTGAGGGTAAAAACTTTTCTTAAAAAAAGTTTTTTTTTGTAAGAACAATTCTTAATCTTTCTCATAAATGCAAGTTTGTATCTTGCAAATTCTGACTTTTAATCTCACAGTTGTTTTTCTGCAAATTCTGACTTTTTTCCTTAGAATTGAGAGATATAAACTCACAAATGCGAGTTTGTATCTCGCAATTCAGACTTTTTTCCTTACAATTGCGAGTTTATATCTCACAATTTTGACTTCTTGCAATTCTGCGAGTTATAAAGTCAGAATTTCAAGATAAAAACTGACTTTCTCACAAATGCGAGTTTGTATCTCACAGTTCTGACTTTTTTTTCACAGTTGCGAGTTTTTCTGCAAATTCTGACTTTTGCAAATTCTAAAGTAATGTTCTCAGAATTGCGAGTTTATATCTCACAATTCTGACTTTATAACTCACAGTTGCGTGTTATAAATTCAGAATTGCGAGACATTAACTTAGTTCTAAAAAAAATTCTAAGCAAAAGAAAAAAAGTCAGAATTGTGACTCTGGTTTCACAAACAGAGCTTAGAGTAAGCCATGCCATAGTTCAGTTAGAACATTTAAGTAATTTTTATAAATGTGCTTAGAAAAAAAAACCATTACTGATGTGTATCTTGAGACTAAACAAAGGCACTGATATATTTTAAGTTAAAACAGGTCAGACTTACATTTTAGTTTAGGACTAGGCTTAAGCCTTGTTTGTGAAACCAGGGGTATTATCTTGGTTCTGAGAAAAAAAAGTCAGAATTGCGAAATGTAAACTCCCAACTGCAAGAAAAAAAAGTCCAAATTTTGAGATAAAAAAAAAAATCGCAATTACCTTTTTTATTTTTTTATTCAGCAGCAAAAAAGCTTTGATTGAATTTTATTTAAATTAAAAAATCCTGAAAAATATGAATGTATATTTACATAAAAATATTAAGCTGCACAACTGTCAACGCTGAGGATGGTAATAATAAAAATAATTGTTTTTAAGCACTAAAAAAGCATACTAGAATGCATCTGCAGGATCAAGAGTGGAATAATTTGGTTTTGCCATCACATGAATAAATTACGTTTTAGAATACATTAAAATAAAAAAAATTGTTATTTTAAGTTGTAATCATATTACAATTACAAAATACATATGATCACAACATTACTGCTTTTACCATATTTTGATTAAATGAACGCAGCCTTTGTGAGCATAAAAGTGAACATAAAATCTTACCAACCCCCAACTTATGAACAGTACTGTACCTGCATGGCTCTGACTGATGTGATACGTCGGTAAAAGGGTTCTCCGCAAAGTCTGGCGGCAGTTTTTGCCACAGCTAAAGAAACCACACCCACTGCTGTAGCCCCCAGCAGCCTCGGCACTGGGGTCTCCATGGGGGGGAGGGGCTTCTCTGTACTATTTCCTTTTTTACCTGAGCACAAAAACATTTGCAGAAGAAAGTGCAAGGGATGAAAAGGTCATTGAAGTATCTGCAGTTTAAAGTGCACTATATTATCTTATATCACCTGAATATTAAAGGAAAGCTGAAGCATCAAAGTTTTCAGTTCCTGACTATTTCTCTAGGAAAAATGTCCAATAATGCTGGGGTTACCGAGATTAAGTGAGAAGCATTTATCTGACTGTGTGACGTCAACATGGCGGCCACCGTGAGAGAAGACCCACTCCATGCAGAATAAAACAGCTTTTTCTAGGCCACTGATATGACTGAAGGCCATCATTTTAAAAAATGTTTTTCAAAAGTACTATTCATTTCTGTAGGGGTAAAGGTTTTTTGAAGCAGAAAAGGTAACCTGGGGCACTTTTACATCTTTATCCCTTTGATTTCTCTAAGATTTCAAGAAAGCTTGGATTCAATGAAAAGGTGAAAACAGAGTCAGCGTCACATAGAAACACATGCGATTCGGTACAAGCTGCTAATGTATCTGAGAGCAGCTCCCAGTAGGGTTTCTATGAAGTGTGGACTCTTTCAGACTGCTTTTACAACAGTTCTCAGATCAGTGAGATAACAGCAGACTGCAGGAGACTGGCTGGGATCTTGTTTAACCTCCTGTCTTTGAATCTCATAGGGTTTTTTTGACTTGCTGCACTAAGATGGGTTGTTGTCCTCCTGTGACACCCTCACTTAACCTGACTCTGATCCCTCTACCATTCTGATATATTTAATACGTTACATCAGTGATGTTTTACTGTGCTGTACAGCTAAGTACCCTTTAAAAATGGCAAAACATTAAACTGTTTTACCTTTATCACCTCCTTTCTTGTCTTTGGCAGGAGCAGGTGTGGGAGTGGCCTGGGGCAGAGCCTCAGACACTGATTCATTCCTCAGTTCATCCTCCTCCTTTATGTTAAGACTGTCCTTGTGCTCCAGGTAACGTGCCATGAAGAAATCACTGCAGAACATAGACACACAACCTCAGTCGTGCATGTGTTATCACAGCAACCTTCATGTTTTTTGAGTGATGCTTGTGTATTTTGTATTGTATGTGTGATCACCTGAGTAGTTTGTCTACATTGGTTTGGTCAGTGGGGTTGAAGCCATGCAGCATTGGACTGAGATGCTCTCTGATCCACTTCAGAGCTGTTGTGATGGATAGATGTTGTTGGTTGCTGTTAGAAAATGTCTCCCTTGACTCTTCCGCACTATCAGCCAGACCATCACTAGAACCACTCATCACTGCACTGCACACCATCTGTGATTAACACAAAGAGCCACTGAAAGTGTGCCCCCATAATGAATTTGGAAAATCTGATATATTTATTACATTCTGTTCTAGGCTTGTTTAACTATTGTTCAGATTCAAATCGTTTTGATCAGCTAAAATATTTAACATAAAATATGCAGTGTTATTTTGGTAATATTTATATAGTGTTCTAATGTTTAATATTTTAGATTTTTTAATATGTTTTTGTAACATGTTTAGGACAGTTTTATGACTTTTTTAATATTTCTGTAATAACAGCATTTATCTGAAAAAGAAATCTTTTGTAACATTATAAATGTCTTTATCATCTTTTTTGATCAATTTAAAGCATTAATTAAAAAATTTTGATCTATTATTTATTTATTCATTTATATATTATTAGGTTTGCTTTATTTTAATTACTGAAAACATTTTAATAGTTTTAGATGCACTATTTTTTATGGTTAGAAAAATAAGAAAATAAATTACAAAAATAAACAATTTCCAGGGGCCAAAATATTGCAAAATAATAATAATAATAATAATAATAATAATGTCATTGCATGACATTTGAGCTTAAGCCTTTTAAAAATATAAACTGCTATTTCTTGTAAAATTAATGAATCAGGACTTTCATGTTCTGGACAAAATTCAGAATTCGAGACTGAAAAGACCAAGGTCTGAATATAACAATCTGTGCATGAACTGCTGGCCCTGGTGCTCATTTGTGCTGATTTCACCACTTGATATTTGTATTTCAATGTCAAAATGCATGAATTTCATATTGAAAATGCATTTCTTGCACCATAAAGGGAGCACTAACTATTCACTGCAAAAATAAATGTGTTTGCTGTGGAATAGCAATGATCAGAAGTCAGAATCTGCATCATGTCCATCACGTCCTACACCTCTCCCATCCTATCACCAATCGTCCCTACTTTTCTTTCCCTTTTCTATGTGCTGTTCTGCTCCCCTCCTCCTTTCACCTCTCTTCTCCTCCCCCAGCTCATGCCTACAGTCAGCCTGTTTCCTGTCCCAAAGTATTACTGTCATAATCTCTAAATGTGCCAAACTAAAGCAGCAGCACTCATGACTACAATATGGCCTCCATGCCAGAAGGCATTACGCTTAGCAAACGTAAACAGAGAGATACAAGGCAAAACAGATGGAGAATAAGAGACAGAGAGTGATCTGATGCTAATGGTGGTTGGTTGTGAGGCACGTGCATCACAGTACAAACACACACGCTCTCTCCTACTCTAATTGTTCTGTGTTTGTCTGTGTGCATGAGTATGTGAGCTAAATTCATTGTCACTACAAATTTCTCCTGCAAACTGTTCAGCATGGTGCAAATGGCACGAGGTGAAAGGTTACAGGCCGACCAGTTTACAGTTCCTCATAACCATTAAAACAGAGACACTTAGATCTGATATCCACCTTGTTGCCTTTCATTTATTTCAGGCCTACTTACTACACCTAAATGGGAGCTGCTCTGAAGTGTAGGAAACGTGTGGATGATTTCAGAATGTACCTTTTCCTCATTTCTGATGATGCAGTACACTTCAGTTTGAACTGCTGTCAATCCTCTTGCGTCAAACACCTCTTTTCCAGTGATTTTACTAATCACTGGAGTATAGGAGAGCCTGGAAAAATAGTTTGCCTGAAAAAGAGCAGCAGGCAGTTATTGATTTCAGTTCATTATGTTGGTGTGTAATTACGGGGATCTGACCTACATCAATACTGACTTCATTCTGGTGGAATAACATTGTAAACCGGACACGACGCAATGACAGAATTGTCATTCATAATTCTACAACATAATTCTAAGATAAAATGTTTACAGCTGCCATATCTAAAAAAAACGTAGGTATGTTGTTTTTTTCCCCACCAGATAGCCATTGATATCATCCGGCTTCTGCCAAAACATCTCGTTGAGGACGTTTTCTATCTTCTGCGGGACGCCGTTGGAACGGTAATACTCTGCGGCTTTGTTCTTCAAGTCGTAAAACTCCTGGTCCTCTTTTGATACTTTGCTGTGGCTCAAGAATGCTTTATATGACATGTTTGTTTGGTTTACGACTGAATTTCTACATTTGTTTACAGTCGTTCGCTGTCATGTGCGCGTCCTCGCAGGCTTTGTTGATGATCTGCGGTTGCTCGGCAACCTCAGATGTAACACCGCGAGAATTGAGTCAACTGCGTTTTTCTTTCATAACGCATTTAATTGGAACAAGTTCAATATCCATTTTGACGCTGTTGTGGCCTCCATAAATCTACAGGACCCTCCATTCCTTTTGACGGTAAACGCTGAATATTACGGGACCTCTTGTTGCTTCGACAAGCCTTAATGCAGTAATAAATCTGATAACGCATTATAAGATTTAATTTAAGAAGAAAAAAAACTACACGCACTAGCAAACGTTGAGAGAAGAATTAGCACGTCGCATTTACAATTGATATAGGCTAAAATAGTTTTATAGAAGCTTATAGTGTGTTTTTAGTCATTTTTTATTTTGTTTTCGAAAAATATCATCCAACATACTTAAACATATAAATCAAAATATTCGGCCGCATTATAATTTTGTTCTCAGTGTCAGATTGTTGGATAGATATTTACGGAACTAGTGGATTTAACACTTACTGACGTTAATCTTACACTCGCGGCCCATGTGATATCAGTGAAAATGGCAAAGATTATTCTGTGTTCAAGAGAACGTCTTTGAAAATGAAAAATGTTGTCAGAAGTACAGATAGCTATATATAGATGTTTTAGCAAACAGCTATGTTACGTTTCTATAAAGTAGACACTAAATATCTCGAAATATTTTAGTGTAGGCTAATGGAAACCCATGAATGGTTGTACATGTTAAAAAAAAATTAAACAAAAATTAAACGAAGAATGCGGTAATGTAAATGATCCAAAAAAACACCCGCCGCGGTCATAATATAGACATTTTCGTTCTGAAACAAAATTACAATCATCCACTTAATATAGAAAAGGCAACTGGGCAATTATTTTTAAAATAAAAACTACTACTACTAATATTAATATGAGTATTATTTGTCGAAAATAAAACGATAATAATAACAACAATAAAGTATTATTATTTATCATCAGTCTATTATTTGTAGAAATGCTATAAGGTGTCTCCGCGGTTGCTGCTGCGTAACCCACTAAGACTGCTATAATAATGTACAGGTCTATAAAATTATTAACGTTTATAATCTATTGCATGAGTCCATGTTAATTATTCTGCTAGGTGCCCAAGTGAAAGTGTTGTTCCAAATATAAGGTATTATTTGGGTGGAAAGAATAGGCCTACGGCAGGGTGCCAGTGACCACTGTAATGTTAACCGAGGAGGCTTTAATTTTATATAGCTAAAAGACAATCTGTTACAACAATTTCTCAGTCTGCTAAAACTAGCGTTAAAGGCAAGTTATTGTGTTTATTTATTTTCAAACCTTTAAATCGCGTATAAACACACAAAGCGCATATAAAGTCTTGGAAGTGAAGTTAATGTATTTTCAGATAATTCAAATCATTTAAATGTTTTGGAACATTTTTTGTTGACATTACATAATATTTTTCACACTATAAGAGAAAGCTGAAATGGAAATAAACATGTTTTAGCTCATTTTCAAAATAACTGATTTTCATGGAACTAAAGCGCGATTCTACTTATAGTTACGCAGTTTTGCAATGTCCAATACAAAGTAGTAATTTATAAAAAAAAACAATCATACTATTTTATTGTTTATTTTATAATTTAATTCAATTTTCATAGGGCTTTTTTCGAAATTTACATTTTAAATCTTGCTTTTGTTTTGTTTTCTAACATGACATTTACCTGTGGGTGCATTTTTCATACATTTTTCATGCAATGTAAAATATTAATTAAGCACAAAAGGATATTATTTGGAATGTTTTAAGACTGTTTTATTAAATATTTACTTTGCAAGCACATATATCAGATTTTTATATTTTTAATAAGCAGCTATTTTTTTCTGTGCTCATTGTGCCGTATTAATAAACCATGTTCTGCACAGTTTGTACTTTCTATATCCCATTTTAAAAATAATTTAATCCAGGGTGAATCTAATAACTGATGAAATCAGAGCGAAGCAGTGACAACGGCATAGTCCCTATCCAGACTTTTTTTTTTCACCATTTAGCATATAGGCCTATATATGTTACGAGCAAATGTGAGAATTGTTGTACACCATTTGCACCTATTTTATATATATATTTATCTAACGTTAGGTAATTTTCCTCCAAGGTTATTGTAATATTCGTTTGCGAAAATATTATTTTCTGTGCTACAAATTAATCGCGTTGCTGTTAGTTCAGTAAGGCAAAGGTCGGTATGCCTTGCCCAGATTAATGAGGAAAAACAGCTATGGTACATGCATTAGGCTCTAGTATTCTTAGGTTTGGTTATTAAACGAAATTGTAGGCGGAAATTAACGACATCTTAACATAATCTTACTGTTAAAATAATCAGAGAGCATTATTCACATAAAGCAATCTGGAGTATAAACAATCTGTTTCTCCGTTTTCCAAATTAAACGCCTTTGTGACACGCGCTTCTGCTCGCGACTAAACTTAGGTTCACGCGGAGGTCAGTCGCTCCAGGACAGGAAGTCATCGAGAGGGCACCAGCGTCACTGACGTCACTGGCTAGAGCGCGTTTCATTGGCGTTTTGCTGCGCTTGGCTGGGTCGTGCAGATGGGGCAGACACAAACAATATCTGACACATCAAAATATGCTTGCTTAAACATGAACCGAGCCTCCATCGCTGCATTTCCGCATGGAGCAAAAGCAGTTTGATTTTAGAAGAACAGGTATCGGTATTGCATTTTTGTTTTTCAGGGCATCAGAGCATTTCAGAGGGGGACACACAGTAAACACATAGAAATCAATTAGAATGCAATGGACACGGGAATGCGTAACATCTGATGATGAACAAGTGGGAAAACACCTGCTCTGTTTTTCATGAAACAGGTAAACTTCGCTAAGATTCACAGAAACGATGTGGTTCTTGGAACATATATGATTTCAAATATATTTCTTGATCTAAAATCACTTTAAGTAAATATCTGAACATATATGTAGCCATTAGACGGTGCGGTCACCTCCGAGTTCAAGTTACTGTCGCCACCAGCCGGCCGCGTCTGCTCACTCTCAGGTTCAGTCTACGCATGCATTTAGTTTCAGGAACCATACATTTTCTTTTTATATATTATCTCGCTTTTGAGAACATAAATATTTTCCATGGAATTAAGAGTCACAAAATGCAGGTTAACTGCGTAATAACGGCAGACAAACATAACATTTATTTAAATAAATCATTTTGAGTGATTTATTACATTTATAGCCTACTATCAGGCATTAATCTATAGAAAATTCCTAATTAACAATATGACTACAAAAATGCAAAACATAATACTGTAAATACTGCCTTCATGTGATTAAGAATGTTTATTGACTTACATTTTGGAGAAGATCCTGCCATAGACACTTCCTTTAGGACAACCTGAAAGTGATAGAGACAAACCAGTCCCATATCTCCAGCTCTGTACTGCATAAGAAAATCATATAATAAGCAGAAGAGAACGTTAGTCACCAAAGAAAAAGAATCGTAATACCCTGCTAAGCTGTGCCCAAAGCACCCAGATTAAACAGACCTGTGCCTGTTTTGGGGCGACCGCTGGGCCTTGTGAAGGAGTCCAAGATTTTCAAGAGTGTTAAAGCTGGAAACATCCACATTGTCAAGACATGTGACTGCCGGTGGGTCAGACACTCCCAGATAGATTTGTTGTCTGTTTTGTTCCTCCTTGCAGAACTTCTTGGAGCCTCGAGAAAAGTTGGTAAATTTGGTTTTCATAAAGTTCTAGCAAGTAAAATGAATGTTTTATGAATATTTGTTCGTGCCAAGCACAGACCATCCATCTCGCGTTCAGCCACTTGTTGCTTTGTTATCCCGTAAGGCCAGTAATTGCGTTTTTGTCGTGCCGTCATAATACATTGTGACCTCATATAAGGCATGCATCATGTGGATCATAACAAACACGGAAAATAATGCACTTTATGCCACGGCCAGAGCTTTCACCAAAAGCTACATTTACATTCAAACGTTTTAATTGCTTAACTAATGTTAAACAGCTTGCCAAGGGTCCCGCTGGGTCACGGGGAAAAAGGGCCATTTCTACCTAATTAGCGCGTCTTGTCCCATCCTTAAGCCGCCAGATGCATCGCCTGATGCCCTGATTAATGCTTTCAGAGCCGCGCACTTGCCCAGTCATGTTTTCAAACTTTGCCAGGTGTCATCTGAATGAACACCAATAGTTTTTTTTTTTTGTTTGCGTTTCATCCTGAATTAATATGACCACGAGGACTCAATTTGTTTTATAACTTAATAATTGAGCTTGTTTGATTTAGTAATGCAGACTAATGCAAACCTAACAATGTTTTGCTGATAACTTCTTTTTATGATTTTACGTGCTTACGCGCTTTATTCGTCTGTTATAAATATTCAAGCGTAAAAAAGTTCCTGACAGGAAATATCTGCCTATTTATTACAGCTCGAACTAAAATACCTTTATTTAAAAAAAATATGTTAATTATTTAGCTTTACATTTGCTTCTAACCATGATCATACTGACAATATTCGGGGCTTAAACAGCTTTTATTTTGTTTATGCCTGCAGTACTTCAATAACCTTTTTTAGGGTATTAATATAGAGGCTAATAAGAAATAATCTGTTCATCACATCTCCCCATATTGTTTAAAATTTGCATGTTTACTAACAACTTTTGAAATTTAAAAGTATTTCGGTTTAATAAATGTTGTGTATTAGAATGCAATTCATGTACGGTGCTTAGACATAGCGTAGGCTATATTCGACTACAAATGAATAAGGTTTCAACATTAAGAAAACATCTGCAAACAGACGAAAAATAACTAATTTTGTTGGTATATAAATTTTGTTGTCCTAAAACTGATTAAAGAATTAATTTGAAATCACTTACTCTTCAGATTAATAATGAATTCTTGCCCTAATGAACCGATCTCGTTTAAGTCACTCTCCTAAGCCCACTAAAGAGGGTTCACGGACAGGTCGCCCGCATTGCTCTGGTACCTGGACCAAGTAAGAGAGAAAAAGACAGATTTGTTGAATTATTCGATTCTTTCTTTGCCTGCTGCCATCTGGCAAATACATAAGTAAGCTCAAACCCTTGACCTTCGCATGTACCCGTATGAGTATGCATTTTCTTCCTGGGAAAATAAGAGACAAGTGTTATTTAACCCTGCCGTACGTGCGTACAATGAAGGCTGGGGACAAAAAAAAGCTTAAGCGCTGAAAGATGTACACGCAGGAATAGTCACTTACAGAATCCTTCAAAGCATCTCTAGGCTATAAGCCTAGCCTTATTGCGTTGTGTTTTTATTAACTTAAGTAGTGTTAACTGGAAAGTGTATTTAGCCTATATATAGGCTAGTTTAGCCTAGCCTACTAAAGAAGAGTTCACTGAGGGGAAAAAAAACATTTTAGTATCATAAAAATAGAAACAAATAGTAATTTTCATATTTGTAAGTTTGTTTTACATATATAAACCGCCTTCGCAACAACAGCAAGCAGCATGAACCGGCTTACAAATTCAACTTGTCTGTCTTTTGTTTCTTTTTTAAAATCAAAGTATGAAATGTATTCTGCAAATTACGTTCAGAACTCTACAGGGTCTCTCACATCAAGCAGGTGACTCATGCAAATTACATTAAATTGTTAATGGTTGATATTTAAAGGTTTGGCCTAATAGTGAAACGTTTATGAAATTAATAAACGCGAAATGGTCACTCATAGCACTTAAACTTAAGTCTCAGACTATTACTGTAGCCATCCGCGTTGTAGCTATTTTAACACTTAGGCACAGTCTCTAATCCACAGAGCCAACATTACCAGTTGTGTTCAGTAATGTAAAAATGTTTCTTTTCACAAACGGACTTCTCTAACGTAAATTAATCTGCAAATGAGCTTGGCTCTATTCAGTTACGTAGCCACGCATTTTGCGTGACGCTGCGCAAGTCTTTGGACCAAAAGAGCTCCGACTTTTTTGTGTGTGTGTTCAAGAGTTTTTGTGGTATGTTGGATTGCGAATTAATCGGTTCAGCATAGTGAAATAACAGTTGTGTTTGTTATAACTGTGTTTAAATATCTCTTTGCGCACGACATGGGCGCAACAAGGAGTAGTACAGCCAGCCAATCGATTGAGAGAACTCTGTTGAGAGAGCGGTGATGTTCAGCCAGTCCTTGAAGATTACAACTGTTCTTGAAGCGCAATAATTAAATTGTAGTTCATTACCTTAAAATATTATTAATTACTTTACCCGCACAGGCAAAACAATGTGATTTAGCCTAATATAACTTTCCATTTCAGGTCATAGGCATAAATATCCCTAATTGTCACACTCTTAACTCTTTCTTAATTTTAGTTATTGTGTATTTGTACTTGGGAAAAATGTAAATCAGAGTGAAAGTGGTGAACCGAAAATGTCTAAGGTGTTGTATACCGGTTTTGACATTCTGTATGAACACTTCCCCCTTGTGGACTTGAGGGCATGTTGTCACAACATCAAGGCTTTGGAGATTTTTCTTCCTCACAGGTTACTTATTTTCACAGGCTTATAACCTATTCTGAATTATTTTAAATTAATTTAGCAATACTATTTTCCAGTACATTTTGTATTGAAAGTCTTGTTGAGGAAATACTTTTGCACATGTATTATAACTTTAAACAACTTTTTTCCCCCCTACTATTATAGACATCAAGACTGATGTATATCTTGCATTCTGATTTTTGTTTTACATCAAGTACAAAACTAATCCAAGCCAAGATGAGTCACAGTCTTTCCTCCCTGTGTGATTTTAAATAGACTGTCTTGATATGAGAAGTCATGCAGCAGCATAATTGTGCTGAATCCATGTAACTTGATAATAGGTTGTCAGAAGTTGGATCTGAATGGTCCACAATAATGTGAGGCAGGTCTTTCCCTGTGTGATGTTCTAATGATATCCATTGTTTGTGTTTTGGTTACATATATGTGATCCTGGACTACAAACCCAGTCTTAAGGGTCTTTTTTTTAATTGAGATTTGTACATCATCTGAAAGGTGAATAAATAAGCTTTTCATTGATGTATGGTGTGTTAGGTTAGGATAGGACAATATTTGGCCGAAATCTGGAATCTGAGGGTGCAAAAAAAAAATAAAAATAAAATGAAAATGAATAAAAAAAAACGCCTTTAAATTTGTCCAGATATGCATATTACTAATAAAAAAAATACATTTTGATATACAGTAGGAAATTTACTAAATATCTTCATGGATCATGATCTTTACTTAATATCCTAGTGATTTTTGCCATTAAAGTAAAATTGATCATTTTGACCCATACAGTGTATTTTTGGCTATTGCTATACATATACCCATGCTACTTAAGACTATAGTTTTGTGGTCCTGGGTCACATATGAAAGGAGGTCATTAACAAGAGTTCATAAAAGTATCCAAAATACAAATACATTTTATTCTGACTTTCACCCAAGAAGTTCCTTGATATATCCTTTTTCCTGGACAAAGGCGTAAATATAAGTAAACTCCAAAATTATCATATGGTTAATAACAAACAAGAACCAGACTATTTTGCAGCATATTAGTATATAATAGTGTATGTTTGTAAACATATTAAAAATAGTTTCCAAACTGTTTTTATGAAGAGTGCATTGAACTACATGGTTTGTTATCATCAAAGACCATCAAAGGGCCGATTTAAAGGCAACACACAGTACTTTCATAAACCAATGTTCCTACAAAAGTGGAAGCACACTGATGTGTTTATGCAGTTGATATTAAATAAATAAATAAATAATTGCAATCCAGTTTGACATGACTCCTTCAGCTACTTTTTGAGTTCCAGCTAATATTTGGCAGAAATGGGGCAGCAATTTGAGATTTTGAAATCTAGTATTGATGCAGCATCACTCCAATTTTTGTGATGGTTAAAGTGTTAAAACAAGCTCACTGGAATCTTAACAGCAAGAAAAATACATTTTTGTGCAAGGCAGGAAATAGAAAACCATCTATTAGAAATATGACTATTTTCATATAGCCATGACTAAACATATTTTGTTTTTATTTTCTGTTTTTTTCCTTTAACGTTTCTAAACAAGTTTTTCAAGCACATATGAATATGAACAAAATATATACAGGACACTTTGAACATTTTTAAATATTTTAGATTAGGATTAGGATTATGTTAATACAATGCAAATTTGGGGTTTGATTGGCAGGTTTAGGGTCCTGTGGGTCAAATTCAGATTGACCACTAGATGGGGCATTGAGCCTTTTTATAACCTAGCAATGCCAGGGGACCTGACCAACACAGGACACTGGCTTCCTCCTCTAACTGCCATAGTCTACTGAAATTTAGTCTAGCCTAGTAAACAGCCATCACTGCTTGTATAAATAAATGCATATGTTTAAAATGTAGGCTAAATGTAACTTTAAATCTGAATTTACGTCTGTCAGTGACATAAAGTAACCTCTTCATATGTGCAAAGTGAAATGTTTGTCCATTTTTCACCAAAAGATTTTTCAATGAACATGTCTACATCAGAGACGGACGCATGTGTTCTGCTACATTCTGTATAATATCATAAATATTCCAGTGCCTTTGTCGTGTAAACTCCACCCTGGCTAAGATCACACTCATATGTTAAATAAAAAGAAAACAATTCCTCCTCAGATCTACAGAGGCACCATTTCAGTGCATCTAAAACCCATGTCACCCTATTAATCTATAAAATGACAGTACTACATAAGACTGCACAATATTATTTTCCATGCAGTAGGCTACTGTGTAGTGGGATGCAGTATTATTTGACAATGTGCAATTGCCATGGGATATTATTTGATATTTGAGAAGTTTCGACACAACAGTAATATCTACAAGCCTAATGATAGATAGATAGGTACATATTTACCCCTTAAATTGTACATAGTACCTTAAAGGTACATAATAGTGCCTAAATTGTACATTTTAGTACCTTCTGAAAGGGTGCTGTCCCAGTGACAGTTTGTAGGCTACAAATATTGCACTATTTACAACACAATTAATGTATTACATTGTATTTTATCGTCACAGTATACACAGAGATAAGAATAGCTAAAGAGAATTAATTACGTGTCACATTAGTTCACAGAGGCCTGTGTTTACTCTGTTCCTGTACTCATTAGTCTTGCACATGGAGTCGAGCTGAAGGGCGGGGCGGGATGGCGAGCCAACAGACGTAAAGTCTGGATCGGTACACTTCCTTTCTCTGGGTGTCAGGCAGTCTGAGAAAAACTCAACTGTAGATCAAACTTGAGATACTTTCTTTTAAATGCGCTCCAAAGAGTTAATCTGAAAGAGTTTTGGGCCGGAAATCTGGTGGGTGTGAGAGCGTAGTGAAGAAACGGGACGGGGGAAGCATACTTGAGAAGTAGGGAGCTTTTCTAATGATCCGCGCAAAAAGTTAGACATTAAGTTGGATCTAAACAGGAATAAGAAAACTTGAAGATTTTAAGGATGACTGAGAAAGAGTTGGTGATTGACGACATCATAACAGGTAAGTTAAATCCCACTTAAGATAGTTTGAGCAGTTTGTTATACGGTGCAACCCGTTATCAACGCCCACAGAGTCAGAGCACACATGATATCATTACTGTAAGTGTAATTATTCACAAACCCCTCTGAGACAAATCCACACACAGCCTTTATCCGTACGTTTGTGTCTCTCTGTAATGGGTTAGCTTTATTTTGTGGCTGTAAAATGTTTATATGTTAATTTTAACGGGAAAATAATCTAAAAATACTACAATAAAATGGTCAGTTGGTTAAGTTCCCATATAGGCGTACGTTATAATAATATTACGTAATTTGACAGTAAAATAATATCAAATTATTAATATTGTGTTTGTGTGTGTGTTTTTTTTTTTATGGTGAATTATCGTTAAAACATGACGTAATATGATTTGATGACACTTGAGATTATGTTGTGACAACCACAACTAGCAGTTTACTGTAAATGTAACATTCCTGGAAAGCACGTTTACTGCGTACTGCTTGCAGTCTGTACTGGAAGTAAAAATTATGTTCCATCTCAATAACATTATTAGCCTTATCTTATAAGAGATTTTATCCCTGCACGACTCTTTATGGCATAATGCCCTCGTCAGGAAAAAAACTGCATCTGACTTTAAAAGCGCAGTGTAGACTTGGATGACTGAGATAGTAGCGGTGCAGAGTTGGGTCACGTGGTCTCGCTCCTGGGAGCTTTGAGTCAATGCAGCAAAAGTCTGCACGCTCCATCATCATCATCATCCCAGGTGAAGCCGGAACGAGGTAGGGCTCCTCAACCACCGACCCAAATACACCACAGAGCTTAAAGATACTTTTATAACGCATACTAAAACGATTTTAATACGGAATAATCGTACTGCACTGCAGAGAAATGTAGTAATGCGACTGTTTACAGCATGGCTTTGGGATCAAAACAGCATTTCCCTCAGTAGCGCGGAAATGTATGTTGCTTGTTTCAAGGTTTGGCGTGTTTCTGACAGGTCTGCGCATTGGAAGGTAAATGAGCACATGCTGCTGTCTTGTCCTTTAGGAAGGACGCCAGTTTGACTGCTGATGTGATGTAATGTGATTCAGGAGGGGCGCATCTCTGACACAGCAATAACATATGTGTTATATCATCATAAGCATGTTTTCCCAGAGCTTGTTTGTGCAGTAGACATCGTTAGACAGCATCAAGGTGATATTCGGAGAGAGATGCGTAACATCTTTACGACATTGCCGTCTTTTCGAACCAATCTTGAACGAATCCTTTTTTGAATCGAATCCTTAAAAATGGTTGAAATGGTTCACGAACGCTGATTCGCTTACAAGCCTAGCGCATCCCGAGTCAACTGACTCGTTGAATTGAGAATCGATTCGCTATAAGAACCGGCTGAGCTGATGGATCGAAAAGTTACTTCAGTTGCTGCAAATGTATAAATAAAACCTACTAGACGTATGTTGACTTGATTGTGTGACAGTTTTATTGATACACGAAAATTGTAGCATCTTGTTAAAACATGATGGTTGTAAAACCAAGATATCCAAATTAAGTTTTGGTTCTAAATGCTGATAAACAATGTATCTTTATACAAATTAATTGAACATTTGTAAATTTAGAGCATATAATCATCACAGACCACGTGATGACGCACGTGATGACGCAGTTATATCGTACCACTGAATCATTTGTGAACCGTTCTTCGAAAAGAACTATCCGAAAGAATCGAATCCCTGACATGTGTGATTGTAAACGTTTTAAGTGGAGCAGGATGTTGCAGATCTAACACTGACGTGCTAATTGCACCACGCCAGGAAATTTGCATAGGAACATTGAACTTGCTGCCAAATGTTTTTTTGCACCATTTGGCTGTTCAAATTAACTCCGTAATGTCTTTAAATGGACAATTTGTCCACACCTTCTGCCTTGAGTATTTGTGTGTAGCAGTTTTAACCTTTGCGTCGCCAGTCAGGGTGCCAATAGAAGAATAAAAACATGTCCTCCCCCTTAGCACATTCCCACGGTGGCACTTCGGGCCTGGAGTATAAAGCAGTCATTGTTTGAGGAAAGGGGAAAAGGCCTCATAGGTAGCGCGTTAGAGGCGGGTACAGAAGAGAAGACTAGACCCAGAAATGGTTTATTAGATGGGTAGTCGTGCGTGTTGCATGTGGAGGGCTTATGTAAACAAATATGGCTTTCAGACTTTAGATATATTTCCTAATGCATGTTCACTCTGCTTAGATCCTGAAGTTAATTGGTGCTTTAGTTGATTTAATGCAAGTTTAGGAATATAATCTTTTCTAAAGTTTCTAAAACTCTCATTAATCTCTGTTTGATGCTTTATTCATTGTACAGCTTCTTTTTGTTTGTGATGCTTTGCATCTAACCTCTGAGCAGTAAAAATAATTCAACATATAATATTCTATACATGGCATTTTAAGAAATATAGGTTCAGAAGCCATCACTGGGGCCAGTACCTTTTCAAAAGGTACACTTTGGTGTCTATAAGGTTCTAATATGTACACTTTAAGTACTAATATGTAGCTTTAAGGTACCAAAATGGACTCTTTAGGTACCGCCCCAATGAGGGTGAATAAAACCAGTTGAGAGTTTGTTGCAATGTGTAATGATCGCACTGAGTGCATGAGTGCAGTCGGCATTTTACATATTTGGTTTAGGAAAAGTTCACAAAAAATGTGAATGTTTCACTCAGAAATTGATAATAAATTTCACAACAAAAAATGACAACGAAATGACAAGTAACAAGTTAAATTAAAAGTAAAATTTTACAGTAGAAAAATTTATATTAGTATTTTCTTGTAAAATGTACACCAATAATCAGGGTTATCATAGTTAACTTTTATTGAAACTAATATTAAAGCCATATAAACCTATTTTGTTACTTGAAATAAAATAACGTTTAAAAAATAATATATGTTAACTGAAATAAAATATAAAAAACTTTTTATTTCAGCTAGTTGCCAATCTAAACCTATTTAAACTTTGTGTACTAAAATGACTAAAATTGACATAATAAATAATGGTGTGTGTGTGTATATATATATTTTATATATATATATATATATATATATATATAAACACAAGCTGCTAAAAATTACAAAAACACAACAAAATTGCTAAAACAAAAAACTATAATAGTGTTTCAATGATACTGAAATCACATTGCTGAAAAATAAACTTAATAAAATTTCAAACCATAAAAGCCTGTTTTGTTAACTGAAAGAAAATAAATGTTAACTGAAATTAAATCTAAAAATGTTTTATTTCAGCAGATTGCCAAGGCAGTGTTTCTCAATTTTATTTAAACTTTGTGTACTATAGTAACTAAAACTTAAAAATGGTGTATATATATATATATATATATATATAAACTGCTAAAAATGACAAAAACACAACAAAATTGCTAAAACTTTGACTAAAATTAAAATAAAAATATAATAGTATTTATAATAGTATTTCAGTGATACTAAAATCACATTGCTATAAAATTAATTGAAAAATAATTTTAAAATGTAAACCATAAAAGCCTGTTTTGTTACTTAAAATAAATTAAAATATATTTTAACTTTGTGTACTAAACTAACAACAACTGACATAATAATTACAAATTATGACATTGCCATAAATCATTCAAAAAAAATAATTACAAGTGTTTTTAAACCTTTATTATGGAATCCATCAGGGTTTGTGACCATGTGCCAAACAATAGCATCTCTTTCTTGGCAAGCATGCACTCGGAGTACAGTGAGGCTGACAGCGATGGTGAAAGTGGTTGCAGTGCACTGGCTGGTGCAGCTAAACAGTCTGATGCACGTGGCTGGGGCAGGATTGCTTAGTCAGCATGGATGGGATACGGGGTATTCATGCCTGTCTGCAGCATTCATGCATGCAAACACACACAAACTGTGACCAGCTATCACCAAATACACAGATGTTTAACAAACATACACATACTAACACATGCACAGTTCCACACCCAGAAACCATTAAATCTGGACTCAGCAGTATGACGTGACCAAGAGAGAGGAGATAATGTCCACAGTCAGGGTGTGGCCACAAGATGTGATGTGGATCCACATCTGTTTAAATAGTTGAGACACATGGCTGAGGAGAGAATATGATAGTTGTCTTTAGAAATAAATGAGCAAAGAATTATTCACTCGCTTCACATGCACAAAAATGGAAATATATTTTTTGCTTTGTTGACCAATGCAGTATTTTCTGCATTCTATCATGTGTTCTGTGAGTAAATTATAAGGCTTGTCCTTGCAGTGTAAGAGATGCTCAGCTAGGAGGGGGTGTCTGGGTCCCTGGGTGTGTGTTTGGAGAGGGAGGATGACAGGGTGATGTAATTTAAAGCGGAGCCATTAGCGTCTCTGTTTGAGGTCAGCTCAATGGCTTTTAGCTTCACACACACGTTCGCTTAGAACGGCTTAATTTGATGAGTGCTGTCTGTGGTCAGCATCTGTGTAGGTCAGACTCACTCTCATTCTCTCTCGATCGCTGTTGCTCTTTCTCAGAGTTCTTCTGTAATACAATCAGCGCAAGGTTTTGATCTCCAAAATTAGTTTTCCTTGTGTCATACTTGGTTTAGATGTTCTTAGGCTTTAATTGCAACTTGAAAGTCTTTTTATGTGAGATTAAATCATTTGGAGATAAAATGCATATCTTAATGACTTCAGAGTTCTGAGGCAGGACAACTTGCAGATGGAACGGAAAGCTGTCTTTTTTCTATTTAATTGAAAAACGTTCTGTGAATGATGTGGACTTTTGGAAGCCTGCTATGACACTCACAAAAGCCCCAAAATTCCATTCTGGCATTACGTCATGGTATAGGTATTAGCTGTGGTTGCCTCGGTTCCCAAAGGGAAAGAGAGGGAAGTTATGGAAGGGGGAGCAGGGACGGCTTTAATGTCAACAGACGGTCCACGTGATCATAAGAATGTTACGCCTTTGGGGTGTGACATTAAAAACCCATATGAAGCCTCACAACTGAAAGTAAATCACTTTTTAGCACCCCTTACACATAGTCAGGCTTTTATTTACAATATGTGTCTGCCAAGAGACAGTCAGTCAGGCCAAGCAGACTCCACCCAGCACATATGCTCTCATGCTGTACATCTGTGATATTCAGCAAATTAACTTGTTTATTAAGAGCTGTATTTGCTTCCTTAAAGTGAATTTAAGAGATGTTTTTGTAAGATTTGTTATATTTTTTTTTTTTAAGTCTGAAGTACCAAGGCTTCATTTATTTGATCAAAAATAAAGTAAAAAGAGTAATATTTTGAAATGGAATTACAGTACTTTTTTTTTCTTTTTTTTAAATGTGATCTATTCATGGAAATGACCCTTCAGAAATCATTCTAATATGCTGATTTGGTGCTCAAGAAATATTTATTATTATCAATGTTGAAAACATTTGTGTTTGGAAACTGTAATGCTTTTTTAAGTAACAGTGTGTTCTTACTTGAAAGTAATAATTTCTTTAGAGATTCTTAAAAAATCGTATATGTATATGTATATATACACACCATAGTCAACATTTGAAGTGGATCAAAACCTTTTATCAAGTTGTCCTAAAACTAAAACAATACCCGTTCTTGTCTTAGGACAACTTTGATGAACTTTTGTGTGTGTGTATATATATATAATATTCTGATAACTTTGTTATAGCACTTTGAAAACTGTCTTATTTTTTCCCAAATTCCATTGTAATTTTTTTTTTCTAATTTTTTTTTTCTGTTTTAATTTTTCTGTATTCATTTTTTTAATATATATAGACTGTGTTAATGGTTAAATTAAAAAAAAAAAATTAATAAAAAACATGTCTAATTAATTGAAATTATGAAAATTACACAATTTAATTGTAATTTATTAAAAGTTGAACAAACATTACTTTTAACTCTCATTACTTTTTTTTCTCAAATTTAGTTTTACTTTTTCCAAATTCTGTTTTCCATTAATTTTCTTGATTCCATTATATTTTATAATATTTTTATAAATTTATAGTAATAATATAATATTATTTTGATTTCATTATATTTTAATAATCAAAAGCATCTCAAAATTATTTATTTTATAAAGAATTATATATATATATATATATATATATATATATTTTTTTTTCAGAAATACTATATTGTGTATTTACATTCTTCTGCTAAATCTTTTCTTCTTTTTGTTTTGGTAAAAATAATGTTTTAATAATAATTTTTAGTAGTAGTACCATCATTACATCAAGTAATATGTTTCTGTTTCTTCCTCAAGTTAAACAGAACTTTTATTTTGACAGGTTGCTGTGAAGACCTTTAAGTTTCTGTTTGTATATGATATGACGATAGTTTTTCTCAAAAGAAATGATAAAATTCATATTAAGTGACTCTCAGGGCAGTTCCAGAGAGTTGGTTTATGTGTTCATGTACTCTCTATATATTGAGGCGGCAGAGGTTGAAACACCACGAGTGTAACACGTGCTTCAGTGTGTGTGTAGTAAATGAAACCACATGCAGAACATGCAGGATTTATATTTAAATAGTATTTTTGTGGCTTAATATTCACACTAGTCCATATTGCGTTTTGATTTATGTGTACTGACCTACTTTTGATTTATTCATCCAAAATTTGCCAATTTCCGTGACATTCCATTCGTGACGCTGTTTCAGACCAATAAAAAGCAGATGTTTGTTTGTATAACCTGCATGAGCAAATGTGGGTTTTATGACCTAATTCAGTTCAGTTCTAACAGAGTTACTAGGTCCGCCGTGCGCTTTGCTGGTGGTTCGCTTTGCTTTGGAATGGGTTTGAATAATTTCACATATGATTGAATTATTCATATACCTCTTTCGGTAGTATCTGATGAGATGGTGTGGCCAGCCACACAGTTGTTAGTCACAGTTCGGAGATGAATGTATCTTAAGGTTGGATAGAAAAAAGCCAGATCACAGACTGTTATTGACAGATTTGTGCTGCCTCAGACCAGATGGCATCAATGTGAAAATGTGGTCTTATTTTTGTAGCCTTCAGAAAAAGGGTGGGCGTGAAAAGAAGCATTTACATGCCGCCAAGAAGCCTTGATTCGCTGTAGTGAATTCCCTGTGGGCTTGACTGCACTATGTGAGGAAACCGACCCCACCAGCGTGGAGAGAAATGCCAATAATCCAGTCAAGCTGTGTCTGGCCTTCAGTCTCAGTGGCAATGGGGGAGATGTATGAAGAGATATATATATCCTCTGTAGCTTATAGAGTGGCATTACAGGGAAGCATGTACTTCAAGTGTACTACGCTAAGCTTAGTCTGACCTTCAGAGCATGACAGCAGGAATCTAGACTATTTATATAGATTTTGGATGAATAGAGCTGGAAATAGGCCTAATTTAAAATCTGTTCAGTCTAAGCTATGCAGAAACTAAAGAAGTGGTTTAGAAAAAAAATGTAATTGTGTCACACAGTTTTGGCTACCATTGACTTCCATTGTTTAAAGCAAAATCATGCGAGTCATCATGCGAGTCTTGATGTCAACATGTATTACATCACTTTATAGTCTTTCAAATGAATCAAAATGATTTTTATTGTGATTGACAGAATGTCACAGATGGTACAGCTTGGCTTGTTTTGAATGCGGAACATTCATTGAACGAAATGTTTTTCAAGCAAAATCGTGGTCTATTGAAAGTTGCTGATTGACCATTTACTGTGGATTGTGTCATTTATGATTGTTTGAGTTGAAGAGGTTTTCCTTACGCTTTGTGCAGCAGCTGTAATCAGGCTGTCCAAAACCAGATGCACAGGAAGGAAGACTATTGTAACTCCAAGAGGCCATTTTTAGAATTTCTATACGGAGACACAACAAGTGCGTGAGTTCACATACAAATACAGAGACTTTCAACTTTGGGCTGTCTTCCTCTCTTTCAAAAGACTGTCTTTTTTTATTGTTCGCTAGGAGTCGGCGCACGTTTGACAGTTTAGATCTAAACCGTCCGTTTTCTCCAAGGTTACATTAGCCAATAGATTCACCTTAAGCGTACTTACCTCAGTTTTCCTCATGTTACATTTTTGTTACTATCTGTCCCTGCTGAAAAAAGCATCCTAAACCAGCCTAAGCTGGTTTGCCGATCTTAGCCGTCATAGAAAAATACAATCATAGTTATATTAAAAAAGGTCCTGGCTCTTCCTAGCTTTATAATGGCAGTAAATGGATGTTGAGATTTTAACGTGCAATAAAGTGCATCCTCCCCGGCTCCAGGGGGTTAATAAAGACCTTCTGAAGTGAATTGATACATTTGTGTAAGACAAGTGTCTTATACTATGCCTGTGTCATCAGCTGGAACGCCACTTTCTTGTGAACGTATATACGACAGTTAGCGGAAGCTAGAGATTACGGTTTATAAAGTTTTAAATATGGATATTTTTCTTACAAACACATCGATTTGCTTCAGAAGGCCTTTATTAACCCCTGAAGCAGTGTGGAGTTATTTTTGTGATGGATGGATATGCTTTATTGGACTTCAAAATCTCAACAGCCATTCACTGCCATTCTAAAGCTTGGAAGAGCCAGAACATTTTTTAATAGAACACTGATTGTATTCGTCTGAAAGAAGAAAGTCATACACACCTACGATGGCTTGAGGGTGATTTTAATTTTTGGGTGAACTATCCCTTTAAAGGGGTCATCGGATGCCCATTTTCCACAAGTTGATATGATTCTTTAGGGTCTTAATGAAATGTCTCTAATATACTTTGATTAAAAATTCTCAATGGTTTTGTAAAACAACACCCTTTTTACCTTGCCAAAATCAGCTCTGCAAAAATCATCTTATTCTAAGGGGTTGTTCCTTTAAATGCAAATGAGCTCTGCTCACCCCGCCCCTCTCTTCTCTCTGACGGTCTTGTTTACATTAGCCGCATTTAGCTGCATTTAGCCGCATTTAGCCACGTTTAGCCGCTAAACTTCCTAACTACCACGTTATAAGGAAAGGCGATCGCAAAGATTCATAAAAAAACGCTTATACTCACTTCTGCTGTAAGTTAAGTGAACCTGGATCATGAATGATTCGCGCGAACATAGACGGATATATGTAGATCGGGAGGCGCATTCCATTCACAAACAAACGTAATCTACTGCATCTTCAGCGGCTCAGATGTCGGGAGTAAATGACGACCACTATGTTCATTATTACATCCAGCAACACAACACCTCAATCGCTCAATCAGAGATATTCTTGTCTAACTTACATCCCTGCTTCGGCATCAAAACATGGAAAGTTACTGGACTGTGACAGCTGGTCTAAGGTAAGACGCTCATGTCAATCAACTATTGTGGGAGCGGCCTCTGTCGGTGTGACGCCACACTGACAGGCATCTGAGAATGGCCCGATTTGAAAAAGGGGATAGTATTTTTACAGATTAATTAAACACCACTGCATGGATTTGTATCATTATAAGGTAGATTTGTACATACACTGTCAACACACATTAATGTTCAAACAACATGAAAAAGTGAACTTAGCATCCGATCACCCCTTTAATATTTTTGCGGAAACTGTGTTAAAATTTTAACACGTTTAGAAGAACATGAACTATAAATCTTTTGCAACATTATAAATGTCTCTATTAGGGATGCACGATATTGGATTTTTTCCGATATTTTTCTAATTTCAACTAATTTTGGCCGATAGCAGATACCGACTATGCCGAAATTGGAAGCAAATTATTTTTAATTTTGGTTAGTTTTTAACAAGAACTTTATTTGTTAGAGTTAAATAAACAATAATGAAGTTCTTTTATATTGACAGTACATTGCAGCTTTGAAAATAACTATATATATCAATTGCTGCATTTTTTACATTTTTGTTGTTGTTTCAGAAAAATGCTATGGTAACCTTAACATTTTATTTTAAGATTAATGTTTGTAGATGGTTTAAAGCAAAAGAGTTGTAAAAATTCTGAAAATCTTTTAGAGCTTATAATTTGTTTAAAAAATGTAACTTATTAAACAAAAAAAATATTTAATTTACAGGTGTCATGTTTGTGATTGTTTTTGTGGTTTTTTTTTCCACGTAAGCTTTAGCTTCTGACCTCTAAATCAAAACATACTCATGATTTTATGACATCAACTATGGCTTTATTTAATCGGAAACACAGTCTAAATGTGTATTTTACTTTCATTTTATTAGAAGTAGATCAACAGCGCCCCTATGGAATTAAAAGCCTTTACTGAACGGGCATTAGGACCCAGGGGAGGCTGCTGGTGCTGCATGTGCTATTACTGTTCACTCTATCACACAGCCAATGCCTCATTCTGTATGTTTATTCTCAGATTAAATGCAGCGATTCAAAATAGTGAATCTAATCATAATTCAGGCAAAACTTTGCTTCAAGAATGAGCCACATTGCTGACATGATCTAATCACTAGCACACCCTGAGCACTTGTGAGTTATTCCTCTTGTCGGAAAGACATATCAGCATAATTTTTCATATCGGGTCGACGCCGATATTTACATTTAAAGCCATTATCGGGCGATTCCGATATCTGTCCAATAATATCACACATCCCTACTCTCTATAAATGTCACTGTTGATCAGTTTCATGCATCCTTTCTGAAGAAAAGTATTAATTTCTTTCAAATTAATATTATTACCTGATCAAAAAGGTAAACTTCAGTCTGTGTGAATCAATATCACACAGACAGGTTTGCAACTCAGAACAGTTTGATTTAATCAGCGTCAGTAGTTTGCACCAGACAGACACGATTACTGTGAGAATGATTCCTGATGTCTTTCATTTGAGCTCACCTAGTGAACTGATGGCAGTTTTGCAGTATCATCCCAAAGAGCTTACACAGCTCCGTTTGACTGACACAGCTGCTGGATCTTGCTGAGTTCACAGGTGACTCTGATCTCTCTGGTATACTGGTATAACGTTGCAAAGAGAAAGCTGCTCTGTTGTGTAGATGACTGCTGGTTACAGCTCTATTCAGCGCTGCAAAAATCAATGCTCTCTCACTGCCTGCTTTTTCTCTCAGTATGTATCATGTGTCTGAGGTAGCGGGACACTGGCATTGATTTGGGTGGTGGCTGTTGGGATGAGATCATGCGTCATATGCCTCTCTAAACAATCTTAAAAGCATTTGTAATTCTACTTATGATTTATGGCTTGCGGTTTAGGGGTGTGGCAGAGTTGTAGATGCAGATGTCGAAACACTCGTCTGCTCTATGTCTTTGGTAATGTAATGGGAGTTTTCTGCACTCTCCAAACGCTCTAATTTTTTTCCAAATTTTACATTCCAGCATTATGAGATGAGAGGAAATCCTACAGACGCATTCTTTTGTATTATTTAACCTGTCTGTGTCTGAAACTCTCTGATATTTTCATTATGTCTCGTATCAAACCCATATTTATGCCAACAGAATTGTATTCTATAGTAAATTTGTCTTGTATTTTAGCATCTAGTAACTAAACAGTGTTGCAATTTTCCTGTGTGTAATGCTGATGTTAGCTGATACATTGAATATTTTAATTAGTTTATGCTCATTTATACTTTTAAATTAAATTTCATTTTAATGCTTGCTCAAAGTTGATCTGTAATATTATTAATAATCAGATAACTTTGTTTAATGTAATCTGAAGATAAATATCCATTTTCCATGCTGTATCTAACAGTTTTTTTAAGTTCACTTGCAGCATTTAAAATAACATATTTTAATTGATTTTGAATAAATATTACAGAAATTTAATATCAGCTGGCCATAGCATTGATTTATTGGTATCACCCAGAATTTTGATACTGATGCAGTATTGTGGCACTCAACTTTAGCATTAATTTAAAGCAATAAGCCCCAAGAAGCCGTGGTTTACAGTGAATTTATAACAGCTAAGAGGTGTTGAAGCAGAGTGCCTAAGCTGTTATAAATTCACTGTAAACCATGGCTTCACAGGGCTTATTGCTTTTATAAAACGGTTATTGAATATACGTAGTAAGGTTTTACATAACAAAACAGCAAACAAAGTGTAATGATGTTAATAAAAAACATTCTTCCACCAAATAATGTAGTTCCTCAGAAGCAGTTGTGGTTGTAACATAGTGGTTGCAGAGCAACACACATAAATAAACAAAGGTGTGTGTTTGTAGAGTAATTTACAACAGCTTTGAATGCAGCTCAACCAATCAGAATCAAGGATTGCAACTATCCGTTTTATAAATTCACTGTAAACCATGGCTTCACAGGGCTTATTGCTTTTATACAGTGGTTATTCCATATACGTAGTAAGGTTTCACCAAATAAAACTGAGCACATAAAGTGTAATGATATTAATAAAAACATCATTCTTCCACCAAACAATGTAGTACCTCAGAAACAGTTGTGGTTGCAAGTGTAATGTAATTTGTAATGTAAAATGTAATTAGTTGTGTAATTTACAACAGCTTTGAAAGCAGCTCAACCAATCAGAATCAAGGACTGGAACTATCCGTTTTATAAAAAATTGTTTTACACTTACAACAAATGCAATAATGTCATGTCAATGAGATAAAATTAAAATTAAAAATATGCTTTTTAGTGTTTAAAGGCATAGTTTACCCAAAAATAATTACCCAATGATTTACTCACCCTCAAGCCATCCTAGATGTATAGGACTTTCTTCTTTCAGACGAATACAATTGGAGTTAAATAAAAAAATGCCCTGGCTCTTCTAAGCTTTATAATGGCAATGAATGGGTGTTGAGATTTTAAAGCAAAAAGTGAGTGCATCTATTCATCATAAAAATTACTCCACATGGCTCCAGGGGGTTAATAAAGGCCTTCTGAAGTGAATTGATGTGTTTGTGTAAGAAAAATATCTGTATTTAATACTTTATATTATAATCTTTAGCTTCTGCTAACTGACGTACGTGTGTTCACAAGATTCCAGCGGTATTCGTCTGAAAGAGGAAAAGTCATATACACCTAGGATGGATTGAGGGTGAGTAAATCATAGGGTAATTTTAATTTTTAGGTGAACTATCCCTTTAAATGAGTGTAGCAGCCTTGTTTTTAACAGGGATTGTTTGGCATGTTGGCCGATTGTAACCTGGTTGGTTGAAATCTGAAATGGTGTCCCTTATTTTCCTATGATGAAAGTGAGAGTGTCCCTAATTTTTCTCTACCAAAGTTGACAACCCTAACCGAGAGGGAGACTAATAAGATTGTGGCAGTCGCAGCTGTTGCGCAGCTTCTCTAACCCTCTGTGTGTGGGATGTGTGGGATGTGTGTTTGTGTATGAATGTGTGTGTTTATTAGTGTGTTTGTGTATGAGTGTGTGTTTGTGAGTGAATAGGGCCAGCTGGAGACAGTGAGTGTGAGCGAGAGGACGGCTGGCTGTGTTTGGTTCTTGGCATTTATAGTGCAATGTCTCTGAATGGACCTTCACATACACATGAACTGGAGCAGTCCTGCCCTGTCAATGGCCCCTCTTTGAGACGGCTTGCCTCGGTAGCTGTTGGCGGCTTGTTTAGCTGGAGTACATAACTGAGCTCAGTGAGTTTAGCTTAGGCCTAAAAAAAAATCAGCTGTAGACTGTAATCACTCAGAATTCATTGGAAAGTTCTAGTGAGTAGTACAGTTTAATAAAACTGGTTAACAACACTTGTAGATATGCATAAATTTGATGTTTTCCCCTTTTGCTGATCTGGTTTAAATTACTAGGGAATTCTCAACTTGACATCGTGATGAATTCGCTGTTCTCTATCTCTGCATTTAGTTATTGTTTTTGGAAAACATTCAAACCCAAAAGTTACAGAGTAAGCGGCCATTTGTCTCAGGCATGGTGAGATTTGATTTAAACTGTGAAAAAAATCAAATAATTCAAAATGGAGCAGTTGCAGTGCATTATCCAGAGATGTAATATTTTACAGATGGGACTGGCTCGTGCTTTCGCTCTGTGTGAATCGTTAATAAAATCATTGTGAATCGTTGAGTCACTGAAACGTTCATAAAATTGTTAACCAGATTAAAGGCACTTGTAGTTTTAACTAAAATTTAAACCCCAGTATCTCTCATAATGATCTGTTAAATATTTGATTAATATAAACATAAACTCAAAATAGAGCCACTGAAAAGTTTTTCTCAAGATGACGTGGAGTTTAATGAGCTTGTGATTAGGGCTGGGCAGTATATCGATGTATTTGTAAATGATATAGTATGAGGCAATACCATTTATATCAATACACAGTGATTTTTTTTTTTTTTCCAAGTATTTCGATTTTAATGTTACATTTTTTTTTTAATGTGATGTGATTTTTTTTTTTTGGACGTAATACACTACCAGTCAAAAGTTTTTGGATAGTAAGATTTTTAATGTTTTTTTTAAGTCTCTTCTGCTCACCAAGCCTTCATTTATTTGTATATTTGTATTTTTAAGTACAGTAATAATTAAAAGTAAAGTTTTTTTTAATTAATTTTTAAATTTAATTTAATTTTTATTTGAATAAAATTTAGTTTTATTTAATTTAAGTTTTCTATTTGAATATATTTTAAAATATAATTTGTTCCTGTGATTTAAAAGCTGAATTTTTAGCATCATTACTCCAGTCTTCAGAGTCTCATGATCCTTTAGAAATCATTCTAACATTCTGATTTGCTGCTCAAAAAAACATTATTATTATGTTGAAAACAGCGGAGTAGATTTTTTTCAGGTTTCTTTGATGAATAGAAAGTTCAGAAGAACAGTATTTATCTGAAATGGAAATCTTTTGTAACATTATAAATGTTTTGATCATCACTTTTGATCAATTTAAAGCATCCTTGCTTTTCCAAAAACAAATATAAATTATACTGGCTCTAAGCTTTTGAATGGTATTTGTTGTGTTATAAAAGCTTTTTATAAAAAAAATATCTTTGTATCTTTTTATTCATTAAGGAATCCTAAAAAAAATTACTCAATTGTTTTAAATATTGATGATGATAATAATAATTAAAATGTTTCTTGAACAGCAAATCAGCATATTAGAATGATTTCTGAAGGATCATGTAACACTGAAAACTGGAGTAATGATGCAGTATATTTAGCTTTGATTACAAGAATAAATTTTATTTTAAAATATATTCAAAAAGAAAGCAGTTATTTAAATTTAAATATTAAATATTTCACAATATTACTGCTTTTCTGTATTTATTTTCTGTATTTATATTTGTTTTCATAGCCTTTAATATGAACATTGTTTTATTGGACAACATTGGGCAGGATGTGAAATAAAAGTAAAATAAAATAAAAAAAATAAAATTCTGTTTTTGTTGTTTTTGTTTTTCCCTCACTCTTGCCAAATTCCCTTTGGCCTACTTCAGTCCTGACTTTCGCATTAAGAAAGAAAATAATGGTGCAATGAAGCAATGAAAATTGTCCAAACAATTTCTTTCTTTCTTTTTCTTTTTCTTTTTTTTGGAAGATCATTCTACATTATTTTTTTTTCTTTCTTTTTTATCGTCTTTTGTCTGGGGAATTGAGGCATGTGACCTTAAAGGAAATAAAAGTTCCTCAGTGAGGAGTAGGAAAAAAGGAAAAGGAGGAATGCAATTTGAGAATGGCAGAAAAAAAAAAAAATCCCAATCACATAACTTCCTTTTTTGGTTATTTAATAATTATTAATAAAATACAAAATAAAAAAAAAAAAAAGGAAATTGACATTTTCAAAGTATATCTGACCCCTGATTCTCTCTCTTCACTTTGACTCATATATATCAGTGTTGCATATTTTATAGACAATAGATTCCAGACCTAAATCCACTTTTGTCTGTGGATGTCAGTGGTCCATATGTCTCTTAGCTCTATTATTTCTGTGTACCGAGCTTCTTGGAATTCCTCTGAATTTGTAATTCCACAGAGGAGGTGTGACCTCTGACTCCCCCTGCTTCCTGTCAGAATTTTGTATAACATTCCAGAACGGAGCTTGAACACCCGCTCGTTCACTCCCTTTCTCATGCGGACGAGAGGAGGGGTGAAAACAGGATACCCTACTTTTTTTTTCACGCCATCTCTCCATCCTCTCTCTGATTTCTGTTTATTTCCGCTGCTTGAATCGACGCATATGTAACAGCACTAGCATGTGCGATTGCCTCATTCAAAGAGTCCTTTTGTGTTCATTGTTTTCAGAAACTTTAGATGTGAGCTGGATTTGAACTTTTGCAAAAAACCTGCCGAGCAAATCATTCAGAATTTCACCCAATAATAATAATATATCTAAACGGCCAACAACTTGACAATATATCATTTTATTCATTGTGTAGATATTGTGTTAAAACAGCTCATTATGCCAGCCAATTCTGAGTAAAAGAATTGATTTATATATATATATGTGTGCGTTTTCTTGTTGACAATAATTTGTGGCACATCTATTCAGGTCAGGCCAGTCTGCAGATAAATTCCTTGTCATGCTTATGTGTAAATAAGTCTTTAAAACAGCAGGAAAATCAAAGGAATTGGTCCGTTTCGCACTCTGGCCATAATGCAAGTAATTTTCCACCATTTATGCCCATTTTCTGCTTTCCAATTCCCACACGTGTTTGGATTCTCTGTTGTGACTTAAAGAGCCTCATTGAAAAGCAATGTAATACACACACACACATAAACACAATCACAGCCCTAATCAAGTAGCTCTCAATCAGCCGCCAGGGAGACGGTCGCCATTGACGTCGAGTAATTACCCTCGCGCAACTTTAATGTGTTATAATGAAGTCCCCGTACAGTGAGCCGTGTTGCCATGTAAACAAACTTAAGTTCCTTTAACCCGCAAATCCATTCGCGGAAAAGTATAAAAAGACGGTCAAGTGTGTGTTTCTGAATAACACTTCACTTATAGGCATTTATCATTATAGACAATCATTTTACTCCTTCAGTATTGATTTTGACGTTCCATTGTCCCATTTTAAAATCAATCTCGGTAGCTGGAGCGTGTGTACTCGGTGAGTGGTTGAAATGAAGTGCGAGCCGCAGGTAGCCAGTCACTCAACCCGTAATTACTCGCTGAAGAGCGCCGCGCTCATTCTGTTCACTCCGGCGCTCAGTATGGGGTAAAGGCGGGAAAAAAGGATGAACGCTCAGAAAAACGCGGCGTCCCGCCGAGCGAGGAACCCGGGCGCTCGTTTAGCGTTCAGGGTGCTCAGCATCCGAGTGTTTTAGCGAAGCTATTAGGCTCGGCTAATGAGGACGACGGGAATGGACAAATACAACCTCTAATTCGATTCAAATGTCAGTGTGGAGGGGAGCAGCTGTTGCTGTAGTGGTCTAAAGCTCTTAAAGGATTTGATGATTTTATGACCAAATAATGTAAAATGTTAGACATAAGCGATGTTATAAAAAAAGTATGGCCAAATGAATGGTCTTTCAGACAAATTCGTTGAACATTAATTGAGGCTTTTAAGTCTCGTTCCCACTGAAAATAATTCCTGGTGATAAAATCACCATTGATGGTGCCACTTAGGCCTGTTCTCCATCTGTGACCATGAAACTGAGCCCTAGAGTGCTTTCGATGCCATTTAAATGGTTTTTGAGAGGTTTTTTGAAGTTCAGTAGGCATTACAAAAATTTATGGTGGGTATAGTTTCTTTAGGGCAGAAAAAAACAGTTCTCAGATTTGTCCTGTTACAAATGACCGAACATAAAACCGAGGAACATCCACGTGTCTGCAAAAAAAACATACACATTGAGAACATGTTATATTTATAATTTGTGTGAAACATCAGATTATATGCTGATAGTCTACATGTGCAGCCACATTTACTGTAGTCTCAGCGTCTGATGTCACACCCATGGGCCGGTGACTGAACGTCTGATGCATACAACACATAAAATTGGAAACGTTTGAGGAGTTTCAAAGTCGTCATTGGATTGGTTGAATTATACAGGATTTCTGGGATACATGTCACGTACTTTAGCGCTCCGCCTGGAAACAAAGATGCCGTGACGCCAAACAAAGTCAAGTTTTTACTGAAAACAGAAATGCAATGAATGTTTTTTTTTTTTTTTTGCTTTTTCAGCTCACTTGGCATAAAAGTCTCTCTGCACTGATTTGCCAAAGATACAGGTCTATGTCGATTAAAAATAATGGCCAGTGTGGTGGACATACATAAACCTACCAACATCGGTCATCATTACTTATTGTGAGGGGAAAAAATTACATTTTAGTCACATAACATTGGTTAATGTGACACCGTCATTTCGCAGTAGGTTTTTTTATCTACATTTAGAAAATATCACAAAAGTTGTGTGCAAACCTGTAATGGAAAGGCCCCTAATGAGCGCTTATCAGGGTCAAGCAAATGCTTGATTTTCAAAAAATATGTGAAAATATGTGAAATAAGTAATGTTTGCGACATAGACTTTTTAAAATACATCCAAGAGTTTTACCCAATTATTGTGGTGACATTTCCACGTGTGACAATAGCTGCCTTACCCTTTAAATTGCACAAATTGAAAATACGCCAAATGCAAACACGTCAATGTCGCAAAAACTCCCATATATCACAAAAAAGTGTTTACGCTTGTATTAGATGGTTTTTTTAGGCCATTTGAAATAGGATATTTTGCAAAACTGCACTGGAAACAGGTTTATTTTTTCGCTTTTTTTAAACTCCGTGTATGTAAAAGTCTCTCTGTGCTGCTTTGCTAAAGATGCATAATCCTACCAACATCGGTCGTCATAACTTATCACAAGAGGAAAAAATTACATTGTAGTTGCGTAACAACAGTTAATGTTAAAGCCATTTTTTTTAATCAACATTTATAAAATATCACAAAAGTTTTGTGCAAATATGTAATGGAAATGCACCTAATGAGCACGTATCAGGATCAAGCAAACGCATGATTTTTAAAAAGTATGTGTCATATGTAAAGTCTGTGGCATAGACTCTTTAAAATACAAGCAAGAGTTTTACACAATGGTCTGTTATTGTGGTGACTTTTCCATGGCCCTAAACATGGTGTGGCACAAAACGAAACATGATTGGTTGCTTTACATGTCAGACATTCTTAGCGGCCAGGATTCCCAGGTGCCGTCAGACTACGCCAGACTACATTTACCGTGGTTTGGCGAATTTCAAGCGAAATCCAGTTATTTCAATAGGAATCCTCACAGGAATTTCGTGAAGGATATAGCAACAGGTTAAAATTTGTAACGTGGATTTACCAAAAGAAGTTTGATTGCTGCACTATTGACAATAAACATTAAATATTTTTTGCCAAAAAAATTTTGCCGAAATATTGCGAATGACACCTTAATACAGCCACAACATAATCCAGTGTTTCTCAACAGAGAACCCAACAGTGAAAAGAACATTGCTTGTATAAAGGCAAAAGCGATAGTTCACCCAAAAATAAAAATTCTGTCATTAATTACTCATCCTTATGACGTTCATCTTTGGAACACAAAAAGCAATGCAACTAACACGTTCCAGGCCCACAAAGGAAGTAAAGACAAATAGTCCATGTGACATCAGTGGTTCATCCATAATGTTATAAAGCAACGAGAATACTTTTTGTGCACAAAGAAAACAAAAATAACAACTTTATTCTACAATTTCTTCTCTCCTGTATCAGTTGATGCACATTCGCAAGAGCACCACGACGTGTAGTTGTGTTGCTGTCTATGCAGAGTCAAAAAGCTCTCGGATTTATGTAATCAAAAATATCTTAATTTGTGTTCTGAAGATGAATGAAGTTCTTACGGGTTTGTAATGACATGAGGGTGAGTAATTAATGACAGAATTTTCATTTTTGGGTGAACTATCCCTTTAAATTGATTAGTATTACAATAAGCTCTATAAGCAAAATTATTAAAATGACTGTAGGTTTGTCTTTGTAGTTTGCATGTTTGTTTTCTCAATGTTCTTTCTTTCTTTCTCATTACAGATGCAATGGCCACTCCATCTCCAGCCAAGAGTATGGGCGACCCAGGCATCACGCCACTTTCCCCCACACACATACTGGTGAGCTCTGCTTTTTACTGCCAGCATGACGTCACCCATTACACGAAGGAAATGTCCAGTGTGCAAATGTGGTTTTAATGGAACATCTTATTTACACTGAGCTGCAATTACATGCAACAATTTAATGCTTGACATATTCTTGAGAGCATCTCTCTCCCTCTTTCCATATTCCTCATTTTCCCTCCACTTCTGCTTTTCCCTCTTTTCTTTCTACAGAAGGACTCTGAAGAGAATGAGCCTACAAGACACCCCTATGTGGTGGTGGTGGCCATCGACTTTGGCACCACCTCCAGTGGCTACGCATACGCCTTCACTAAAGAGCCAGAGTGCATTCACACTATGAGGTGAGACAAAAGGCGCAGAGAGAGTGAGCAGGGGGAGTGTACATGTGAAAGAAGAGAGAAAATGAGATATAAACAAGCCCACAAAGAAACATTAAAAATAAAATAGAAATTCTAATCATTTTGTTTAAGTAATTGTTTCTCTCTTTTTTTTTTGTTTGTTGAAGTAAATAAAATAATTGTGATAATTAAATAATTTTAGAAGTAATTTAATTTTTTTCCTTGCTGAAGTAACAGATTACATTTTGTAGTTACTCTGTGTAGTTTATCTCTTCTGCAGACATTAATATGATTGTCAGTCCATTAGATGAACATGTCTCTATTTCAGTCAAACTCACAGGCGTCTTTCTTTCTGGGCACTTAGTTGCCCCATTAAAAATGATTAGATATATACAGTCCCACTGCGTATATATACTGGTCCGAGCGGTCTAATGTTAGCGTGTATTTTATATGATGGTAAACCCACAGCTGCTCTGTAACCCTGACCTGACCTACTTGGTCATGTGACCTTTGACTCTAAGGTCAACTCTCCAGAGTACCTGCTGGGCAGATTCAGCCACGTGTTTCCCGCCCAAACGGGCATGTGGGCTTAATTTTAGGCATTAGACTCATTATGAAAGTTAGAAATAGCATTCTATGTTAAACAGCACAAGTGTATCTATAGACAGTGTCTTTACTATAAATATTCACATATTTGATATCTGGTTACACTGAGCTAAATCTAATTCGAATTGTGGTTGGTCTTCTGCTAGAGATTTACACACACAACACAAAAAGCCCAAGGACTTTGAAATTATTTGGGCAGGACTGATAGTCTAGTCCCTTAATCTTTACATAAACACAGCTTTCCTTTTAAAAACTCACAAAACTCTTACCGAATCTGTTTAGAGTCAAGAAGACAGCTGCTTTGAGTTGGTTAATAAGAGATGAAAGGATCGACTCCCAGTCTGTTCTGATTCCACAGAATCCCTGAGTCATTTTTTTTTACTTTGTTTATAGAGACCAAAATGATTAACTCTGATAAGATGAAACCTTATGGACTATTACAGCTAGCATACTTTTTTTATACAGCTTACTAATTACAGCTAGCTTGTAATTGTCAATTGACTTGTTTTTTGTAATGCAATGCTGGTTGTACAGTGCCCTCGAAATGTGTTTAGACATGTAATATGTATAAATTTTAGTGCATAACATAACAAAATATCAAAAATATCTCAGAAGTAACTTTTTAAAGAGCTAAATTGCCATTTTTTAAATAATAGTCAAATTTGAGTGGATCTATGAAATCATTTCAATATTAAACGGTGTATGAAATAAGTTTTCTTTTATGATAATGAAATGTATATGTCATCTGAAAGCTGAAATAAGTAAGCTTTCCGTTGATATATAGGATATGTAGGATAGGACAATATTTGGCAGAGATACAACTATTTGAAAATCTGGTGCAAAAAAATCTAAACATTGAGAAAATCGCCTTTAAAGTTGTCCAAATGAAGTTCTTAGCAAAGCATATTACTAATCAAAAAAAAAGTTTTGATATATTTATGGTAGGAAATTTACAAAATATCTTCATGGAACATGATCTTTACTTAATATCCTAATGATTTTTGGCATAAAAGAAAAATCTATAATTTTGACCCATACAATTTTTGGCTATTGCTACAAATATACCCGTGTGACTTACGACTAGTTTTGTGGTCCATGGTTACATATGTGATTCTCTGTTTGTCAGTTCAGATAGTCTGTCAGGCTGCTTGTCCTGTTTTACGCTGAGGTGCTTCGTCCTGGAAGTAAAAGCCCATGAATATTTTATATGCCTCTGTCTCTGTACGATGCTTGTGCTGGTTTTATGACTGCCTCGATATGGATAATGAGGATGATGATGCTCGGTTGAGTTGAGTGATATTTTAGGTCATCTTAGGTCAGTTCTTTCCTAATTAGGAGGAAAGGTGAAAAGCTACAGCAGCTCCAAGTTCTATTATTTTAAAATCCCATTAGATCTTTGTAAAACTCGCTCTCTCATTGGTTGATTTCCCTTTGTTGCTAGGCGCTGGGAGGGTGGGGACCCAGGTGTGTCCAATCAGAAGACGCCCACCACCATTCTACTGACCCCAGACAGGAAGTTCCACAGTTTTGGTTATGCAGCCCGAGACTTTTACCACGACCTGGATCCCACCGAGTCTAAGCAATGGCTCTACCTGGAGAAGTTTAAGATGAAACTACACACCACTGCAGTAAGGACACACACTCATACAGTATTGATTTTTTTGTTAGATTTGGACCTGAGGGGACTGAGAATCCAAGCACACATACGCATTGAGGAAATTATTGATCATAAGTGTGAGGACATGTTTTTTCTGAAAATAAGCTTCATGTCTTATACTGCAGGGATGTTTTCAAATATTACTGGCTACTTGTATAGCAAGTAATGATTAGAAATGAAACTTTTTTCTAATTTATGACAGTCTCTAAACTATATTTTACTTATTGTGAATGAGGTGATAAGTCTATCAAGTATATAAATGCATTTCAAATGACATGTCTTGTATTTTCTTGTTTATGAGATGGCATTATTGTCATTTTATCTTCTTCAGAATCTGTCCATCGATACAGATTTAAATGCGGCCAATGGGAAAAAGGTGAAAGCTCTGGATATTTTTGCTTATGCTCTGGCCTTCTTTAAGGAGCAGGCTCTTAAGGTATGTTTTAGTACTATTATCATCTAGAATGTTCTGTTAAAATCAGTCTATTTACATTATTTTAGCATGTACTCTATCATTTAAAAGTTTGGTTTTAAAATTTGAAAGGTTACATTGTAAATATTAAATGTTAAAATAACTCTTTTCTGTTTTAATTGGCAAAGCTAAATTTTCAGCATCATTTCTCCAGTCTTCAGTGTCACATGATTCTTCAAAAATCATTCTAATATGCTGATTTGGTGCTCAAGAAACATTTCTAATTATTATCAATGTTAAAAACAGGTATGCTGCTTTTTGTGGAAACTGATGCATTTTATTTCAGGATTGTTTGAAGAGTAGAAAGTTCAAAAGAACAGCATTTATTTGAAATACAATCTTTTGTAACATTAATGTCTTGACTATCAGTTGATTCATTTAATGTGTCCTTGCTATATAAAAGTGTTCAAAAATGGATTGTTGTCATTGGATACAGGAGCTGAGTGACCAAGCAGGAGCAGATTTTGATAATGCTGACGTCAGATGGGTCATCACAGTACCGGCCATCTGGAAAATGCCGGCGAAGCAGTTTATGAGAGAGGCAGCATATAAGGTATAACATTTCTTTCTCGCAGCCACATATGCACAAAAATGCATGTCTCGCTTTGATTAATGCCCTGTGTTGTGTTTTGAAATTGAAGAGAGGTCTGTGCATAATGTGCTAAATGTGCTTTCAATTAATGTAATTACTCAAGAATTTTCATACTAGTTTGAAGTATAGGCTGTACAAATCCCTAGTGGATGTTTGTAGGTACTGCAGCACTAAATTACTGCATGCTGTGAACTTCCTCTAGCTTTAGTGAGAGAGAGAAGAAGGTTATAGAGCACTGTTTTCCTGCCATGCCCATTTAAAATAGAACAGAAATGAGATATACAGAAATTCAGGATGTAAATGGTTAGAGAGGAAAAGCAAAGGGATTAAAGGAAAAGGAAAAAGGAAAGACAGTGATCTCATCTCTTAGATGTAGCCACTGTTTGTCTGTTTTCATTGTCTCTCATTGGACCACCTCAGAGACCCCGTACATGTGAAACTGTATCGCTGACTCTTTTACTCTGTCAGGGTTGGCGTCATTGTGATTTGTGAGCATGTGTGTGTGGATCTGTGGATGATTAAGCAGTGTGTGTGTGTAGGGTATGTATTCGAGCTGTATTAATAATAGATTAAAGTATCTTATTTACATCCATTGTAGGTGACCGGATTGCAGGTAGCTAGACAGATCGCAATTTATACCTAATATTCAAATATAAGATAATGTTTATCGCGTGTAACTAAACTTAGTTTCTAATATTGAAATTCAAAGCCTTGTTTTAGTGCATCCATTGGTTAACAAGTAATGCTTTAATGCATAAGGACAAATTAGTGTTTGGTCCAAAGAACTGGTTCAAAGTCCATGTAGGATGTCCATGTAAGAGTTGGAAACATCTTTTTCCACAAATTTTGTATGTATGCAAATTGTATAATATCCAAGGTACACATTTCTAGTAACTGTGCAGTTATTTCTCATATTGTATGTTCAGAAAGTTTTGGAATATTTGTCCTCTCCCCAGATTTGTCACTACCGAAACACAGTAATAATAATTTATTAAGAAGGGTTATCTTAATAATTTGCTTACATCTATGTTGTAAATATATTTTTTTGCTATTTTAATATTAACTTATCAGAGGTAAATGAATAACAATGACATTTTTAACAATATTTCAACTGTAATTTATGAGATTTGTTGTATTTTGAATCCAATGTTTATTTGTAAAAGGCAAAAAGTTGATCATACTGATTTCAAAGTTAAGGATTCATTAGTTTAAGTATACACTGAACCAAAAAATATCATAACATCTTAGTTGATAATTTAGTATACTTTATTTTGGCAAAATATTCCATGTTTCGGTAGTGACAGCACATTTTCAGTAGTGACAGTGCTTTGGTAGCAACCACATCACATTACAGAATTTTATCCCACATACGAAAACATACTAAAATGCAAAAAATGTGCAAAACTGTACTAAAATTTAGTTTATTTTCCCCAGATATGAGGATTATGTGTTTCCTTTTTTCCTGAAAAAACAAAGCTGTCACTCCTGAAACTCCATCAAATGTTTTGTTAGTGACCATTTTAAATAGTTTTGAGCATAGCTCAAAGATGCTAATCAGCACATGGTTAGCTAGTGCAGTTCTGAACAGTCGTACACATATAAAAACTAAATGTTATGGAATAACTCCCCAAAAAGTGTGTTTAATTGCAGAAAATTTGAAGTTACACACAGATTTTTCATACTTTTGAACACATTTACCTCAAAATGATGGGACCTATCTAGTCACATCTTGTAACTGTGGGAGAGAGGGACAAAGGAGTATTTCCTGATCATAAATTTAGGGGTTTAGTTACAATCAGTCTCAGCCAATGGACTAAAACACTGTTTCGGTAGTGACATGAAAATTGCGGGACACATATTTTAACAAAGTTTCCTAATTGACAAAAAAAATATATAACCGCTATTTTTTGAACTTCACTTTTTAAAAAAAAATCAAAAAGGTACTTTTAAAAACAACAATGGAGTTTTTTTTTTTTTTTTTATTTAAATATTATTTTCATAAGTTGAAATTTAGGGGTTAAGGTTTGAGACAGCCACCTCCTAATTGAAAATACCCAATAAATGATGATTTTAAATACATTAGGCTTACTAATATTTTAAAGATTATTGTGGGTTTCAATAGATAATAGAAAGATCTTAGTAAACATCTAAGATTTGAATACTTAAATGCTTTTTAAATGTGGTTTTTGGTTGTGGGACAGCAGTTTGCACCAATTCTGTAGAATGGCCCATATATGTTTTGCTTCTCATTTGCACATGTATTTAGTGCTGAACATTTGTGATTGGATGCCTGAGGTGGATGAAGGCAATAGACATCAAGCCAAAAGTGAAAAAATTAACCAGAAAGACTATTAAGCTATTTATTATTACTGCTTATTCCATGCAATTTATTATTTAAACAAACTGAAAAGACATTAGTTACTATAAATAATGTGCCTTAAAATTATAATTACAGTACAGTAGTAAAAAGAGGGGTGAATTTTCTCTCTCTCAAGAGAGAGACAGAAAAGGAGGAAGAGCAGGGTGTGGCCTCAGCTTCTTTCATCTCAATCCAAAGCAAAGACAAAATGAGGTGGGGAAGCCACGAGCGATTGAGCTACATCGATATACGGCAAGAAATCAGAGAGAACAGCAGGAGAAAGAGCGGAGAAGAAGGGGGAGTTTGCAACACCTGATATCTGCAGTGGGAATTCCTGCAAAGCTTGCCTCAGGAGCGTGTTTGTGTGTGTCTGAGTGTGTGTGTATGTGCAGTGACTCAGCTCTCCGTCTGCACAAAGAAAGGACACTGCATTCCCTCACCTCTGTCTTTCGCTCTGTATTTTGCTCACACTGTCGCCCCATAACTCACCGAATCCTGCAGCGCATTCAGAGCAAACAGTGTCACTCAGCACAGCGTGTGTGTGGTGTTTCCTTATGTTTTTACACACCCTCATATTTCAAGTGAGGTAATATGATCTTGATATATCTGACCAGCCATCATTTAAATATGCCTTTACCCCGTAAATGAGTCATGACAGTTAATATTCATTGTGCTGCAGTAAATGGTTTAGATTCATGTGTAGCTGACTTCAAGCAATGTCCTGTAGTACGACATGCTAAACTTCAAACGATATTTGTCAATACAATTTGATTTAATTATTTATTTACACACTCTAAATAAATAAAAAAAAAAACCCTAAAAAGTAAAACACAGTCACATCAGTCAAAAGATTTTTAATGTTTTTTAAAGAATTTTCTTCTTCTCGCCAAGCCTGTATTTATTTGATTCAAAGTACAGCCAAACAGTACAATTTTAAAATATTTTTAGTATGTAAAATAAAATGTTTTCTATTTGAATATATTTTAAAATGTAATTTATTCCTGTGATTAAAGCTAAATTTTCAGCATCATTACTCCAGTCTGCAGTCTTCAGAAATCATTCTAATATGCATTAATAATAAATAACAATAATAATAGTTGTTGTTGTTGTTGTTATTATTATTATTATTATTATTATTATTATTATTATTATTATTATTATCAATATTTAACACAGTTGAGTACATTTTTTTCAGGATTATTTGATGAATAGAAAGATCCAAAGATCAGCAGAAATTAATACTTTTATTTAGCAAGGATGGTTTACATTCATCTAAAGTGATGGTAAAAACATTTATAATGTTACAAAAGATTTCTATTTCAGATAAATGCTGTTCTTCTGAACTTTCAATTCATCACAGAAACCTGAAAAAAATCTACTTGAAGTACTGGAGTAATGATGCTAAAAATTCAGCTTTGAAATCACAGAAATAAATTACATTTTAAAATGTATTAAAATAGAAAAAGGTTATTTTAAATAGTAAAAACATTTCAAAATTGTATTTTGCTGTACTTTAAATCTAATAAATGCAGTCTTGGTAAGCAGAAAAGACTTTAAATCTTACTGTTCAAAAACTTGACTGGTAGTCTGTGTTTAACTACCATTAACAAAATTTGATTTTACTAATATATTCAGTTTAAATGTTTAATTTTATTTACATTTTTGGTGATTTAATGGGCTTCCAATGGGTATTTCCTGTTAATAATTTAATGCCTCAACTTAAAAACTAACTTAAGTTAGTTGCCAAGACAAACTTTTAAAGTTTTCATCTAAAAATCATTTAGGGCCCTTGAAGCTGCATTTAAACTACATTTTGGAAGTTCAAAATCGGGGCACCAATGAAGTCCATTATATGCAGAAAAATCCTGAAATGTTTCCCTCAAAAAACATAATTTCTTTACGACTGAAGACAGAAAGACATGAACATCTTGGATGACAAGGGGGTAAATAAACTATTTGTAAATTGTTGTTCTGGAAGTGGAGTTCTCCTTTAAAGTTTACTGAGGGTAAAATGTTCACTCTTTTTTTTAATGTCTTGTCATTGTGCTCTGTACTCATCTAGGCTGGTCTGGTTTCTCGTGACAACCCTGATCAGCTGATCATTGCTCTGGAACCAGAGGCTGCATCCATTTACTGCAGAAAGCTGCGTCTCCACCAAATGGTTGATTTGGGCAACAAAACGGCCCTGAATGGTTACAGCCCAACTGAGAATGTTGGAGGGGGAATGACACAGGGTAAGCTACACATACAGTCTTTTACCATATTACAGCTGCACCACAAGCATTCTGTTATAAGGATAAACCAAATCATACTCATACTATTCCAGTCATGCTCAAGTTTATGCCATAGTACTTAAACTGTTTGTCTGTTTGTTTTGATCCCATCAATCTTGTTGTTGGCCAGTGATTAGTTCTTCTTCAAAAGGCCAAATAAGCTGTAGTAAGTTGTTGGGCCGGTCATGATTTTACCTTGTTTAGTAGAATAGTGGACTGTAAAGATGTTTTTCCTATCCTTTAATTTAATGTAATTTAATTTACTTTTTACATCCGCTTCTTCCTAAAGGAGAGGTTATACCAGATTAACAACGCTGTAAACTAAAATGGAAATCAATCTTAACAGATTAAACTAGCACTGAAATGAGGGATACTCCTAAACTAGAGCTGCAGGACTCCTGCAGTCAGACATGCCTATTAAACTCTCACCGCAGTGAAGGAGAGAAGGTGATGATGCATGCAGAAAACAGTGGGAGGGAGCGAGGGAGCGAGGAAGAGATGAATAGCTTTTAATTTAAGATCATTTTAGATGTCTAATATATCATTGTTTGGCCTTTCCTGAGTTTTTTTTTAAAGAAGATTAATCTTTTATTCCTCAAGGACACATTAAATTGACAGTAAAGACACGTATTTGGCCTCTCCTAATGCATGTGTTTGCTTGTATATATGAATATATATATTACATATATATTGCTGTTCAAAAGTTTGGGGTCAATAAGATGATTTTTTTTAAAAAGAAATTAATACTTCTATTCAGCAAAGACACATTAAATTGATCAAAGAGATCAAAAGAATAAAGATGTGTAATGTTACAAAAGATTTCTATTTCAAATAAATGTGTGCTCGAATAGATTTTTAAACATTAAAAAAATTAAAATGCGTTTAAACAGCTGTTTTAAATCGTAATATTTTACAATATTACTATTTTACTGTATTTTTGATCAAATGAAAGCAGCCTTGGTGAGCAAAGGTCCCAGACTTTTGAACCATATTGTATTTACTACCATGCATGATTACAGAGATGCTATTTTGTGGTATTTCAACTATGGGCACTTTTACTTTCAAAGGGGTTGATGTTTGCATTTTAAAATTATTTAGATTATTATTGTTATTAATGTTATTATTGTTATTGTTTTACCACAGCTTCATTCTTTATTTTTGATATTATTTATTATTTTATTTATCTCATTTATTTATTATTTACTTTGCACATGCCTTTTATGTATTTTTTGACTGATTATAGATGGACTAATTAAATAAACTAGAGTGAGTATGAATAGTGTGATTTTTAGGGAGTGCCCATAGTTGAAGAAACAGCCTATTACATTCCACAGTAATTACAGTTTAGGTCAAAAGTTTACATCCCCCTTTCAGAATCATTAAAAATGTTAATTATTTTACCAAAATAAGAGGGATCATACAAAATATATGTTATTTTTTATTTAGTACTGACCTAAATAAGATATTTCATATAAAATACATTTACATATAGTCCAGAAGAAAAAATAATAGTTGAATTTATAAAAAAATGATCCAGTTCAAAAGTTTACATGCTCTTGATTCTTATTACTGTGTTGTGACCTGAATGATCTACAGCTGTTTTTTTTGGGTTTTTTTGATATTTGTTCATGAGTTCCTTGTTTGTCCTGAACAGTTAAACTGCCTGCTGTCCTTCAGAAAAATCCCTTTTCTCACTGATGCTCCAGAAGGAAAAAACATGCATTAAAAGTCAGGGGGTGAAAACTTTTGAACAGAATGGAGATGTGTACATTTTTCTTATTTTGCATACATATAATATTTTTTTCCATTTAGTACTATATAGTACTGCCCTTCAGAGGCTACAGAAGATAGTTACATTTTCCCAAAAGACAAAGTAAGTTAGATTTACCCTGATCTTCAAATTCAAAAAGTTTTCACCCCCCGACTCTTAATGCATTGTGTTTCCTTCTGAAGCAACAGTAAGTGTTTGCACCTTCTGTAATAGTTGCATATGAGTGCCTCATTTGCCTTCAATGTAAAAAGATGGATCTCAAAATCATACAGTCACTGTTGGAAAGATTTCAAATACACAAAAAAGCTGGAAAACCAAATAATTTGTGGGACCTGAAGGATTTTTCTGAAGAACAGCAGGCAGTTTAACTGTTCAGGACAAACAAGGGACTCATGAACAACTATTACTAAACAAAAAAACACAGCTGTGGATGATTCAGGTAATAACACGGTAAACATGTAAACTTTTAAATGGTCATTTTTATAAATTCAATATCTATATCATTTTTTCTTGTGAACTATATGTAAACACCTTTTATGTGAAATATCTTATTCAGGTCAGTACTAAATAAACAATAACATGCATTTTGTAGGATCCCTCTTATTTTGGTTAAATAATTAAACTTTTTAATGATTCTGAAAGGGGGATGTAATCTTTTGACCTTAACTGTATGCTGTGAACACATTCATATCATGGTATGTCTTGCCAGTTTACATCACACACCATAGCAAAATGTAATTGCATCAAATTCAGGCATAAAGGTGTTTTGTATACAGGCAGAGCATTTCTGCCATATTTCTCCTCCACCCACTGCTGTCTGCCTCCCTCACAGGAACACAGAAGCACTCTCTCTGTCTTCCAGTCCATTCCGGTTCACCTCCATTGCCCTTCTCATTTCCTTATTACAGACTGACAGCGCATGCACATACACATATTTTCACTTGCGTATATAGGATTTCATTGGCCTGTGATTTTAGAAATGTCAATGAAAAGTCATTTTTCATGTGCGTTCAGAAGGTAACAGTCATTTGGACCACTGCTGAATGGTGATGCCAGCATGAGAAACAGCTTTGGCAAATTCACAATCCCCCTGCCTCATAAATTTCCCTCTCCCCAGCTCTCTTTCTAAGTTTGCATGCACATTTATTTATAATCGTGTAATTGTTTGAGGCCATGCCTTGCATTCCTTTGGAAAGAAAACAATTTTAATTATACCAAAAATGTTGACAATGTTTCTTAATCTGTTTCTTAGCCACATTTGATTAAATTTTAATTAGTATTGGTTGATGTCAACATTTAAGAATCTCAGACTGTATCTGAGACAGCTAAAGCAGAGCAATCATTCCTGTAACAAACTATATCGGTCTACATGCAGTGACCTTCGTGTGACATTAGTGACCTCAGTCTGATGACATCAGCAGCTTTACAAGCACATCTGTAACTCTAAACCTCTGCACGTACAAAAGAAGTGACAGAGAAGTTGATTAGATTATTTTTGTGCTGTTAAGTTGAAAATAACAGCAAAAGGTAAAGTAATGATGCGGTGACAAATAAAAGAGGTAAAATATAAATGAGCATGATGCATCAAAAGAAAATTACATTTGACCTCTCTGCATATGCTGTTCTATAGATGGAGAGAGAGGGAGAAAAAGAATGGAGGAAGGACAAAAGGAGTAGTGTTTATTGATTATTTTAGCAGCAGTAGTATTTGTGCTCTGTATATTTGATATTCAGTAGTGAGCATTGAAAAGTGGTTAATTTTAGTTGGCAGTAAAAGCCTGAGACAGGAAGCAATTGTGTGTGGCGACCCGTTGAGAAGCAGGGTAGCACAGAGGGGCTGTCTGTTTGACAGCCATACATCTACTCGTTCTGTGCAGGGCAGCCTAAGACTGACAGGAGATAAGGTTTCACTCTAAGCAGAAATTATTGAGCGCCTGGATGTGTTTTTTCATTCATTTAAAGAGATAGTTCACCCAAAAATTGAAATTCAGTCATTGATTTTTCACCCTCATGTCGTTTCAAACCTGCAAGACCTTTGTTCATCTTTGAAACACAAATTAAGATATTTTCGATGAACTATGAGAGCTTTCTGACCCTGCATAGACAGCAATGCAACTGACACGTTCAAGGCCCAGAAAGGTAGTAACGACATTGTTAAAATAGTCACAGAAGAGAAGAAATTGTTGAATAAAGTGGTTATTTTTGTTTTCTTTGTGCACAAAAATATTCTTGTAGCTTCATAACATTACAGTTGAACTACTGATATCACATGGACTATTTTATCAATGTCCTTACTACCTTTCTGGGCCTTGAATGTTTCAGCTGTGTTGCTGTATATGCAGGGTCAGAAAGCTCTCAGATTTCATTAAAAATATCTTAATTTGTGTTCTGAATATGAATGAAGGTCTTACAGATTTGAAACGACAGAATTTTCATTTTTGGGTGAACTATCCCTTTAAGATGTTATGTCTCATGTTATGTCTTCTGCTCAAAAATATTAATTTTTACTGCCTTGATATTTATATTTATAAAATAGAAAATAGAATGCAGCTAATTAGTCATGAATTTGCTATCAGGGTGGTACAGGAGGATGTGACGTGGATCTGTTGTGTGGTTAAAACACTCTTTAGATTGAGTGGATAGGTCTCCCACGCCCTATCAGAATCTGTCACGTACTAAAAACATGTCTGCTGGTCCATTTCATTGTTTTCTGTACGTTGGAGGAAATCTCAATCTTCATGCGTTCACTCTCCCTTAGAGCTTATTTCCTGTTTGGGAATGTTTAACTGCCAGGATGGCCATTATCCTCTGATGTCATCAGACCAACTACGTTTTATCACACCAGGACAATCTCCCCCTCCACAGTGAATAAAAAAAGAGACTTTTACATTCCGGTTGCAGTCAGGAAGTTCACGAAAAGTGAAAAAGAGAGGAAGTAATTGTGGAAAGATGTATGGAGTATTTGAGACTTACTGGTTAAATAGCAGCTTTGAGCAATACTGTACATTACCAGTCAAAAGTTTTTTAAGATTTTAAATGTTTGTTTAAAGAAGTCTCTTCTGCTCACCAAGCCTGTATTTATTTGATCCAAAATACAGCAAAAGCAGTAGTAATGTGAAATATTTTTACTATTTAAAATAACTGCTTTCTATTTGAATATATTTTAAAATGTAATTTATTCCTGTGATCAAATCTACATTTACAGCATCATTACTCCAGTCACATGATCCTTTAGAAATCATTCTAATATGCTGATTTAATATGCTGAAAGATCCAAAGATCAGCATTTATTTGAAATAAAAAGCTTTTGTTGTAAGGATACTTTAAATTGATAAAAAGTGATATTTCTCTATTTCAGAGAAATGCTGTTCTTCTGAACTTTCTATTCATCAAAGAAACCTAAACAAATTGTACTCAGAAGTTTTCAACATCATAGTAATAATAAATCTTTTTTGAGCCGCAAATCAGATTATTAGAATGATTTCTGAAGGATCACGTGACTGGAGTAATGATGCTAAAAATTCAGCTTTGAAATCACAGGAATAAATGATATTTTTTAATATATTCAAATAGAAAACAGTTATTTAAAATAGTAAAATATTTCCAAATTTTACTGTCTTTGCTGTACTTTGGGTCAAATAAATGCAGGCTTAGTGAGCAGAAGATACTTCTTTTAAAAAGATTAAAAACTTTTGGCTGGTAGAGTACCTTTACTTAAAATGTACTTATTTGCAAACATGAAATGGCTGGGCTAATGTTAATACAACTGTATAAACTACATTACATTAAAATCAAATAATCTAGTGCAGGTTATTTCATTAAATTTGATTAACAGTGTCTCTATTACAGGAAAAATCCACAAACATATAAAAGACAGTTGCATGTTTAAAACATTTTTAGGTGATTGATGCCTATATTCACTTTTAGCAAGTTTTTTTTTTAAGTTTTAGTGTTTTAGTTGTAATATATTTAGATAATTTTGTTTTCAGCGTAACATTAAAATAATTATAAGCCTATCAGTTTCAACCAGAATTTTAATCATGCATCCTTAAAATTTAAGTTTCAAGTAAGTAATTAAATAATTACAGCATTTTATTGTTTTTTTTTTACATTTTATGAATTAAAGGAGTCTTGCATTCCATTAGAAGTTTTTTTCCCGCAGCATCCTCCTGCTTAAGGAAACCACATTCAGCCCATATTCCTTTCTCATCCTGTCGCCTTGCCTATAGAACTGCCACATACACACACACAAACAGCTTCACGCTGCCTTCCCTCTCACACACACTTCCTGTCTCTCTCTGTCAATAACCAGCCAAGGAGCATGTGCGCCGTAACCGACAGAGCCGCACCTTTCTGGTGGAGAATGTCATAGGAGAGCTCTGGTCTGAACTCGCTGAAGGTAGAGTCTGTGTCTTCACACACGTTTTTTTCTTGTAGTATTTTGCTCCTGCTGTTTCTAATGCTGCTGTCATAAGTTAACTTAAGAAACCCTCAAGTCATCTGAAGCTCTCAGGAAGGATGCACGCTACTCTCACATACCTTCAGGATCTTTCAGCAAAAAATGTACATAAATGCAGCTTATTCTGCCCAAGAACCATCCACTAGGAGAGGATGAGACTGACTGACAGAAAGCTTTACCTTTATAATTATGATCAAAGTACTGATTACTTCATAATCACTCAGATTGGAACTGAAGATATTTAAGGGCATTTGCCATTTTTGTGTGCATTATCCCCATTGGACAGTCAGTGAACAGTCTTTGGGTGGTCCTTGAATGTGCCTACTGAGACTAGTAGCATCCTTGCTGAGAGGATAAGAAAATGCTTAGTTAGAAATTCCTGTTCTGATGAGCCCTGCCCTTATTCTGCTGTCTGAATTAGCAGCTACTCAACCCTTATTGCCTTAGCACACTTTGCCTATTCACCACTGCTGGAATAACCCCCACGCAAATTCATGTTTTTCAAAATTATTCAAATTTTAGCAAATTTTGAGTGTTAAAGGGATAGTTCCCTAAAAAAAAAAACTCACTTTTTTTGTTCAATGCCTGTATGATTTTTTTTCATCTTTTGTCGAATGCAAAAGAAGATAGTTTGCAGAATGTCCAATATGCTCTATTATGGAAAAAAGTCATATGGGTTTGGACTATCATGAGTTTCCCTATTTTTAGGTGAACTGTCTCTTTAAATATACAGTAATCTCATACAATTTGTGAATATTTTACAGAAACTACATAGATAATTCCAAAGGCTTATACTTGAGTTGCCAACCAGTGAACCCTGAACGTAGGTCACCGTTCCCCTGACACCTTGCAAAAGCACTTTTGTCAGAGTCGCTCACATCCAACATCTGCTGAGAGTTCCTGAAAAGTGTAAAATGTCACCAGACGAGATGTAGATCCATCCTGATGGATTTGTTTTTGTTTGGCGACCCTTAAATATTGTTTCCGCTGCTGTCTAGGTGATCGTTATGTAGTCGTGGATTGT